>OZ026824.1:10989371-11587693 GCA_964023185.1 Macaria liturata
TCATGACGCTATCTAACTGCAAATTCGAAGGTTGCGCCAAATTTGATAGTGTTGTCCCGATTGCACATGAATGGTAATGGCGGCATAAAATCAGTTTTAACGGTTTTTGTGGTAAATTGAGTAGCATATTGGAACGGGCAGGTGAGGGCTGGAGTTTTTGCGGGAATTTTCAGAAAAGAGAAGTTAGAATTGATAATTTTATTACAATATTGAATTAATAACATGTAAGAGATGGTTTTGATTAGTAAATAAATAAATAAAATAAATAAGTAAATGAATAAATATTCCGGGACATGCACACAGCGCCATCTAGCCCCACACTAAGCAAACGCTTGTGTCGTGGGTACTAGATAACGGATATAATACTTATAAACTGTTTTTAGTGCTAAGTTATTGTTCACATTTTTTTTAAATGAGTGAAAGTACGATTTGCAGAATTGTTTTCGCACATTTCCAATAAGATTTTTGAGCGTGATAAATTTATAAGAGTTCTTATATATCTATCATTCAATTACATAATACTAAATAACTGACCATTAGGTAAATAATTTACTGGTTAGTTAGTCGAAACACAAATATTTTGTATTAAAGCAGTACATTACAATAATAGTTAAGAAGAAATATTCCGATTTGTCACCCTGCTCTGTCCCCCAGGGTGACAGATCGAACGAAAAAGTTCGAGCTGTCCCCCTGTTAGCGATAAGGGGACAGTTCGAACTTTATTCACCTCCTACCGAAAAACCAAATAAATAAACCTTTATTGGCCAACCATTATCGTCATACAGATAAACTTTTGTATTCATAAAATGGTTATTCGAAAATGTGCGAACGTAATTGTATTTTTAATTCCACGCAAAGCGGATTTTCAATTAGTTTGTAATAAATCATTTATTCATTTTATTAACTGGTATTCTGTTTGCGACTTGGTGTGTGTTTTGTATAGAGAACTTTAGTTTATTTCGTACTTTCGAATTAAAGAACATAGATATTCTTGAAAATGATGTTAATATATAATTTATTAGTTGCATTGTGAGGAAAGGTAAGCGGAAGTAATAAAAAAATGCAACTGCAATGCAATGGATTTGGTCCGATATATCTGAATATATTTTGGTTAATTTCGCTACATAAGTTGTCATGAAAGAGATACATTTTTTTTTTTTTTTATCTCCCTCCTCCACAATAATTATTAATCCCCCTACGTTGTAGATATTTAATACATATTTAAATAAACATAATGTACATGTCAGCATACGCTACACTTGCGGCGCCCCGCGACATTACCTGCGTTAATATTGGATCAAAAGTAGCAGTGTGTTAAACCAAGGTACAGATAATATATTTTAATATTGTACAACATCGAAATCAGTTGATATGTTAAAACTTAGCAAACGCACACACACACATAAGCACGCACAAAGTTTTGCTTTCGTAATATCAGTGGGATAAGTGTAATGTTTACTCAGTTTACTACAGAATCGTGAAGCAAACTGGAGATATGGGAGTTTTTAAACCGCCCTAGGACTTGGCTTAGCAACTATACCATTATAATACCTACTTAGTGATATAACAAGCTTATTTGACCCAACATTGGTTCAAGGCTTCAGCACACAGCTCCCCGCGTAATTGGCCCCAATCAATGTCCGAATTCAATACAGCTTGGTGTCAATAGCGCCAATGATCACTTGGCAAACAATTGGACAGCAAGACCTTTAATTAAGGATTGTCGGAGGGTATAAATATGCAGTTATATATATAAAGGGTAATTTACAAACGCCAATATAATTTGCAAGTCGCTATACCCTTAAAGAAAACGCAACATTTCTTACAATATTTTGAATTTCGTGATTTTCTATGCATTCAGCTCTTTAATCAAAACACTTATTGAAACGAAATTGAATTCGCGTGTTAAAGTTTTTTTCAGGCTAAAAGAGTACATATCCCGCCCCAGGTTTCAAGAATAAGGGTCGATTTAATTCTATAACATTAACCATTTATATGGACTGGCATTGGCTGAAATTCTAAATTCTACCTATGACCATATTTTTTTTTATTACATAACATAAAATATGTTTGGGTATACTTTAAATCCATAACAGAACACGTTTCAGCAGTTTTTAGAATTGTTAATTTAGAAATAGTTGTTCGTCTGTTTAACCCAAAAACGACTGAACGGATCATCATGGTTTCTGGTATATAGGTAGTATGATGTCTTAGAAGTGTCATATATTCTTTTTTTTCATAATAACGCGAGTGAAGCCGCAGGAGTCCACTAGTGCTATAATATAATGTATACAAGGTACAATGGTACCTACTTATTATATAACAAAAGCACTAATAGCGCAACAATGCTACAAGTTCCCATTACGCAAGTTAGGCCGAGCAAGTTGCTACAATTAAAGTTGCGAGCCATGCATAGACTGCTCGGTACTTAGTGCCTCTTCGGATATGTAGGGTGTGTGTGTTAGCGACATTAAAGAAACTGATCGATTTTTAGATTTTTTATTGCAAGCTTAACATCTATATCTTATTTAGTTTTTCTGATAATATATTCCGGGACATTGCACACAGCGCCATCTAGCTCAACACTAAGCAAACGCTTGTATCGTGGGTACTAGATAACGGATATAATGCTTTTATACTTTTTGCTATGCTCTTACATACTTATTATACAATACAAAAAAAAAAAACTTAATACTTGTAAGCCTTTGCTTCCATCCTTGGGGAAGATCTCCAGTATCCGACACACAAGCTTCAGCTTAGTTCGGGGCTGAGGGTCAACCTCTGGGATGGATCCACTGATGTTTCATGAACATATTATATTATTTTTTGTATCACCTGCACATTGTTTTTTTGTAAACTTAAAGAAAAAAGATTTTTGTATTTTTGTATTTTTTGTTTTTTTTTTGTTGTATTATACAATACGAATACTGAACGAATCATCATGACATTTGGTATGTAGGTGGTATGAGGTCTTGGAAGTGTCATTGGCTACTTTTTGTCTCAAATTAATGTGAGCGAAGCCGCGGGCGTCCACTAGTTCCAAATAAATATCTTACGAACTCCCAAACTCACAGTCCCCCTCAGAAACTAAGTAAGTCCCAAGTTGCACTTGTCTGTAGCGAGCTGTTGATACGTCTGCGATGTACAGGCATTAGAGAACAGCTTCTAATATTGTCTCTGATAATCTGGTGGCTCTGGTGTCAGAATATTTGTAGTACAACATTTTTTATGGACTGTGAAAGAATAACTATTTTTACTGTGTTAATAAAATTGTGTAACAGGAGGAGTAAGAGTGGGTACAAAAACTATCATTTCCGTGGTTCGATATGTCAGTGTTATTTGAAAAAGGTACTTAGATACTTTACTAAAACTTGTAATAGGTTAACAACTTACTCTTAACATTATGAGAAAAACTTTACGGTCGGGTGCTTTCTGATAATTTCATGTTCCTAGTCACTCTTATAACTTATTTATTTTTATCTGTGTCAAAGTTCAAAATGACCCGTATTTATAGTGTAATTACAGTTCCATAGATAGACCGAAAGCACGTGATTACTGGTTGGTTTCAATATTGACAAACGGTACCATAGGACACGAATACTACGGATATCTGGATAGGGTTGATGGTTGAAATAGATACGGTTGACAAAGTGGATCAGTTCGTTTGTTAATAAGTAAACATGTATTAATAGAAGTAGATGTATTTGTATGCGTAGGTAGAAATTTAATTTATCAAATAATAAATGATCTAGGTAAATATATATCAAACTTACCATTACTAACTACTACTACAAAATAACGACAATAGGGTACATAGAAAATCTTTAGTAAAGCATCTCTCTCTCTCTATCTGTCTTTGGGTCGTATTTCCTCATGCCTGAGAGTCGTCACTTCGCCGCTGAAGTTTCGTCTGGGGAGTTCTCTTGGACAGATACAAGCGTGGTGAGCGCTCAGGTCGAATTTTGTAGTCCTCAAACATGTCACTTTCATCACGACGGTTTCTTTCACCGCTAAGCGACAGCAAATCCACACATAACTTGATATACAAGTCATTTGTGAGGACCGGATTCGAACCAGGGTGCGTCAGGAAAAACCTAAAGATGGTTTAATCAACATATAATTTAATACCTAAAATATAGTCTTTATTCCCTAATAAAGACATTATGTATTTTTAACCGACTTCCAAAAAAGGAGGTTAATAAATCTTAAGATAGTTTTTTTTTTACAATTGCCAGGATCATTGCTGTATAGTGTGACCGCGTCGTCAGTCATCGATCTATCGCTCGTGCATACAATGCAGCAGTCGTGCGTTTTCTGAATACAATTAAGGTAACGTTTCAATTAAGTTTGTAGATTTAAAAAAATTATGCGAAAACTCTCATAATCGATAAGTATAAAAGCAAAAAAGCGTGGTTTTAAAATAATAAGAAGTGTTTTTGGGACTATTTATCTTTCTAAGGGTAACTATTTCATGTTACAACGTGAAAAAAAAAAAACAACAACAACTAAGAAAATCTCGTCTAATTTTAGACAAGTTGCTCTAATATTTTTTTAATTACTATATTTAAGTTTACAAGGCCACTAATCAATTTTACTTTAAGTTTCGTCTTATTTTATTAGTTTTTATCTCAGTATCAGATTTCAAGTATAGTACATTGTTCACCGAGAGGAGAAAGTGACCGATTACCGTCGAGGGTGTCGTTTGAAGCCCGAGCCGTAGGTGAGGGCTTTAAAACACCCGAGATCGGGAATCGCACTTTCTCTCGAGTGATACATAGTGCTTTATACTACACCTACGATGAAAATAAACGAAAACGAAAACTGAATCCTCAAACAACACACAAATTGAAAATGGCGCCAATGGCGTCTGCAATTTTCACATGTTCTTTTTTCAAATTGTTTGACACCATCCAACACACAGCTAGTGGCCAGTGTCATTTTGCGAACTTGGAGATAAAAACTCACTGTAAAAACTTTTTGGCTTTTGATATTTAGGTTACCGGCGCATAGTCTTACCCAAAATTAAAAAAAAACCACGTAAGAAATGGATTTTTATACACTTTTCTCTCCCGCTCAGATGCGTTTTGTCCCCGCATATTTGTTCGATATGCAATGACGTACTTTCTACCGTAAATTTGATAAAGTATCAAGGTACTTTCCAAGCAGGTGTAGCATAAAATAAATTTACACAAAAGAAATTACATTCCTAAAACTCGAAACGCTTCGTTATCCACGTTTTGTTTGACGATTGATGTCGAGTGCATGAATATGCATGTTGTATGCACACGAGACAATACCTAGTGATTAGCTACCTACCTGGAGTACCTAGTACCTACGTGGAATTACACAAACAATCATGTCAAGACGAACCTACTTGGATGTATTTACATATGTAGCGTATATTTATCTGTTCTTCTTCTTCTTATCGAATAGTGGCCAACTCTGGTGTGGTGTTGTAGGCCCTGGCTGTTTGTTTGTCAAAGTACGGCAGTCGTTAAGCCATGTCAGAGGCCCTTAAGGCGGCTTGATAAACTCTCAACACCAGAGTTGGCCACTCTCATTCGATAAAAAGAACTTAGAAAAAGAAGTATTAAAAGAGATTTGCTTACCTACTTAAATATTACTTATGTACTTAACCATATAAATATATGTATATAAATAAATAAACGAGTACGTAGGAAGTACGCATCACTAAATGATTTTTCTAAGAATTCTTAAGCAGGTATCGGCAGTAATGATTGACACTACAATACCTACAAGTTACATTGGTATGACTTAATTCTTTACTTTCCAGTGAAACTAGTCATTCATTGTTCACATTTCCATCTCACAATATTTTTTATTCTCGGAAGATATTTTCCCCATTGCAATGAGTAATACTAATTCTTACCTATACTAATATTATAAAGCTGAAGAGTTTGTTTGTTTGTTTGAACGCGCTAATCTCAGGAACTACTGGTCCGAATTGAAAAATTCTTTTTGTGTTGGATAGACCATTTATCGAGGAAGGCTTTAGGCTATATAACATCACGCTTTAACTAATAGGAGTGAAGAAACAATAGAAAATTTGGAAAAAACGGGGAGAATTATACATCTTTGAAGGCTTCCGTTGCGTGCGCTCCGAAAACGGTTCAAGATATCAAAAAAATGTGTAGGAAAGAATTATTCCTCTTGAAATGATCTAACAAAATGTCCCAAACAGTACATGTCTATCTTTTAAGGTTAACTCACTAAACCGTTTTTATGGTAATAACTATTCCACACGGACGAAGTCGCGCGCACCAGCTAGTAACGATATAATAGTTTTATGTACAATTTCGCGAACATTATATAATGGTACAAACAAACATTATTATGCGAGAATATCTGAAACCATTTTCTAAAAAACTTTCAGAAGACTTGATAACCTCCTTTTTTTGGAAGTCGGTTAAAAATTAAAACAAAAAATATTAAAATTTTCTGGAAAAATTCAAACATCGATGACGAGAGAGATTACAACATTAGATGTCAAACTTAAAGTTTTAAATTAAAACATTTATTGAAATTCAAAATTACTACAACTATGCAACTATTTAACAAATTGCAAGATTTACATTAATTTCTTTTGATACGCGCAATAACTTAAATTACCTTAGCCACAAATCTTGATCTTGATAAATGTAGGCTCAATTGGTTAAGATTTCGTAACTTAGACAAGTCCCAGACTGCTCTGAATAGATTAAGTTAACACTAGCATTATACTGGGTTACTGTTTATTACAATTTTTGGCTAAAAATGTTGATGCCTAAAATATTACTTTATTCATACCAAACTGTCAGGGCTACATTTAACATATTTTTTTTAAAGTGGCAGTCATTTGCTTTTGATTTGTTAATGTGTAGAAATTTAAAAAGTAATTGATTAATTCTCAATTTAATTGATCGTTATCAATAATACAGATACGTAGTTTTAAGTTCTTGCCCATTGTTGAAATAAATTACGAAAAAAAAAATCGAATTATACATATATTATCATCATTATCATTTTAATGTCTTACAGAAAAAAGAAGCACACGCATTTAATGCCTAATGGTTAGTGGCTGTAGTGATAGTACTACATATGAATTTGTTTTTTTTCTTAAATCCAAAAAGAATTTTAAAAAATAATTAATAATTCTAGAAATGATAATCATTTACATTTGTGCTACCCTGAATAACTTGGGATTAACTTAGATGACCTGATATCTTAGTTGGTGCTTAGATAATCCAGATGAATAGAAAGTAGTCTAACTGATTTAAAGTCTGCAGTTTTTGCACAAATTAAGTTTTTCCAAAAAGAACTTCAATTCTAAGGATGAATAAATGATTGCATCAAACTTAATCTTATTCACAGAATAGAAAATTTTAAAAGAAGCTTTTTTATTCAGTTACGTGAGGACTCCATTATTTTGTAAAAACGTTACTGTAGTTGTTTTATGTTTAAATCGCTCTTTCCATCGTAATAATTTTAGTAACTCAAATAGTTTTAAGTAAGTACTCGAAATTAAGTTTATTCATAAAAAAAATCGTCACCTCTATTATTAAAAAAAAAAACAAAGTTTGCGCTTAAATATATGATATTTTTTTAATGCCCAAATAGCTAAACGGGGTATTAATTTGTCATGAAGGTGGTTGCCCTGAATTAACAATAAAATCTTCCTAAATTTATGGTATTAGTGATAGAATTCAAAATTCACTTCAAAGGAGTTAGTGCCTAATGTCTTTGTTACCTAAATGCTAATACTTGTTACGGTACCGCACACATTGTGCTTTAGAATATCATACAGTCGTTTAGTTTAGGACACAGTGAAAAAACATGTGTTTTTTAACTAAAACTACACATGACCATGTGATAGTTTGCCTGTGTATGTCATAATATATTACAGTTATACTTAGTTTTAGTTGTACTAACCCTTATTAGTTTTAAGTTTATAGTTTTTAGTTTACTAACACTTATCTGGATCTCTTATGTTGTCCGAAATAAAAACATTTTTTTTTTATACACAACGAAGTAATACTTAATTTCAAAACAGACTCTTTTATCTTACTTTTAGGTGTACAATCACCTTAACATTTTTAAATTTTTGTGCTATATTATTTTCTATATAACAGATGACGATTTATGGATAGTAATTATCAAGTTTAAAACTACAATGTTTTTGAGTTTGTTAGCGTGAAGTGGGTTTGAAATATCTACCCGGGATGATCTACTGAACGTGGCACAGGCACCATTTGCAAGTTTTGAAAACATCGCAAGAGATTATTGGCGTAAATGGGAGAAGGCAGAACAGGCCATAACCTTAGTGGGATTTGATGAAGTTGGGATAATGTTGAAATTTCATTTCAGCTGTATTTATATACAGTAAATAACCTACTGTGTAGTTCACACTGTGTCAAAGTCTAATTGTAATCTTACGCTGTAGAGAGAACAGACATTTAGCTAAACTGCACATCGTTGTAGACTCAGCATTACTTGCTCTCCTGGTGAGACTGTGGCTTGTCTCGACTTACTTGGTATTAAGTAAGTTAGATTTAAGTCGCTATAAACGTAGTTTGAAAGACAGAAAAATGATTTAACAACGTTATTAAAAACAGATAATATTGTTTCCCCACGATGAAAAGAAAAATAGTATTGAGTAAATAAGTTTGACGTGTCGGAAACAAGAAGAAAAAAAAAACACAAAAAACATAATGTAGTAGAAACTAAACTGATGTAAGTATACATAATGTAAGACAAAATGAACCTGGTTTTTATTGTAAAAAAAGTATGAATGAAGCATTATTTTTACCAAGTTGATTTTGAAAGATAGTAGAAGAATAATGCTCTGGGAAGTATTGATTAATTTGTTTATAATTTGAATTATTTGTGAGAAAATATTGTTTAAGAAATATTACAACAAAAGAAATCTTAACTGTTAAGAATTTAAAAGTGGGTTAAACTTTTCGAAATTATTGAAAATAATTCTCTAACCCAAAAGTTTAAAGAATGGAAAACTTTCGACTTCAAAACAAAAGACTTTGGTTTCGTGAACCACTGGCTGAAGTAATACCACTCAACAAGGTTATTTTTAATATTTTCCCTGTCAGATGCAAAACATTGAATTATTATTTAAATATGTGATAACAAAAACTATGTACCTAAATGACAATGAATACGTTTTAATGGTATGTTTTTCATCATCATCATCACCACAGCTGAGTATAGGCCTCCTCTCCAACATAATAAACAGGTTGTCTTCTTTTTTAGCTAAAATATATTATTTTAGGATAAAAAGCAATGTATGACACTTCCAAAACCTCATACCAAAAATCATGGTGATTCGTTAGGCCGTTTTTGCGTGATGAGCGTTTAAATAAACAGACCAACAGATAAACAAGTTTTATAAAAAAAAAAATAGTGGTATTCCAACTCGAAAACGCACCGACTTCCATGTCAAAACATGCTAAGAAACTAGTTCATAACTATAGGGTACCTTATGTACACTAGCATATTTTAATTCTAAATTATTTATGTAAAATAAAGACTTTTTGAAATTTAAAATTGAAACAGATAAAAAAACTAAAAACTGCTAAAATATGTTCTGTTATGGATCTAAAGTATTCCCGAACAATTTTTTTTTAATATCTTTTATGTTCAGATTTTTGACCCTCTTCAGCTTTATCGTATGTTTAGATTTCGCAAAGGTAGAGAAAGACCGAGTAAATTTATTAACTTACTAATAACCAATCCTAAAATACGATTTTATAGTCAAATTTCAAGTGCTCGTTATTGTACACCCCGTCTAGTCTTTTTTTTTAATATTTTCCTCTCCATCCTACGGTTGCCTGGAAGAGATTGCTTTTAGCGATAAGGCCGCCATTTGTGGCATTAGTTTTAATTATTTTTTTTCCGTTTTGTATTATGTTTTTTGTGTCCAATAAAGTATCAATCTATCTATCTATCTATCAATACCAAATATTGGTCTATTAATATAAATTACAAGACGCACCTGCGTTCACTTCATATCAAGCAGATATTTATTGCAGAGCCATAATAAATTACTCTGACTTAATAAATCATCAAATTTATTAGACTAACTTAGGCATTAGATACTCAATTTAGTAATGAAATTTCATTTAAATTATTGGATGTTTATCTTATATCTCAAACAGTCAAATCTAAAAATATGTCATAATGTGTACGTACAAAATAAAATTTCGTGAATAAATTATGTATAACATGGCAAGGAAATATTAATTATTACCTACTAAATATGTTAAAGTTAAGGTTTATTTTTACCATCTTCAGAAGTTAAGTTTAGTATTACTTACGAACGCGAGTGAAGATGCGGGCATCCACTACCAATAAAAAACATAAATAATAAAAAGCGTTGGGAAGAGATAGGTACGAGTATAACAAAGAAAATTTATATGAAAATCAGAATATTCATTGTGAACTAAAAAAGCAATACGTAGGAAGCCAAAGTAGGTTAGATTTCAGCTTGTATTTAGGTGATAAGGTGTTCCAAATTGAAGCCAAGTAGCAAAGCTTTTTATACACCTGGATACCTGATAATATCTGGATTTCTGAAGTAGTATATCAAATAAAATCATACAAGTTATCTTCAAATACCCACGCACATACAGAGTTAACCGACATAGTGTTTAAAACTTATACAGCAAATTTAGAGGTACACGTTGTTACTGCTTTACGATATAACGACAAAACCAGTTTGAATAAAATTTGGTAAGTATAGACGTTGATTCAATATTAATTAGCACTGATTTTTATCTTTTACCAACGTGACCGGAGCGGGCTGCTAGTTAAGTTTTATTACGTGGGATATGTTTGCAGTCCGCCTGATGTTAGGCATTATTGTAGCCATGGATGTAACTCGCTTAGCTTGAAGATACCTAATAACTCTAAATTTGAAAACCCCTGATTCATGACGATTGTAGATCGCAGGAAACGGTGATCACGGCAGAGTGTTCCAAAGTTACACTAAATATTCAAATAGTAAAAAAATGAGCTATGTATAATTACTGTAATTTGAATAAAAAAGTTTTTTTGGGGACAAATGATCCTATATTAACAACTTGCTTGTATTGTCCATTAATGTTCTTCAAGTCGAGAGTAAACCGGTTTCTTCTAGACAAGCGCGCTAGATCGTAGATTATAACGTTGCTTAACATCAGGCAAGTTGTAGTCAAGCGTGAGCCTATCTCATGTAAAAAAATATACGTTTATTCTTTAGGAAAATTATCAGTAGTCCTGTATAAACTCCTCAATCCAAAAGGTCCAAGTCCGCAAATCAAGTTTTCTACGTCGTTTTATAACTGACAGACAGATCTCATTTTACTATCATGTGTGGGTACATTCATAAGGTTTTATGTAAGCCATAAATATGGAAAAGGGTTGGGGCAAAGATGTTTTTAGGTGTGGAGAGTTTGTTGTACAAATACAAATACAAAATCATTTATTTGCCAAATAAATTATGTCACAAAATGTTTGGAATCCTCTGACCTCGTGGTAGCCGTTAGGCTGTGTTACGAGGCCAGAGTCATCTCCCAGTATATATCTAGTTTAATTATAGTTACGTCTTGAGCTAGGTTACACAAACAAGTTGTAGAAAATGTTTATAGAGCTAATAGAGACTTTGTTTGTGTACCTACATACAAAAAAATCTAACCCAAACAATATTTTATCCAAATCAAAAGATGTATAAGAAAAAAACATTTGGGAATAGGTATAAAAATATATTTCAATCATTTCATGTTTCTGGGATAATAGACTACACTTTGATCAAAACAGTTTTAGTTTATGGGTGCCGCTTGCTTATTCTAATGGTTTTAAGTATTTAAAGTTACTCTAATTTATAAAGTTTATTAAACTGTCAAAAAATGATTGCGTGTCAGATCGAAGATAACCTTAAGAAAGATAAAGATACAATTAATAAAGATTTATTAAGATTAAGAATACTCAAAAAGTCGCATTACCCTACAACCGCAAGATATTTAAATTCTTTCTAGATGTATAAAAATCTTCGATTTGCCGTTTGAAGTTAACATGGCGGCTCACCGGTGCCGCGAATAAAAATGCGCATTTTGAATTTAGTGCTTTGATTTCTTTACATGACGTACAGCTAACTTCAGTTATAGGTTATTGGTAAAGTTAGGAGAAACGGTATGAGATAAATTTCTTGATATCTGGAAACAGCATTCATATCTTTAGTGTTGGTGTTTGGTTTTCGTTTATTAATTCAGAGTTTCTGCCCAAACTTATATCGAAATAAATAATTGCATTCATCAATGTAAGTGTCAGTGACGCAATTGTATTTCTGGATTAACTTAATTTAAAAAAAAAACTTTAATTTAACTTTAGAAATATCTTACCAATCAACTAGAATATAAATTTACCACTGAATCAAAACCGATAACACCCCGTGGCAACACTAATTTAATCTAAACCGGATCAAAATTAGTATTCCCGATACGTCTTAGAGATAAAATAATCTATATCAAACGACCCTTGCCAATTTGCATTCCGTAATCAAATTCTTAATTACTTTCCGAA
Source organism: Macaria liturata (assembly GCA_964023185.1). Taxonomy (NCBI): domain Eukaryota; kingdom Metazoa; phylum Arthropoda; class Insecta; order Lepidoptera; family Geometridae; genus Macaria; species Macaria liturata. The sequence continues at coordinate 11,001,942 of OZ026824.1, forward strand.
AATGACTTGTTTTTTTCCAAAAGCAAGTTAATTTGTACGCGGATGCTGTAGCTCAAATAGCAGGAAGTTGATAAAACCTTCTTTCTGTCAAAGTAAAAACGAAAGGGGAGTCGAAAATAGATGGTCTTTAAATAAATTTAGGTAATAGTAAGCCTTTTATCTGTGGGCCTCGTATCCAGATGTCTTTAAATTCAGAGTAAATGGGTTACTTGTGGACAAGTGTGTTAAGATAAGATTATATACAATGGTACTTAGTGACGCTTGATTGTTAGTCAGGCTGTGATCAAACGAAATGTGGCAAAGAAGGAACATGTATTGTTTCTTCCGTGGAAGGGCCTAGGTGCTCACTACGATGTATGCGCCCAAGAGAACTTCCCAACGAATTATTTCTACGGGGGAGTCACGACTCTCGGCCATGAGGAAATACGACACAGGAAGGAAGGACGAGGCCTATTTGACATAAAATGTCCCTAAAGGATTCTTATACACATTTCTATGAACCATATGAGCTCAGTAATTTCGTTACCTAGAGTTTTGTTGACAGAATGCCTGACGATGACGTGGGTGCCTATTTACTTGTTTACGTTTGTAGCTCAACAATATTAGGACGTGTTGAGGATGGAAACTTGCTATGACGGGGTTATATTTAGGCAATGGAGATGTGTAATTAGGTTTAGGTTTAGGTCTAGGAGATTTTTGTTTTGTTTCACCACCCTCAAATGTATTTTGGCAGCTTCGTTCGGGTGCCAGTTCCATACCTCACAATGCAAAATAACAATGGCTTTCCCTGATTTTTGGTAAAAAGGATGTATGGGATCTTGTGATCTGCTGGATTTTATTGAACATCATTAAGCAACAACGCCATGGGTTGTTAAAATCATAATGTTTCAGCAAACATTTAAACAATTTATTAGTAAACAAAAGATTACACAACAGTTTAAATTAAAAAAGGAATTACAATAAGTATTTTGTTCTAAAAAACATTGTCTAAAATCCTGATAATTTAAATAAAAACATTTAAATTTTCTTTATGAAACTCAGTTTCTCGTGTCCGATGTCGTTTAAGCGCATAAAATAACAAAATTACCTCTCGGACACGAAATACCTGGACCCGAGCGTCTTAAACTCCAATCCGATTAAAAACTGTCACAGCAACCACAGAAAAAGGAAAATAGGCTTTGTGCCTCAAATAATATAGGCGAAAATGGTTTCAAAGAAAAAGCCCGTAATTTCATACCGCCTTAGTTTCAATTCTACGTAAATTCTAGAGACAATGACTCCGCTGAAAATTCAATTTCAGATTCGTCGAAAGTTTTCAGTGGGATCTCGTTTTTGATATAAATGTGCAGTCGCGAGCGTCGCGTCGTTGGTTTCTGGGCTTAAATTAAAACTTGTAGAGACGTTAAAACGTTCAAACGAGCTGACCGTGGAATAGCGAGAGATACGAGATGAGTTAGAAAATAATTTAGATAAGTACTAATTTTTTTACCCTTGTTTGTGTTTAAGCTTTAGTCGTAAACAGGTAACTATTATTCACGCTCCCTTTTTCTTTAGTCGTAGTTCTCATTCAGTAATTATTTCTGCTAAATCAATTAACCATGAACCATGAACCATGGACCGTATTTAATGAACCATGGTTCATTACTGATGAGCAGATTTGTTAAGGAAGTTTTCAAAGATTTCATGTGATTGTAATAAGAAGGCATGGTTGTTACATAAATTTGTTATGATCATAACCAGAGTGAAAGAGTTAAGTTTAATTTCTGATATTTTGTAAGATAAATCTCAGATTGCCAGTCGTTTGAGAAATATTTTAGTAGTGAGTCGTATTGCCTCATGACTGAGGGTCGCGACTACCCCGCAGAATTAATTCGTCAGGGGAGTTTTCTTGGGCAGATACATCGTGGTGGGCGCCCAGGTCCTTCCACGGAAGACACACGTCCTCGGATATTGTGGTCCTCAGACATGTTGGTTTCCTCACGATGTTTTCCTTCAGTAGGAGCATAAGAGTCCCATTTTCAACCCGATTATTTATTTTGGGGTACGCGCGTTTGAAAATATATATTAGTCGCTATTGGAGAAAATATTAAAGACACAAGTGAACTGGCTGAAGTAATGCTTTTATCATCAGCCTGTTATCGCCCACTGCTGTAAGTAATGCTTAGCGAACAAAAAACAGATAATGTTCTTCAAAATTTTGAATAGATCAAGCTCATCGATTTAAATCAATACTATCATCGACCAACAGTCTTAATCACGAGTATATCTCGTAGGCTTGCCGTAGTTATGACGTATTCAGCCACGTTTGAATATTCCATCTATGCTCCCTGCTTTGTGATACCTAGATACTTATTTATATATGTGTGTGGATTTATGTGATTTGATACTGCAAGTCATGGGGGATGGCGAATTAATTTATCGATAATCTATACTAATATTATAAAGCTGAAGAGTTTGTTTGTTTGTTTGAACGCGCTAATCTCAGGAACTACTGGTGCGCATTGAAAAATTATTTTTGTGTTGAATAGACCATGTATCGAGGAAGGCTATATAACATCACGCTGCAACTAATAGGAGCGAAGAAACAATGGAAAATGTGGAAAAAACTTTAGTGAGAAATTAGTCATCTTTGAGGGCTTCCGCTTGCAAAAATAAATACCTATGATGCCCAAAATAACTATTCCACGCGGACGAAGTCGCGCGCACAGCTAGTTGTTTATAAGTAGGAACGTGAATTAGGTGGTTAGTCTTGAAATTAACGGAATAGGTATTTTTTATACAACGCATGTGGAGGTTTTACAGAAAATACTCAATAATGACAAAGATGTTATGAAACGGATATAATTATATTTTTTGTATTTTCTCAATTATTATTATTTATTCACGTTAGTAAAAGTAGACATAACTTTATACAAAAACATGGTGATAGAGAATGATGGTGGTGGTGATACAGTTTTTAGTTGTTTTCTCAGAAGTTTACTTCCTTTTTATTTCATTATTCTGAAGTTTTGTTTGTTTTCAAATATTCTTTATTAATAGTATAACAATTTAGTAGTTCGCTGCTAGTGTACATTTAATCCTAGCACTTACTTACATTAAATACAAATTTGATTATTATATAATTTATAAAATTATTATAACTTATCTCATGTATTTCATATAAATTATACAATATAAAATTAAAATAAAATCATCACTTAATAATATGCAACCTTTAGTCTAGGATTTACATTTATGTCGTAATATTTGATTAAAAAAAAATGCATCAATGACTAGAACAGTGAAATATATACACATATTTATTATCTTATATTGAAACAACACGACCTTCGGGCGTCCTTGCGATCGTAGGTTAAAATCAGCGAAGCAAGCGCAGGCCACCACTCCCTGTGATTGCGGTTGCAAAGTGGACCCACGCGCTTTGCAGCACGGGCGAGTTCAGTTCGCGCGGCAGTCGCAGGCAGTAGGTAGCGGCCGGCTCCCTCCCGAACCAGTGTTACCTATTCAATAGTGAGCACGTAGTGGTGTGGCAGTCGATAACGATTGTAACTATCGATATATTCCAGATCTGATAAACGAGTTTTGCAAATGTTTTTAATCAAATCGTTTTGTGATTCTGGGTTGGTTTTAAGGTAGAATTTTTTTGTTAACTGCATGATGAATGCAAGTATGGTGGGAAAGTTTATATCTAAATGTAATTTATTAAGATTAGTGTATAGGGGAGTATTGAAAGAGGTCTTGATGGCTCTGTTCTGGAGTATTTGCAGCTTCTTTATATTGGTGGTACAGGTGCTACTCCATACCGGGCAAGCGTATGTAATGCAGGGACGGACTAGGGTTGAGGAAATATACAGTTTTGTTTTACTACTCAAACGAGATCGCCTGTTTAAGACTGGACTAAGTGCATTTATAGCTTGAATGCCTTTAAGATGTACTTTTTTGGTATTTTCGGACCAATTCAGTTTTTTATCGAGTACGAGGCCTAAATATTTAACTGAATTGCTCCACGGTATGTGGTAGCCATCAATTTGGAGGTTACGTTTAGGTAAAGCTCGCTGTCTAGTGAATAATATAGCTTCTGTTTTAGCAGAATTAATTTTAAGCTTCCATTTACAAAAATATGACATGAGGAGATCAATTGAAAGTTGTAATCGACCTATAATCAAGTCTACATCTTTAGAAGACGTATAGGATGCGGTATCATCGGCGAAACAGGCTATACTCGTTCGCGGCTGAATGGGGATGTCATTTAGAAAGAGCAGAAACAGATGTGGACCCAAAATAGAACCTTGGGGCACACCCGCTGGCATCGGTTTGTGAGAAGATGGCACTTTGCCTATATGAACGACCATACAAGACATGGATTATCTATTGGTGGAAAAAGGAGGAGGCTTATGCCGTGCAGTGATAACATGATAACATTTTATTAGAGCACATAACGGAACGGATTATTAACACTTCACTGTAATGATGATGAAATGGTTTTTAATCGCATGAATTCATAACTTCCTCGCAATCTCCAGGAATCCGCGCCCGATCCGTCGCTACGGCAAGATTCTATGCAATATGCAAAAATCTCTACAATGCGAGCCATTATTAAAGCGCCAGTGATGCATGATATTGGTATTTTCGAATTGTGGATTATTGCCATGTAAAAGTCGCTTCTATTCGCGGAGCGCTGGCATAAGCCTCTAAAACGCAGCTTTAGTTTGAGTAAAGATGAAAAGTTTACATCGTTTTTTATTAAGATTTTCTGGAAAACCATTCTCGGGTATTTGTTACTTTGAAAGATACTCTATTTAATGTTTTAGTGGTTGGGCACTATTGTCCGTTGATTGCGTGTAACATCTCTTAAACACTTTCAAAATATTTGTTACTGTGAGAAAAAAATAAAGGTGAGATGATTTAATTGTCAGCATATATTTAGTAAAAAAAAAATATAACTAACAAAACTTCTTTCCTAAACTCTCTTAATATCACAGCATAATTAAACTATCACCTTACTTACCTACTACTATATAATTACATTATATAAATAGCTATACCTAAGTAAGCCATAACTTTATAATTGCTCAAACCCTCAATTTGACCTTGACATTAAATCAGAATTATGAACACCTACAAATTTAATTTATCCCCTAGGGGGTAATAATCTTACGGCGTTAATTCCCGCAGAGGGACCTTTATTTCATAACCTTGCTAATATGACGTCATTGCTCACTCCTTCGGATTATCTACCCCTGTTCCAGGGTAGTTTAAGAGACAGCCGGGAAAAAGTCAATGTTGCGTCATTAAATAAATTGTTTCAGTAGGTACTTATAAAATAAAAATACAATAATAAAACAACACTTATTTCGGGTTACTGAGACTCATAAAAGATAACTCTTCTTCCACAGACTATAAAGTCTGTGGAAGAACCTGGGCGCCCACTACGATGTTTCTGCCCAAGATATAACAAATTTATTCTGGTGGGTAGTCACGACCCTCAGACATGAGGAAATACGACTGAAAGAGAGAGAGAGACCAAAGACTTATAAATTTGCTATACAATTTTAACATTATTAAAATTAAATTTAATATGAAAAACCAAACGTAAAATTAAATACATTTCACGTACACGTGATTTCAACATTTTTTTCATTTACACAAAAGTTAATTTACCCACTTTTTTGAGGTCGATAAAAATAAGACAACCCACCGTCTCCCTACCCCGCATGGGTAGCTTCAAAAGATTTATTAGCACAGGGAAGTGGAATCCTGATACGTAATTTATGGGCCGAAAACTGAAGCCAGCGGGTTCTTTTAATGATAATATCCGGTCATGGGAGGAAGGAGCTATCTGCAAGGCGCTCCGGGATTTTGCAAGCTGGGAAGTCTCTTAAAGTGGGCTAATGTACTTGGCTTTAATGTTCTTTTTAGCCGACTTCTTTAGAAAAGTGTTTATATATCCAAGCTATTTTTTTTTAAAGACAAGAAAGGCACAAACCGACACCCATGGTAACTGGGGGAGGGTGCCTATACCCAGCAGTGTGTTGCGGCTGTATGGGGGCATAACATTCTTAACATGTAAGATTTTTCAAGCTGGGAAGTCTCTTAAAGTGGGCTAATGCATTTGGATTTAGTGTTCTTTTTAGCCGTCTTCTTTAGAAAAGTGGTTATTTATCCAAGCTATTTTTTTTTAAAGACAAGAAAGGCACAGACCGACACCCATGGTAACTGGGGGAGGGTGCCTATACCCAGCAGTGTGTTGCGGCTGTATGAGGGCATCACATTCTTAACATGTAAAAATAATAAAAAAAAATAAAAATTTTTTTATTCATGAAATACTTCTAATTTTTACAGTTTTAGAATTTGCAAAAACCTACACTAGGTATCCAGTCAGATCCTGTATTGTAGGCCTGCAGTTCTTCTTACCGCATCTACAACTTTCCTATTCTACATTTACTTACATATAATATTAATAATTAAATCATTTTGAAGTGAAAATTAAAAACAAAACAAAATTTCAATAAAGTTTGCTTACACAGATGACAATTTTGAGATTATAATGATACCAGTTACGGTTAAAAAAATTATGTACAGAAATCTCTTTTGTTGTGAATGATATGTATATTTTTTAAAGTAAATAAGATTAGTAGTTTATTTTACATAACATTACAAATTGCGGTTAAGAATAGATATTTATGTTTAATATACCAAGGTGGCTGCATTTGGGATGTGTTAGCTAAAGTTATTAATGTAAATGAAAAAAAAATGTTTAATGCCACAATGCGAATAACTAAACGTATGTGCGCATTTTGAGTCATGCGCGTGTGTACGTGAATTGAATTACAGTGTGGGTGCGTGTGTGTGTATGTGTGTGTACGCGAGTGTGTGTGTGTGTGTGTGTGTATTTGTGATTATTTGTGCTGTGTTTTCATTGCCACGAGGGAAGTTTCATTAATTTTACGTATTGCAATAATAATAATGCCTATTTATTCAATCTCATTATTATACTATTTCCATTAACTTTTCTGTTTCGTTGTAATCTAAGCCCTGGAGGTATTCCGACGTTTTTATGGAAAGTTCATGTTTAGACAAATTAGTCATGTTTTCTATGCCTTTACATAGTTCGTTATATAAACTGGGTCCTAGATTACTTGGACAATCTTTGCCAAATTTCGTTCTGGTTCTTTTTGTCGTAAAAACCTTGTCTTTCCTTCTTTTCTTCTGTATATTTTTCCTGCTCTCCTTGTCTACTAGGCAATGTTGTCTAGAGACAATCGCTTTTATAAACAGCTGTCTTACTGTGAGTACAGCGCATTCTTCATAGAGAGGCTTGGTGGAGAATCTCCTCTTTTTGAAAGTCATCACCTTCAATAAGGCTCTTTGGGCAATTTCAACTTTTTCCATATGTGTTTTTGCTGCTACCCCCCATGCAGTTATGCAGTATGTCAGAAGCGATTGCGCTAATGCATAATATACTTTCTTTAACTCGGGGTATGCCATTATATGTCTTAGCTGTTTAAAAATTCTTATCAGTTTTTTCACTCGTGCAGACAGTTGTTTGATTTGCTCTATATCTACGAATGTAAGTTTATTAAGTAAATAAGTTTAAGTTTGTGTGTCTCTATAAATATATTTCTTTCTTTTTCAGTGAATCGACAAGGGCTTAAGATGATAATGGTGATGATATTTTTTATAATACTGTCAGAATTAGAAATAAAATTCTAGATATACTTATAATATTAGCAAATAATAAGCTTACGTTGTTAAGAGCGAAGGCGGCTTAATTTTCCAAATTGCTACTTGACTTGTACTTGGGTAGTACGTAGCACCGGTTATCGAAGAAAAACACACTATGTTCGTCGATTCATAAAGTCGATAATAAATAAAGTTATGTAACTATTTAAAAAACTTTGAATTATTATAACAATGGTTTTATATCACAGTTAAATTGACAATTATTTATTCAAAAAAACAGTGTTTTTATTACCAGCAATACCGAGCCATTGATTTAGCATAAAAAACAATTTCATCCCACGAAATCTTTTCATGTTCTTCCAACAAAAATACGAGGTAACATTTTACCCGTTCATAAATATCATGTAGCCTCGCCAAACAAGGGCGACAAACCCCATAGATATAAGATAAAGTATATTTTATTTGGCCATAACAAAACTCTTATTAGTTAAATCCCGTAAGCCGAAATAAGGAACCGCAAAAAGATAGCCATAGAGAGGACAGAGTAATAATCGTTATGAAGCCACGGACAAAGGGCATACAAGTAGCGTATCAGAATTAGGCACAGGGTTGGAGTAAGGGGGCGTTATATCAGTGAAAGAAGTATCGTGATACGCGTAAAGTACAATAGTATTATATTCTTTAGTACCCAAGACACAAGCGTTCACTTAGTATGGGGCTAGATGGCGCTGGAATATCATAATCAACAGCAAATAGTTCCATGCGAGTCAATTTAGGCATTATTTGTGCGTGCAAAAGTAAAAAGCGTGCACCCTGTCACACACAAACACACACACACACACATATATACAAATTTACGCCAATATAACATTAGTAGGATTTTACATAGGTAGTAGGATATTATTCAGACATAAAATGTAATGTCTATATTTAGCATATTTGCCGAAGTAACTACTTGACCCCACCCCTCAACTGCCCTTATCTCTCACCTAGTCGTAGTAAGATCAAGTGCCGTGATTCTGTTTGTACAAAATGTTTCTCGCCAGCTCGAGCTTGTCTGTATGTCTTCTATCCTTTGCTTTAATTCTCCATAATATTTGGTTTCATCATTTCATATGAAAACTTTTTTATATAATTAATTAACATCTTTTTCGTATCTCTCTTAATTCATGTAGGTAAATGAAGATGTTTTATAGTTAAAGATCACATAAAAACGAAAATAACTCAAAATGTGATTGTTGTCAAAATTATACCACATTTGAAAAATTCAAGTTCTGTAGGTACCTTTTAATATTTTCGCCAAATTACTTCCCTGCCGTATAGTGACACGAAGCACTGTAATTCTGTTTGTACACAAAGTTGTCCGTCAGGTCGAGTTGGTTAACAGTTTGTATGCGCGACCTGCTTTGAAGGGCCCCAACTGGACGATGAAGAAATCAAGCCTTAAATTTGGCGATACGATTATATCGTATTAAATCGTAATTTCTTAATTTATTTTCCACAAAAAGTTTGCATATGTTATACTTCTTATAAATACTATGGTTTTATCCTCCTTTCCGTTCCAGTAACATTATAAGGCCAAAAGTTACAAAAATACTCAAACGTCCGATTGCGTAAAGTTTGGTACAGAAATACATTAAAACCTGACTTAAAACTACAGGCTACTTTTTATCCCAGATTGACTTTGGTAAACCACGCACGCACTTTATAGTTTTATCAAAATACAATAGCCCGCAGTGGTGTGGGGTTTTACACGACGATGATTTTTTGTTTCTGTTTTTAGATAAGTACTTACCTACATTATGATTACAACTTCATCACTTTATCTTCCTTTATGATTTTAGTCTCACGACAACAAACAAAATTTTGTATAAAATGCTTCTTAATAAAACGTATCGTAGTAAAAATTACAATAACAAGAACAAAATAATAAACATAGTCAAATGCCCAATATTGACATTATCTTAGCCGGTTTACTACAGAACAGGTTATTCAAATTACATACATAATCGTAGTTTCCCTTGTCAGAAACTATATTATCAACATCACGTCGTCTGTACTGAAGTTCAAGGTTTTCATAGTGCCCGTAACTCAGCAAATTGTAGTGTTCGTTCACGGTTACCAAAGTCTTTTGACGTATGCCAATATATGTGGCCAATTATGCATGTTTTTTTTTGTTACGTGTTGCTAACATTTTGTCAAATAAAGTTGTACTTTCTTTCTTTAATTACTAAGTTACTGAAGATCTTGTTTTTTACAATTATTAACAGTCGGGCATAAAATCACCAGAAGCTCTCTCTTGAGTAGTATTTCCTCATGAATGAGGGTCGTGACTCCTCCGCAAAACTAATTCGTTCTAGTGGGACATACATTGTGGTATTTGTGGTGGTGGTTCTTCCACGGATTCCACCAGAATCTTCATTTGCGCAAACAACACTGTGATCTGTGTTAACAATACCAAAAATTGCTACCGATTTCAGTTTGCATCTGCTAAGTATTATAGGTACCATGCAATTTGCATAGACCTATACACTATGTCCATGAACTTGAGTCGAGTAGTGCTTTTTTCTACCAGTGCAATGTTGGCTTACTAGTTACACCAGATTGGAACTGGTAGTTTCTATTTAAGTATAATACTAGTTATTTCGTGAGATTTTTAGTGATTTGCTATTTGAAGCGCCCGTAGCACAGCTGGCAGAGGCAATCGCATGCGATCACCAATGTTAAGCCATTATCGATGCGGTCAGTCTTTGGATGGATGACCAAAAATTTTCCATTTTGGGCACTTCCGTGGGTCAAATTACACACACTTTTACACATTACAGACACGTTAAATTGTAGGTTCCGGCTGTTTTTTATGGTACGGCAATCATTAAGCCATATCTGATGCCCTTAGAGTGGCTTGATCTCTCTCGACATCAGAGTTGGCCACTCTCATTCGATAAGAAGAAAAAGAATTTGAGGCCCAATCGCACAAAGATCTTATATATTTAGTCACTTTGATTTGGTAATTTTGATGCTAAATGCGTTATAAAATCGTTTTGCTAATAAGCATCTTTATCCGACTTCCAAAAAAAGGAGGTTATCAAGTCGTCTGAAAGTTTTTTTTTTTTTGTGGATATGTTACGCGATTTCTCCGTTGTTTATCAACAGATTTCAAAAACTCTTTTTTTTATTCGATGATGATAGTTTCCGAGATGGTCCCATAAAAATTGTTTTTCATTCGGTTCAGTACTTTTTGAGAAAAAAAGTCGGTTTTTGCTTTTGTTTAAAATAATTATGTTGAGCCTATTTCATATGAGAAGTTTTTTTACAATATAACTAACGAAAGTCGTACGTTCGATGTTTCTATTTTTCATTCTAAATTTAAAAAAGTTAGATTTTTCTATTAGAGTTTGTCATTTCATTTGATACTGTAATAAAAGTATTATACAGCCTATAAAAAAAAAACGCAACCTCTAAAGAACTTTGCGGAAGAAAGTTGATTTGTTGACTTCGCAAATTCTATTTGATAAACCGAGTTTGCAATGTAACCCAATAAAGGTACGGTTGGGTTTATTTTTGTTGAGGCCTGAGGCGTTTCCTACAGTCCGCACAAGATCATTTTGCGAGCGGGAAAAATTTAAACTACAATCTTTTAATCCTGCTAAATAAGTCTGTATGAAAACACAAAAGTGAAAAAAAAACATCATCATCATCAGCCTGTTATCGCCCACTGCTGAGCATAGGCCTCTCTTCTTGTACGCCACTCGTCCCGGTCCTGCGCAGATTTAATCCAGGTGCTCCTAAAAAAAATACGTATTAAAATGTCAATTTACGTACTTATGACAAACAGTAAGTGTATAAGAGAAAAGTGAGTATGAGATTTTGCATGACATTTTGTACGTATGTTCTTTTTTTATTCATTGGAAAACAGGTGGACCAATGAGTCTACTTTTTTATATATATTTTTTATATTTACATATTATGATTAACTCGAGTAAACGGGTATGGCTAGTGATCTTAATAAAAATGTTTTGATAATACGTTTTTCGTATGTAACCTTTTTTTTACAAGGAATGGGTTTGCACTTGACTATAATTCGTCTGATGGTAAGCTATCATTACGGTCTAGAATGTGGCGTAATCTTCTATAAAAAACATGTGTTGAAACCCAATAACTGCTAAAGTGCTGCCATGACTAAACGCTAAAGTTATTTGGCCGTTTCTGTAGTTCTGTGAACAATTTCTACGGAAAACGCTTTGAGGCAAGTATGTTTTTGGTAGTTTTGGAGAATATCATAATTTTTGGTAGTTTTGGAGAATATTTAAGTAGGTTTTTTACAGGTAGGTATAGTCTTTTACTGCCGGGGTTAAGTAGAAAACATTAGTGAAATACAATATGTTAGTTTCCCATTGTACGGTATTGTTCTATTTCTTTCACTTTTTTATGCAAATATTTATCAAAAGAACATGCAATTAAATTGATAATTATTTTGAGGAAATAGTTCATTCATATATTCATTTTTATATATCGAAGAAAATTATACACTAACATATTATGTACCTACTTATTTTAAAAAGTGTAGATAGACTATAATTCCATTCCCGCAATACAAAGTAACTTAATCATAAAAGTAACAACGCAAACAATAATTACAAAAATAGCATCAATCGAACAATTTAAACCAAATCCAAATGGAACTGAATTCCACGTCAGTTTAGAAATTAATAGCAGATTATCTGATAACCAATTTTCTAAATAGGTGAGCGCGAAATCAAACGAGCAAGCTACCAGTTGAAATGAGCACTAATGATTAAACGTGGGTATACAGCGGTGTACAAACTTTAACTTTAAACTATTTTTCAAAACGAGAGTGAATCGGTTATTTATTTATTTATTTATTTATTTATTTATTTATAATGGTACACTAAACAGAATGTGTTCACAAATAAGCTAAGTATACTTTAAGTTATTATCCTAATAATATTAGTTTCCCCGGAAGAACCCTGTCTACTGCAACACAGGCAATCCTACAGCAGTAGCCAGGATATACAATGTAACTATGCATCCTAATTGAAATTGTATTGTATTTAGATAATTCTGTTCATGAAAATTTATGATTATTATCGGGAAAACACGCTCCATCTTATGTTAGCCTTATCCTTTGCTTATCAGGCAAACAATGGTCAAGTGCAAACTCGTTTTAGCAAAAAAGACACGTAAACATATTAAAAAAATATTGCAATGAGAAAGGAACGTGGATTCTATCTGCGAAGGACTGGGACGAGTAGCATACTAAAAGAAAGACCTATGCTCAACAATGGGCAAAAACGGACTGATTATAATGATGATAAATGGAAAAGAGCATGATTTTAACAAACAAGATAAAACATACTAGACATTATTATGGGATAAAATGATGATGAAATTGGCATGGGTTGTTTTATAACGGTATGTAAATAAGTTTGTATGGGATGGCCAAACATCACTATAACGTTGTGAACAAATAACAGTTATCAGCAAATCAATAAAACCCACTGTCACTTTATTTAATAAAATCTACATATTAGTAAAAGAACATGTACCTAACACTATTATTTGTACCGTTATGTACATTTATTAGAATCAAAGTTTGAGAGTCTTTGGAATGGCAGTATCGAAATGCGCCGTAATAATGCTGCCGTATGCTTCAATCGATTAGTTTTAATGTTTTGTGTGTATGATTCAAAGGGAGAAGCGAACTAAATACCACCTAACATTACATCGTAATATTCGTTACTAGTGGACGCCCGCGACTTCGCTCACATTATTTCGAGATAAAAAGTAGCCTCGGATACTTCTAAGACTTCATACTACCTACATACCAAAAATCATGTTGATCCATCCAGCCTTTTTTTGCGTTATAATCGTTTAAATAAACAGACAAACAAATAAAAATTAAAAAAAACTGCTAAATCGTGTTCTGTTATTGGATTTAAAGTATACTCAATATTTTTTTCCAATTTCTTCTATGTTAAGATTTTTGACCCTCTGCAGCTTTATGTATAGATTTATTGAACAAATAGAAACCCAGTCGGGCTATGCACGGTATATAATATTCATGATATACATCTATTCTCGTACATGTACATTGTACCTACATACATTCATACCATTGTCTTAAAAATTGTATCTGTTAAAAATATATACCAAAATCCATTGTAATTTTTGCATACAAAGAGTCAGACAGCGGAAGTTGACTTTGTTTTTGTTTTCTTACATCCAAGATTAAATTTCTGAAGTCTGTACAATATATAAACCATGTAGTGATTTATATCCATGTATCAAACAATTATTCATACATATCAGTATGTAATTATAATTTTCAAACATGGTATCCTATAAAAAAATATGGTCAAAAGCACAAAATCTGCATTCCTTCCCACAAGCCGTATAATCAAGCTGGCGGCATTATCACCGGAAATGACGCCATGTTGCCGCCCGGACGCACGTGCCGCCTACGCCGCCCACCAGATTACACGGCGCTTGTTGTTTGCGATAACGGTCGCCTGGTTTTACAGCACTAGGGCGTAATAAACCCTAGGGACTATAATGTTAGGTTAGGATTTAATAATATTCATTACAATAATAACTGAATAGCCACTTGTGGCACTAGTTTATTTTATTTATTTATTTAGTCATTATTTGTTCTATGTACCATTCTTTTAAATTTTGTGTCAATAATAAAGAGTTAATTTGTCTAAGTATCTATCTAATATTAATCCGAGGACATATTATGTGTCTTACATGGAAAGATCTGGGCGCCCACCACGATTAACATGCTCAAGAGAACTCCCCTTATGAAATAATTCTGCGGGGGAGTCACGACTCTCAGTCATGAGGCATACGATTAAAAGAGAAAGAAAATAATAAAGACGATTAAAATAATAGTTGCCTAGTTTCACTCTCCATATAACCAAAGTCTTTTGTTAATTCTTTATTAAACAAAGTCGGTAATATTAAAAAATGTAAACAAGATCATTATGGCTCGTGTTTAAATTACAAAAACGAGTTTAAGAGTAAATTGCTAGTTTATTTTATACACGTGTTTGAATTATGACGTACCTGGGCAAACCAAAACATAATTTATGTTCTGTCTGTAGGTTTGTTAATAGTTTATCTGATTATTCAAATTGGACTATTAGGATTCCGTAATGACGATTACTGATAATTAACATTATTAATCTTTTGTTACTAGTGGATTTTTGGTAAGGTTTTTAGGTCACCTTGCTTCAATTGCTTCGTACTTTTTTTTCGCTTTATTTTTTTATTTAATGTGTACAATTTAAACTTAAACCTGACGGGAAGACGTTGTCACCCGGGAAACAGAAACATCTCGTCCGGGTGACAACGCACAGTTATAAGGAAATTACTCTTGTTATTTAATTGCAATAAAGTATTATTATTATTATTATTTATTTGAATAATGGGCGACCAGCAAATTGCTGATGTGCCCATATCACACTGTGTCAAAATTGTTTTATATAGTCCACACAAAGAACAACATAAGAATTTTGTCAATATTTTCTTGCAATGTTAATTTTCATTGATCATTAGTAAAAAATACACCTAGCTTAGCTAAATATCCTAGGTTTTGTCAATATTGAGTGCTGTCATGGCAGCATTGAATTGATAGCTGCAAAATTCATCATCATCATCATGTCAGCCCGTGTTGACCCACTGCTGAGTATAGGCCTCCTCTCCAACGTGCCACATAGTACAGTCTCCAGCCTGACTGATCCATCTCCTACCAACTTGTTTAGAAATGTCATCCGACCATCGGGCTGGTGGTCTGCCTCTGGGTCGGATACTGCTTCTTGGGTACCAAAATTAGCATATGTTTTAAAAAATAATAGGCAACCGAACATATAATAATACCACAGGCTGCAGTAATGCTTAAACATCAGATAGGCTGGTAAAATAACAAAAACTATATGTTTAAAATTTTTCCTAGTTTTCAAAGCAAGCTTGTGATTCCCGTAGCATTGCACGGCCGAGCTCCTCAATACAAGTCAATAATATAACTCTGTTATACAACAACGGAATCCTATTGCCGTATCCTGGGACTATAGTAAGGACACAACCTTTGAATGTTATAGGTAAGAGTGCATGAATAAATATTTTAATGTTAAATGAATATATTCTTACTTCGATTTTGGTAATGCTACACTTATTCGGATTTTATTGTAAATTTTCAAACGAAATGGGGTTTGACTTAACCATCATTCGGTTAATCTTCAATGACGGAACGGTTTATAGTGTAGTGATTATTTTAACAGCCATTTAATAGACTACGCAGTATTACAGGAGTGTGATTTGAACTAAAACATAATATTATATAATGAAACAACCATATACCTACATATTTTAAGACAACACAAGGATAAAGTTTATTTTCTGAGCGAGAGCTTTAATTTATAACGATCTTAACGAGTTTTTGCTATCATTTGCAAAAAAACTACCTAACTTCTTAGACTAGTACTGATATAGTTTTTTAACATTGAAAATATACAATAAGAATTATTTTAAAATCTCCATGCTATACCCGTAGCACAATACTGCAATATTGCAATGAAATACGTCAAAATACAGATGTCGCAGTACGCAGATAACAATGGATGTCCCGGCTCAAAACAGTCTTCGTGGAAGATGTAGCGGAGTTGATTGCATCTTGTTAGATTCCGTAAAATATAGAGTATATTTTAGGAAATAAGACCGATAAAAAAGTTGGAAAGAAAAACAGTTTGCGGTTAACAGATGCATGCTTCACACACCGTAACTCTATGGGACTTTTTTGTGACACGAACTGTAGTAACTAACAAAGTACCCAAATGTCCTTTAAATAAATACCGCAAATCTTATTGTCATATTGTTGCTTAGACAGAGCATATCATTCTCTTATTAGTCTATAATCTCTCTTTAAAATTATTTTTTTTATGCAAAATTAAGTCTAGTGGTTAAGTTAAGCACAAAACTCTAGTGTACACTAGTTGATCACAGTAATTATATTTTGTCACTTCATTATATCATTTTATCACACAAGCTACAAGCAGTAATCAGTGCATGAACTAAAACCCCATCTTGACAGTATAAGACACACGACTCTGACCCCTAATCCACTACACTACAGTTCATTTCAGCGTGTAAGCCTCAACATCTTGGAGTATGCCATTGCGTTTTCAATAGTACGTGTCGTGAAAACTGAATTTGTGGTACCGAATCCAGTTCTAGGCAGTATCTATGTACTATTTCACCGAGCGAGTGAAGCGAGCGAATGAGCGAATGTGCATGATAAAATAGTCGTCAATCTACAAAGCTAATATTACGTCTCTCTTGAGTCGTATGTACTCATTACTGAGAGTCGTGGGGGAGTCACGACCTTCAGTCATGAGGAAATACGACTCTGATATGGCTAAATTAATTCCTTAGGGGAGTTCTCTTGTTATATTACTCGTACATAATAACCAGGTATTTTCGTAAAATTGTTTTTCTAAGTGCTGCTCGCATTCAGATTTTATTTCAAACTAGTGGACGCCCGCGGCTTCGCTCGCATTTTTTCAGGATATAAAGTAGCCCAAGACGCTCCTAAGATCACATACTTTTTTTATAAAAATGTGGCAAAAATGCAGACTGCCTGCTTGATGGTAAGGTGTCACCGTCGTCTATGAACACTTGCAACTCCAGATGTGTTGCAGTGCTTTGCCAACTTAGAGCTTATACTACCTATATACCAAAAATTGTGATGATTCGTTCAGCCGTTTTTGCGTAATGAGCGTTTAAATAAACAGATACACCGATAAACAAACAAAATTTCTAGAAATTTTTGAAACGTGTTCTGCTATCTATAAACTTTTTTAATATCTTCTATATTCAGACATTCAATCCTCTTTAGCTTTATATATGTATATATATTTAGAAATGAGCGAGATAATGGTTTAATTCGAATCTGGGCGCTAGGGTTATTAACACAAGTTCAAACTGTGTTTAAAATATTTTTACGTTTATTTTTGACTAGATTAAAAAATTAGGTTGCGGGTGTTGCCTTTGATGATGAATTTAAAAAGGAAGAGATAATGATTATCATAAACAACTATGACTTTGTAGTACGACTATGACAATATCGCTCTTTAAAATAATGTGTTTCGTGAGGTGTACAGTTCGCAGATTGACTAGTATGTTCTCCTCGGTGTGTTTGTTAGAAAGCATTTTGGCAACTGAGCCAGGGGAGTTATGTTGCCCTCAGAGACGCTGTTTTGTTCCAAATGGCCATGCTTTGGGCTACATTTTTATTTAAGGCATGATATTATCTAAAATCTTTTTGAAAATATTTTAGCATTCAGCTTCACTTATTTAATGATGATGGAAATAATGTTAAGCTTGTTGGTATTGTAATAATTTATCTTTTGTCGTATTTCCTCATGACTGAGGGTCGTGGCTCCCCCGCAGAATTAATTCATGGGCAGATACATCGTGGTGGGCACCCAGGTCCTTTTTTTATCACGAAATAGGCCTTACACGGATTCTAAATTTTTTCATAGTTCTCTCACTAGATAGAAAACACAAACATTATAAAGTCTATTAATTTATATAGATCCAGATTTTCAGGTCAGGCTGGTATATGTAAAAAAAGAGGAAAATACCAAACATTCCCACGTGACAGATACCGGCTTTAGGTTGTATTTCAACTAAGTCTTCTATACTAGGTTACTAGAAAAGAATGTGATGCAAAGAAGAAAAACGAATAGAATTATACCTAATAAGTACATATTGAGTGGGCTGGTGCACTTCGACTATCTTTAGGCTTTTCTAAATATTTTCTCCCCTCCTTTTTGTGTTGTAGTTAGAAATAGTATGTTTAGTTTTTCTTGCTTGTTTTTATTTATTATTATTGTAAATAAAGATTTAATCCCATTAAAAATAAAATGAGTTTTTTAATGATCGGGAGTCCGATGTAAGTTTAAACGAGTGCAAAAAAATATAAATACTTAGTAAGTACCTTTATTTTTAAATTATTTAATCTGTCAAAGTAAATAATACTTTCAGACAGTTCAAAACATAGAAAGAAACGAAGATAAGAAAGAAAGATTTATTGAATAATAAATAATTTATGCATTTTGTAACACTATGGTTTTTTGACATAATTGCCAAGATATTGTATTAATATAATGATTATTTAGAAAATTGATTATCTAAAAACAAACAGAATAATTTAACAACTTTATATCATATGTAAGTAATTTTTATTCTTTTACTAGTTGGTTTATAAGACAGACATTTTTTTCCTATGTTCCTGTATACTATAACCTGATATGAATACAAAACACTATGTTTTTCTTTTTTTATGTCACATCGAGAAGTGGTCTTTCCGCGTTCGTATAAAAACACAATGTTTATCCTTGTTATTAAATTACTTTTTTTGCATAACGCTTGCTTATGGCATGTCATTAATATCATTAAGCTAGATACAAGACCATAAATTTAATTAATTTAAAAGGTCAAACAAAACTTTATTTTGTTTGGATTTTCCTGAAAACTCAACAAATTAAAGTTTTCGAAACAAGCACATGTTAAACAAAAAATGTTACTTTACTAGAGATTTGAAAAATTAAATTAATTTTAAATTATTAATTAACTAGGCAACCAAATGCGGTTAATGGTCAATTAATAAGGTAAGCTATATAAAATAAGTACAAAATGATACACGTTTGGGATATATTAAACCAAACGTATATGTAACTGATCTTAACAAAAAAACTATTGAAGTGTTAATAATACCCGTTATCTTTCTAGTCCTCATGACACAACCGCTAGCTTAGTATAGGGCTAGATGAAGCTTTGTGAGATGTATCAGAATATTTATTTATTATTATTTACTAACACGGAAAACACGTATAAAAACATTCCTGTGAAATCCTAACTAGATATTATTTTCTATACCAGAATAAAAAGCATAGCAAAACAGAATATTATAACCCAGGGGTATTCAAATCCAGAGTTTATCCATATGTGTGTGTGTATATTTGGTAAATCTGTCACAATAAATGTTTTTATTATTTCTATTTAGATTTCTTCAATTCAAGCGAGTTACGTCTTAGACTACAGAGGTGCTTTACATCAGGCAGGCTTTAGTCAAATGCAAGCATATTTTATGTTAAAAAAACAGCTCCATTAGTTTATAAAGAGGCAGGCTGTCGTCATCTTTATTAGCTAGTAGTTAGTGCATCTTAACTCGAATAGAGTCCTCACGTTTTCTCATCACAAAGTTTTTTCTTCATCAAACTTTGGCCCAAGTTTCCGCCTAATTACCGACCAGTGTCAGTTAGACTGCGGAGTAGGAATTGATGCAGAGTTTTTAAAATGAAATTTTATATGTAACTTAATGATTATGATGATGATGAGTAACATGGTTATGTATGTCAGATTAATTTTTTTTTTAATATTCTCTTAGTAACAGCAAAAATGAGTGTGTCGTGTAATGAAACGTATCAATGATTTTATTATTTACTAAGTGCCCCTTTTATTATTTTGTATCAATTAGTTAGAAGTATTAAATTAACTTTTTTTCTCTTGTTTTTCTGTATTTTAACTGTCCAAGAGAAATCCCCTAACGAATCAATTCTGCAGGAAAGTCACGACCCTCAGTCATGAGGAAATACGACTCAAGAGAGAGCTATTAATCTCTGTATATTCTACTCTAGTCACCACCCAGTGTCTCAGGTCCAAAGTTAGATAGCGCCCGCATCGCTGTCCCAACTTAGTTGATTTATTGTGGCCTGAGAGTTATCAGCAAGTTATTGATAGCTCGCCCGACGGTAGCTGAGTGAATCTTTTTTCCCAAATAGATTGAGGGCTAGATACTTGGGAACTAGTTTTTACAAGCAATACTTTCTAAACAGAATCCTTGTTGCTAACTACAAGCTTATAAGCAAAAACTGTTGGCGTAAAATCGATCTCCACCTGTCGTCATTCTGCCTCGTAAAGTAGAGATACAGGTGGACCAAAATACTAACGGATTGGAGGCCCATGATAGATCATAGACACAGGTGCACCAATGCAGTGGGTTGACGACATTACAGAAATCATAGGGTAAATAATAAATGTTAATTATTATATCACCTTATTACTAATGCCGGGACAAGCTGATGCTGTTTAGTAAAATGTTATCAACGATTTTGATTAAACGCTAAGCCGTCTAATCTAAAACATCTGTTGAAAACAAAAAATATAAATAAATTTGTAACACACATTTACTAAATCATACCTACAAATATATCTATATAAAATTTACCAAACCGTTACACCGTTATATGTGTGGTTTTTGGATGGTTTGTTCCCCTTTCATCGTTTTTTTTTCAAAGTGCAACGGCTCAAAACTGACAAAGGATTTTAACCCAAAACATCGCGACTCTGTAGTCATCTACTATTTCTTTTTGAACTAAAACAAGTTTGCACTAGACCGTAGTTTGCCTGATGGTAAGCAATAGCTATGGGTTTTGATGTTTCGTGCTTACCGAATAAGAACTATTTAATCTATAACGTGTGAATGAGTTGAGTCTGGTCGTTTCTAATATATGTACCTATAATAAGTATGTATTTACGCAAGAAAAGTATATAAGTATTGTATTCGTTATCTAGTACCCACGACACAAGTTTGCTTGGTGTGGGGCTAGATGGCACTGTGTGCAATGTCATGGATATTTTGAGGATATTTGTGTACGATGTCAATGCGGAGATGACGGGTGACAGAATGAAATGGAAGATAGGAACATGCTGTGTCGACCACACAAAGTGGAATATGGTAAAGAGAAAGAAAAAAATATAAACCCGTTGCAATTTTGAAACGTTTCTAAATAGGTTAGAAAATATAGTCACATAGCAGTAGCACCAGCTTGGCCTGAGGACACCTATTCTACCTTATCTATGCAAATATTTTAGTCGCCAGCTCAACACCTATTTTGGCTGGAAATTTCAGGTGTTATTGTAGTTTGGGGTGCTACCACAGTGTTCTATGTGCATTTTTGTGCGAACATTTGATAATTTGCACTGTAGAGTGCATAAAAACTAAATAAGGCATCTGATTCCATACTAACTAGAAGAAGCTGGCCCAGGATAGACAAAATTAGAAGGAATTGGAGTAGATTTATGCCCAGCAATAGGACAGTACTGGTTAAATTAAAAAAAATGGCAAGGCATTAAACCAGCAGGTTTCTTGAAACCATTAAAGGACAGAATAAGTATTTATAAAATTAATTTCTGTAATATAATATAATACCTATTAAATTCTGTTTCAATACAATGATTTTAAAACCTGTTAGATTATTATAATTTTTTAAGTATTTTATATACACGTTTATTTCCATATGTTTTAGATTATTTAAATAAATACGTATAGATATTTATGCGTATGAATTTTAAAACAATCATGGTCAAAACAGTTTTGCTATGTTCATTATTACTTTGTACTCATTCATTATCATTTCATTATTACATAGTAGCCTCTTAGCCTCAGTTATTCTAGTCCCACAGATCGTTTGGGACTAACCTATTATGTCGTAAGTTTAAAATGACTCCCTATCACACGATAAACAAGACAAATAGACAAAATTTCGGACCAAATAGAAACTAAAATAGAAAACTATCTTATTCTGTATACATGATAATATGTTATGTATATTGTATTAACATCTGATTAGATTTATCCGTTAGTTTACGACGCGGTCTGTCCTTGGATGGGTGGCCAAAAAGTGCCATACGATTTTGGGTGATTCCGTGGGTCAGATGACACTTTGAATTGTAGATTCCGTCTGTTTGTACAGCAGTCGTTAAGCCATATATCAGAGGCTTTTAGGACGGTTATTATGTAGATTTTGAATTTGCTTCATTGTATTTTGATTAAATTAGTCCCATAACTAGTTAAGCCGGTATTCTGCCAAATCAGGATAGGAAGCCAATCAAAGATAGATAGATAGATAGAAAGATAGGTATCATATATTAACATAAAGAATTACACCAAACTTATTACATTAATAGTAAGATTTGGCATCAATCATGTCTTATCAAACATTGATATAATTTCGAGAAAAAACAAAGTGATTACTAACACATTAAAATTAAATATGTATCTACATAATATGGATTTGGGAACATCGCTAGCGGGAACAATAACATTACAGACCTATGAATTTAATCTACTAAGTTTGATTATCTACTATACCAGGAAGTTAATTCTTAGTTGTCTTGTTAAAATAAAATATGCTAAATGCATAACATGTCATATCTGATTGACTGAACCAGCATAATGCACAAAACTTATTTGTGACTCCTTCCATATAGATTTTTCCAAGAATATGCAAACGCTAAATTAGTATTCCCCAAACTGATCTTTCAATAATTAATTTATTATTGTTCTGGCTGAAGTGCTACAATGCCAGAAAATAAACATAATTATGTATTTAATAAATCAATAGTTTTTAGCCATATCAGAGGCCCTTACGGCCTAAACTCTTGACACCAGAGTTGGCCACTCTCATTCGATAAGAAGAATAGTTTAAATAATTATAAGGATTAATGTCGCTTTAATTTTAGTGATCTAACATAATATAATCTTCAAATTAAACCAATCCTACACAATACCAATGCTACATACTAGCTTATATATCATCTGTATTCGAAGTCGATTAAATTATTATGTCCATAATTATTTACCTATATACTATAGAGTAATCCATTTAATTTATTTTAATTATTTGCTGATTTTTGTTTTATGAATATTTAAGTAGGTAGGTAGATATTGATTGACTAGTATACTAGTAGACGCCCGCGACTTCGCTCGCATTATTTTTAGGATAAAAAGTAGCCTATGACACTTCAAAGACGTCATACTACCTAATACCTAATAAAGAATAAACACTAAAAATATAGCTTTGTAACTGTGTGACAAGTACAATAAGCATTACCAGCTTCAAACATAGACTAAAAGATTGGCTTCTCAAGCAGACCTTTTACTCATATGAAATGTTCTTAAAAGTTGATGGCAGAATTCGAAGAAAATGATTTAATGTGTAATTAGATTATATTATAAATTAAAATTATTATTATGTAGTTACTTGAGTGTATACATACATTCTATGTGGTATATGAATAATATTATGATTTTGACATGTAATTGAATAAAT
Source organism: Macaria liturata (assembly GCA_964023185.1). Taxonomy (NCBI): domain Eukaryota; kingdom Metazoa; phylum Arthropoda; class Insecta; order Lepidoptera; family Geometridae; genus Macaria; species Macaria liturata. The sequence goes on from OZ026824.1 coordinate 11,025,821, forward strand.
TACTATGAACTATAAGAGCGTTTACACACGACGCCTTTTCATTTTCCTTGTTTCAAACTCGTTTCACATTCTGGTATGGGAACGGGTTAGTTAGGCTCTTCGGTATATATAGCAAAGTGCATCTTCTTGGAAGCACAGTTGTACATCAGCTTTTGCAGTAGCATCATCAACTAATATAAACAAATCTATCAAAATGGTGAAGAGTGCTAGCACCGTCTTCCTTCTGGTCTGCATCAGCTTCCTGGTGATCGTGTCTTTCCCTCAGACCGAGGCGAAGCCTGACGTTTTCATCGGCAGCTGTGTATGGGGAGCTGTCGACTACGTGTCAGGTGACTGCAATGGTGAGTGCATACGAAGGGGCCACAAAGGCGGCCATTGTGGTAGCTTCTTCAACGTCAACTGTTGGTGCGAGCAACATTAACAATGATTACAATATACAAAGATTTGATTTCACGAAGGACGTTGCAAGCGATTTGGATTTACAAGATGTTTTGACTTACGACCTTATCTATTCCGCCATCTGAACACATCAAAAATACAAATGAAGTTTGAAGATTTGTGACTGAAATGTCATCATCATCATCATCTTCGTGTTTAAATTAAGTACCAGTTATTTTGTTCGCGTTTGAACAGAAAATTATCCATAATTACGTTCCTGTTCCAACTGACCAGACAACATCATCTACAGCTGCTTTTGTGCTTATTTGACACAAGAATGCTAAGAAACCAGATTCTTACCACATAAACTAAATTTTAAAACACATTATGAAAATATTGTTAAAAAGAGTAGTAGAACACTTGGTTTCCTAATGCGCACCGCCAAACCGTTTAAGCAAGTAGAATCATTAAAGATATTATATAATTCCTTAGTAAGGTCACAGCTCGTATATTGTTCAAGTGTCTGGTCTCCTATTTATAAGGTCGACAAACTTAGCATTGAATCTATTCAAAAACGATTTATTAGATATCTGAGCATTAAATTGAGCTTGAGGCAATCTATACCAGATTACGAGAATCGCTTGATGCGCTTTGAGTTTCAGAGTCTTGAGCATAGACGGAGTGTTTCTGACCTATGTATCCTACATAAGATTGTAAATGGGATTTTTGTGAACCTCTGCTAAATGATGTTAAATTTATAACTCGGAAATTATCTACTCGGAAGCCTACCATATTTGCTATTCCTATTTTCTATAATAACATTGGTCAAAACAACCCATGTGTATGTATAACCCATGTATGTGCCATTTGTACAATGAACTCAGTAGTAAAGAAAGTACTAAACTAGATATATTTCATCACAACTTAACAAAATTCAAAAACTTACTTAATATATGTAATTTTACCGCTTATAATAGTGTCGTTTACTATACACTATGAGTACAACATTATATTGTAAAAAGAAAGTTGTACACAATAGTTAGACTTTCAATTATTTTTTTTAAATATAAGTTTGTTTTTTATTATAAGTTATTTTAGTTTGTAAGTATAATACATTTATTTACAATAATAAAATATAAAAACAAGGAAAGAAAAACTAAACATACTACTTCTAACTACTACAAAAAAAGGGGGGCACTTAGAAAATCTTTAGAAAAGCCTAAAGATAATCTAAGTGCTCCAGCCCACTACCAGAGGGCAGCGTGCCCAGCATACTGGCCGCATTACCACGCTATTATTTCTGCGACTCATTTTTGAGTATCTCTTCACGTTCTTTTATCGAAATTCGTTCAGCTTTTTAACAAAACACAATCAAATGTGAAACGCTCAAAAATCCTTTCTCACTAAGGAAATCCTATGCAACCATATTACTAAGCGAAATCCAGAAAGTATTCTCCAAGAAATATATTATGGAAAATTATCCTTCACCTAATTGAATAGCTTGGTCTCAAATAAATCTTCTCTTGCCTTAATAAAGATATCCTAGTTTTAGAAGATTCGAAATATATTCAGTTTTATCTTGGGGGTAACAAACGACTGGATTATTTCGCACAAGTTTGTAAAGTATGCAGATAACGCCTGTAAGTTTTGTAGCTGTATGCAGATAACGCCTGTAAGAATTGTATGAGCAAACCTTGGTTCACGTTTCAAAAGCTATTGTTCAAATTTTTCTGTATACAAGTAAATGTATTGTAGAATAAAGTTTATGCAACTACGTGAAACGTGTTTTATTATTGATTTAAAGTATACCCGAACATTTTTTTTCTAATATATTCTTAGTACTTACATACTCGTATTTTGTCCCTTTTCTGCTTTATTATTATGTAAGTATAGAATATGCCAAAATTCGAGTTGGTCACATAAATACATTTATTGTTATTTTGATTTTTGATCATTAATTCATATACCTACATACCTAGATACACCAGCTGTGTTGACGTAACTACGTGTTCCATGAGCATGCTTGGCAAAATAGATGGATGGAGAATAGCTAGTGACATCACGGTATCTGATCACAACACCTTACTATTTGAAATAAATTTTGAAAAATCAGTAGGTACCCACAAAAAAGGATCCACCAGAGTTTATAACACCAGGAAAGCAGATTGGAATCAATTCAGTGAAGACCTTCTGGAAATATGGGTCAAAAATAATATTAGTAGCGAAAAAGTAATTGAAGCGAACAATGTGGATATCTTAGAAGACATAATTAATAAATACACTGCATACTTATCCGAAGTTTGCTCAAAAACAATGCCAAAAGCAAAAAGCAAACCTTTGTGTGAAATGCCATGGTGGAATATAGAGCTGGAAAAACTCAAGCGTGACATGATGACTAAAAAACGCCGCATAGAATGTGCTTCAAGAGTCAGTAGAAGCTTTGTCGTTAACCAGTATCTTGCAGCAAAGACACTATACCTTGAAGAGGCTTCAAAAGCTAGGGTAGCAAGCTGGAAAGCTTTCTGTGGATGGCAAGATAGGGAAAGTCTATGGGACGGTGTGTGTAGAGTTATTAGCCGCACCGCCGTTCGGAAAGAAGATGTGCCTCTGGTACGCAACGGAAAGGTCTTAAACGGGGAAGAGTCGGCGAAACTACTCGCAGAAACCTTCTGAGCTTTAATTGTTGGTGGCCAGCTGTCAAATGTAGACTGGGTGAATCCAAATGTCCCTTGAACCTAAGTAGAATAATGGACAGCTACCTGAGTGACAGACGAGTAAGGCTTAGATACGCCAGATCTGAAACAATTAGAGAAACATCTAAAGGATGCATCCAAGGTTCGATAGCGGGTCCAACTCTATGGAATCTTCTTTTAGATCCTTTACTCAAAAAATTGACAGCTGAAGGGCACTACTGTCAAGCATTCGCCGATGATGTTATTCGCATAGCCTCCGGAAGGACATCTAATGAGGTGCAGCAGCAGGCCAATGCCACTTTAGCGCTTGTCCAGGAGTGGGGTGTCGTTAATAAGCTTAAATTTGCAGCAAATAAGACCAAAGCAATGGTAATAACTAACAAGCTGAAATACGACACACCAGTCCTGAGCATGGATGGTGAAGGAATCGAAATGTCACGCGAAATGAAAATTCTAGGGCTCACGATCGACAATGCTTTGACTTTTAATCAACACGTTTCAAATATGTGTCGCAAAGCTCTGAATTTTTACAAGCAGATGTCACGTGCTGCCAGAATATACTGGGGTCTACAGCCTGAGATAATCAAGACTTTGTACGTAGCAGTTGTAGAGCCGATAATTCTGTACGCGGCTAGCGCATGGGGTCCAGCAGCTCGAAAAAGCAAAGCCCAAAAGCAACTGAACGCTGTTCAACGAGGGTTCGTTCAAAAAATCACCAAGTCATAAAAGACGGTGTCGCTGAACGCGGCCCTTACACTCGCCGGATTGCTTCCATTGGTCCTTAGAGTCTTGGAAGCAGCATCTTTATTTGAAATAAAGCGTGGTTATTCCCGACGAGTGATTAATGAACACGATATCGAAAAAAATATGGACTTTGCTCTGCTACCACATCCAGCTAAAACTAAATCACTCCAATTTGGTAGCGTGGCAGACGGTGCAGACTGGTTTCAGCAAAACGAAGAAGCCTACAAAATATTAACTGATGGAAGTAAAATTGAAGGTAAAGTCGGAGCCGCCCTTTCAATATGGCAAGGCAAAACCGAAACACAGTTTCGCAAGTTTCGACTGGAACCATTCTGCACCGTTTACCAGGCTGAACTGCTAGCACTTCAAAAGGCGGTAGAAATAGCTTTAAGAAGCAAAGTGGACGAGTGTAGTATATTCTGTGACTCAAGATCAGCCCTTGAAACAGTGACTTCTGGAGTTTCCCTCCATCCTCTTGCCGTAAAAATTAATGCAGCTGTCAATGCTCGACCAGATAAAACAATACACTTCTTCTGGATCAAGATAAGATAAGATAAGATAAGATAAGATAAGATAAGATAAGATAAGATAAGATAAGATAAGATAAGATAAGATAAGATAAGATAAGATAAGATAAGATAAGATAAGATAAGATAAGATAAGATAAGATAAGATAAGATAAGATAAGATAAGATAAGATAAGATAAGATAAGATAAGATAAGATAAGATAAGATAAGATAAGATAAGATAAGATAAGATAAGATAAGATAAGATAAGATAAGATAAGATAAGATAAGATAAGATAAGATAAGATAAGATAAGATAAGATAAGATAAGATAAGATAAGATAAGATAAGATAAGATAAGATAAGATAAGATAAGATAAGATAAGATAAGATAAGATAAGATAAGATAAGATAAGATAAGATAAGATAAGATAAGATAAGATAAGATAAGATAAGATAAGATAAGATAAGATAAGATAAGATAAGATAAGATAAGATAAGATAAGATAAGATAAGATAAGATAAGATAAGATAAGATAAGATAAGATAAGATAAGATAAGATAAGATAAGATAAGATAAGATAAGATAAGATAAGATAAGATAAGATAAGATAAGATAATCATTTATTCGTCAATAGTAATACTCAACTTATGAACTAGACGTTAACAGTTGGTAATTCTATTTTCTCGTCATACAAAAATATTTGTCAGTTAAAAGATTTTAAACATGTCTAAATTTTCCAAAAATAATACATTTTTATAATGGTATAAATGTCAGAATAAAATAAAATATCAGATAAATTTAAAATTAAATGAAATGTCAAATTAAACTACTAGGAATCATCAAAGTAAAAAATGTCGACTTAAAATAAATAATGTCTAATTACATTCATAATTTTACAATAGCTGTAAATGGGCTATTGGACATAACATAGTATAACAAATATAGGTATTTAAATTGCTACTGGTTGTAGTCATTGTCAAAAAATTATTTGATAGAGTATACCGTTTTGTCAAGCAATAACGCTTTCACTTTATTTAGGAATTGGGTTTGATTAGAGGTAGATCTTACAGCTTCCGGCAGCTTGTTGAACAACATCCGTCCTATTATCATAGGCGTTTTTTTCATCAATTTTAGTCGCGGGTATACTGGTTCAAGTAGCATTTTATTGTTCCTTATAGTGCGATTGCTATGAACAGTCTTCCATTTGCACTTATATAGATTATTTGGAATGTGTTTGACAACTTCCAGTATATATGTACACTGATACAGATGTCAGTATGCCCAATCTTTTAAAATGTCCTCTACACGATACTGAAAACTTACCGCCAACTAATGTTCTTATAGCTCGTTTCTGCATCTTTAGAACTCTTTCGTATTCTGTAGAGTTTCCCCATAGAATGATACCATAGGACATTATGGAGTGATTATGGAGGTACATGAAACGTGTTTTATTATCGATTTAAGGTATACGGTATATCCAAACATTTTTTTTCTAATATAATCCTCAAATTAAACCAATCCTACACAATACCAATACTTCATACTAGCTTATATATCATCTGTATCCGAAGTCGGTTAAATTATTGTGTATAATTATTTACCTACATAATGTATAGACTATAGAGTAATATCCATTTAATTTATTAGAATTATTTGCTGATTGTTGTTTTATGAATATTTAAGTAGGTATTGTTTGACTTGTTACTAGTAGACACCCACGGCATCGCTCGCATTATTTTTAGGATAAAAAGTAGCCTATGACACTCCAAAGACCTCATAGTACCTAATCTACATATTCATTACTAGCTGGTGCGCGCGACTTCGTCCGCGTGGAATAGTTATTACCATAAAAACGGTTCTAGTGAGTTAACCTTTAAAGATAGACGTATACTGGTACAGACATTTTGTTAGATCTTTTCAAGAAAAATAATTCTTTCATAAACTTATTTTTGATATCTTGAACCGTTTTCGCAGCGCACGCAACGGAAGCCCTCAAAGATGAATAATTTTCCCCGTTTTTTCCACATTTTTTATTGTTTCTTCGCTCCTATTAGTTGCAGCGTGATGTTATATAGCCTAAAGCCTTTCTCGATAAATGGTCTATCCAACACAAAAAGAATTTTTCAATTCGCATCAGTAGTTCCTGAGATTAGCGCGTTCAAACAAACAATCAAACAAACTCTTCAGCTTTATAATATTAGTATAGATGATCCGATCAGCCGTTTTTCCGTTATGAGCATTTAAATAAACAGACAAAATTTTTAAGAATTGCTAAAACGTGTTCTTTTGTGGATGTAAAGTATACACTAACAATTTTTTTTTCTAATATCTACTATGTTCAGATTTTTGACCATTTTCAGATTTATTATATGTATAGATAGATACTCGTACGAACTTACACTAAAACATAATTGAAAATATGTATATTGTGTAGATCGTGTGTCACGCTCTGACAACTGTGATAGAAAAGAGACAATAGATCATATATATTACTAGCTGGTGCGCGCGACTTTGTCCGCGTGGAATAGTTTATTTTGGGCATCATATTTATTTTCGCAAACAACCTCTTCAGCTTTATAAATTTTAGCTGTTACCCACGACTTCAACCGTTTTCGCAGCGCACGCAACGGAAGCCCTCAAAGATGAATAATTTTCCCCGTTTTTTCCACATTTTCCATTGTTTCTTCGCTCCTATTAGTTGCAGCGTGATGTTATATAGTCTCAAGCCTTCCTCGATAAATGATCTATTCAACACAAAAAGAATTTTTCAATTCGGTCTAGTAGTTCCGGAGATTAGCACGTTCAAACAAACAAACAAACAAATAAACAAACAAACTCTTCAGCTTTATAATATTTGTATAGTATAGATAATACTTACACGATATGCTATGTCGTCCATTGAATTACTTATGACATATTACTAGCCAGTTTTACTAGTAGTATGCCTGTGGCTTTGCTCGCGTTGTTTTGGAATAAAAAGTAGCCAGTGTCAGTCCTTGAAACTCATACTACCTCTAAACCAAAAATAATGATGATACATTTTACCATTTTCGAGTGATGAGCGTACAAATAAATAGTCAAAAACTGTTGGATGCCCAAACAATTAGGTATTTTTCAAATATTTTCTAGGTATAGAATTTCGAAATATTCCGATCTGTCACCCTGCTCTGTCCCCCCGGGGTGACAGATCGGAATATTTCAGAATTTCCACCATCTTTGACTTTATTTTATTGGATTTTTTTTCCTAAGCCACCACATAATTACTAATTCCCGTATTACCTATTATTTATAAATTAACCTATTACATATAGGTATTAATTGTTTCCAAGATGTTTGTATTTTGTGGTTTTCTGATTGTAGGGAAAACAAACATTGAATGAGAATTTAATTAGTTTCTTACTCGTATCAAATTTTTGGAAAAATAATTATTATATAATTTAATACCATAATATACATATGATTATTTGAAACTGTAGGTTTCTGTTTATTTGTCTGTTTATATTATACATGACATCTTTATGGATATGGTCTGTACATTATTGACGCAGCTGGCACATTCAAAGAGAGGCATATGCCCAGCAGTGGGGTAGGAAAGGTTGTGGATGATAATGATGATACGCGACATGAATGCAATGCATTTTTTTGAAGATGACAACATGTTTAATTTTCTATTTAAAACGATACATATATGTCTAAATATCACCGACCGAATTAACCAATTTCATTTCAGCCAAGATAGAATAAGAGCTAATATACATATGGATAATGCTTTATTATCATAGTTGCAGTGTACCATATCGAGTGTTAATTATTACATTTGCAATTATTATGTCACCAGTAGACCTCAGAAATACAAAAGTATACCTCAAGTGACAGTAATTAAAAAAATTGTACATGTATGTAGAGTGCAAGATGCTTACCATCAGACGAGTTGTGGATAAACGTGAGCCTATATTGTATAAAAAGAAGATAATATAGTACATTTGATACCCCACACTTGTACATAATGATTTGATTAAATAAAAAATAACAAACAGATTTAAAAAAATATAGTCTCAATATTTTTTTTTTTAACTTGCTAACGCTATTATAAGTAATAGCGTTAGCAAGCTACTAAAAAATACTTACTAAGCAAACATACATAATCAAACAAAAAAACATGAGTAAAAGAAATCAAAGATTAAAAAGACTAAACTCAATAAATTCAAGCCTAGATTCGCCCACTGCACTCGCTCGCCCAATCATCACATGTATTGAAGCGTGGTCACTAATTGTTTTCCTGATAATGACATACAGCATACGGACAATGATTAACGACGCAACCAGAAACTGTATCAGAAATTCAAAAACGAGGAAAATGTAACAAACTTGAACCACCGTTTTGTTTCACCGTGGAAAAACCGTTCATAATAAACCCTCCGTTTTCCTTGTTTCTACTCGTTTCACATTCTGGTATGGGAACGGGTTAGTTAGGCTCTTCGGTATATATAGCAAAGTGAATCTTCTTGGGAGCACAGTTGAACATCAGCTCTTGCGGTAGCATCAACAAAACTAATAAAAACAAATCTATCAAAATGGTGAAGAGTGCTAGCTCCGTCTTCCTTCTGGTCTGCATCAGCTTCCTGGTGATCGTGTCTTCGCCTCAGAACCAGGCGTTGGCTGACGTTCACATCGGCAGCTGTGTATGGGGAGCTGTCAACTACACGTCAGACTGCAATGGTGAGTGCAAGCGAAGGGGCTACAGTGGCGGCCATTGTGGTAGCTTCGCAAACGTCAACTGTTGGTGCGAGAAAAAGTAACAATGTTTACACAAACATTTGATTTCACGATGGACGTTGCAAGCGATTTGGATTTAATAGAGATTTGAATTTACGACTAAGATCTATTCCGCCATCTGAACACATCGTAGATGGCAAATGTAGTTTGAAGATTTGATATAATCATCATCATCTTCGTGTTTGAACTGAGAACCAGTTATTTTGTTCGCGTTTGAAAACAGAAAACTATTCATAATTACGTTCCTGTTCTAATTGACGTTCATCATCTACAGCTACTTTTGTGCTTATTTGACACAAGAATGCTAAGAAACCAGATTCCTACCACATAATCGACCTATTACAAAGTTTGTTAAACCTGTATAAAGACAATTAGGGATATCCAATGTTCCTTTTGCTGCGTAAACCTGATTTGCAATTTGTGTATTTATTCCATGCCTATTTCAAGGCGGATTGTGAATATTCTTTAATTTAAAGTTTTTAAATGAATGTGTAAAAAGCTGAAGTTGCATTGTTAACTTGCATAATTAGGTACCTATATATATTTAATTTATAAAATTTTGTGATAATAAATTTTCATTTCATATTTTTAAAATAATGTTTTTTTATTTCCTGTAGGTCAGTTAAAATAGGTAATAATTATGTCTTTTATATGTTTACTGCTACAGTTAAATTCGCAAACCAGTTGTTTCAACTACCTTTTAATTTACATCCACGGTATAAATGAAAACAAATGTGGTAAGTTCATAAACATTATTTTAGTGACTCATTTTTTCGTATCTCTTCTCGTTCTTTTATCGAAATTTGTTCAGCTTTTTAACGAAAAACAATCCAATGTGAAACGCACAAAAATCCTTTTTCACTAAGGAAATCCTATGCAGCCATTACTAAAGCGAAATCCAGAAAGTATCCTCCAAGAAATATATGGAAAATTATCCTTCACCTAATTGAATAGCTTGGTCTCAAATAAATCTTCTCTTGCCTTAATAAAGCTATCCCAGTTTTAGAAGATTCGAAATATATTCAGTTTTATCTTGGGGGTAACAAACGACTGGATTATTTCGCACAAACTTAGAAAAGACAGAATAGCTGTATTCAGATAACGCCTGTATGAATTGCGTGAGCAAACCTTGGTTCACGCTACAACGGCTATTGCTCACATTTTTCTGTGTAAACAAGTTAATTTATTTTAGAATAACGTTCATAAATTATAATGCAGTTACATGAAACGTGTTTTATTATCGATTTTAGGTTTACGCAAGTATACCCAAACATTTTTTTTTCTAATAGGTATATTCTACGTACATAATATTTTGACTCTCTTCAGGTTTATTATGTGTAAGTATAGACGATGTAAAAATTCGAGGAGGTCACATAAATTTATTGTTTTTTGGATCTTTGATCAAGTATTCATATATCTACATACGTATTATTAACGGCGCCCCACTTTGATCCCGAATGTAAAATCTGCCATACCTTATATTATCATCCAAATCACTTCAGTCGTTTAAACGTGACAAAAAAACACACACACAAACTTTCTCCTAACTTATTTATATTGTTAGGCACACAACACAATACACAGAAAATACATGAGTAACAGCATAACACCTTAAAGGTAATGATCCATTCTATGCATCAAACACAATACGAGCACAACATGATTACAAAAGTACTAATAAATTTATAAGTAGGATATAACATAATAGAGTTCCACTCTACCAAGTTGTACCTCCAAGCCACCCTCCCAGGGTCGGCCTGATTTACTAACCAGTGGGTGACTCCGGCGTTGTTTTTGGACAATGATATTTCACCAGACCTCGTAGATCCGAGGTTTATGCCCGATGTGAGGAAGCATTTGGGAGAGATATCGTTTGCTTCTGCAGAGGTTTTCGGGAATGGAAATGCAGTTCGGAGCTTTAATTTTGTTATATTTTATCTCTATTTATTTCCCTTGTAATACTAAATTTGTTGATCTCTAATTTTAAGTTACTATCTACCGGTTTCTTTTAAGCCTGAGGTGCCTTCTAAGGTGAGTTGTAGTCAAGCGTGAGCCTCTGTTTAACAAAAAAAAATTTCATGTTTACATACTTTTGATTCAAAGACCGTCTTCTAAGTGCGGCACTCAGTAGGTACAGGATTTAAGTATGTATATTTAGTCATTTTCATTGTGTTTGTTATCATTGCTGAGAACCTTGATTCATTCATTTGTTGGGGACAGATAAATTGGGTATAGTCCCAACGACCGCCACCTCCACATCTCCCGGCGGCTATATTTAAGCTAAGTACAACTTTCTACGTAGGTATATCAACAAAAAAGACTAACGTATAATAAACATTAGCACTCCAAAAATAAAGACGCTAAATAACAAATTGAAAACCTACTCGTAGTTTCTCGCTCCGAATTTTGTAAACAGATTTTAATTTGACTAACAACGTCTGCATTCTAAAGTCATCTAGAAACACGTGAAAAATTTGAGCGCATAAAATAACCGTGCAATTTCCTTAAGCTGGTGGTTGGACGTTGCATAAAACATTTTCGGCAGTCGCAAACGCGCTAGCAATATGGCGGCAGCTACATAACATTCTAATGCAGGGCGATTCTGGCGAACGATTTTGGAACGATAAAAAGTTAAGTTTAGTTAGCAGGTACTTAGTAGTAGTGAGTTTTTTTAGTAGAAGTATTTTTACTTAACGTGTAGGTACTGTCCCACTCTGGGCATAGGTCTCTCTGAACTCCTTCAAATTTTGCCTATCCTAGGCCTGCTCCTTCCAGTTGGTATTAAAGTCCCACATATTTTTTCAGCATAGAGTATGAATATTATTGATTATAATCTATATATCTACACAAATATGTAATAAAGCTGATGAGGGTCTAAAATTTGAAAACAGAAGATACTTATTACAGTTTTTTTAAGCATTTTTAAATTTTATGTCTGTTTATCTGTCTCGGATTGTCTGTTTATTTAAACTCTCTTCACGCTTAAACCGGTAAAAGGATCATGACGATTATTGGTATGTAGATAGTATGAGGTCTTAGGAGTGTCAAAGGCTACTTTTTATCCTGAAATAATGCAAACGAAGCCGCGGGCGTCCACTAGTACATAATATATCCTTTTTCAGATGACAATTAGCATTTTTTTATCGTTCCTCAAAATCGGCACCGGCAGGTGGAAGCAGTTCTATTCAAATAAAACACTTTTCAACGGGAAATGTTCGTGAAAAGTTTCCTCTTGAGGGACCGACTTAGATAGAGATAGAGCACGTACAACGTGACATTTTAAAAGAAACGGTTTACTTGATTGAAGATTACACGACAAATGTAATGAAAGGAAAAAAGGGACATTTTGATATGTTATAACCGACTTGAAAAAAAAAACATCAATTCTTCTGAATATTTTTATAATCTTTTTCAGTTGATTACAACGTTGCATTGCAAGTTGTAGTCAAGCGCGAGCTTAACAAACGTAAAAAGTTAAAAATATTCTTTTTTAATCTTAATGATACAGAATCTGTTACTCAAATTTAATTTACTAGGTATAAATTAAAAGTACAATCTCTTTTGTAGCATTGAACAGTCTTGCAATCAGATGCGCCACACACACAAGCAATAATGTGCACATTGTAACTCGGGAACAAACATATAGACTACAGGACAAAAAAATAATATCAAAATGTAAAGTAAATGTATTTGTGTGTATATAAATGTAAGCTAGTGTAGCTCAGCGGTTCTAGTGTCTGCTTTTCATCCAGGCGCACCCTGGTTCGAATCCGGCCCTGTCTTCTGTGGAAGGACCGGGCGCCCACCGCGTTATACGAGTATCTGCCCAAGAGAACTCACCTAACGAATTAATTCGGCGGGGGAGTCACGACCCTCAGTCATGAAAAAATATGACTCAAGACAGAGAAATGTAAAGGCAGGAAATATGAATGTAAAATGGAAGTGCAAAAATCACCTTGTATGAAAAAAAAATAGAGAAAAAAGCTGGATATCGCAGCTAATGAGAACGTGAATGCACTAAAAAGGTATTTCGGTTTCGTATCGGAACCGAATTCTTTTTCAGACCGGATTTTAGCTCTTTTATTTGTTACTTGTGGATGCTCGTGGTTTTGGGATAAAATAGTTGTTTATGTCAGTTCTGATACAACACTATATCAGTCCAAATCACCATGATCAGTAATTCCTTTGCGTGAAAAAGGCATAACATACTTTCGGTTTAGATTACTAACGACGCCCACCCGATTTACAGTTACACATGTGACATAAAAGTCAATAAATATCCAACAACATTCTTTCCTTCTTAAGTTCATTCAACTTTCTTCCTCATTACTGGGCTTAGTGGCTCCCCTGCAGAACTATGAGAAGATGAGTTGTTCCTCAAATGGGAGACACAATGATTTTGAATTTTCATGTTAGTACCGCATCTTAATTTATTATAAGCTTATTTGACTAGCATCCAATATCCATAATCAAGAGGCACATTTCGGTAAGCGTAATTGCCTTGCCTTTACTCCTTGCCCGAATCTCTATTCCCCTTGAACTATAATTTGTCGGTCTTCAAGTCGAGAGTAAGCCAGTTTTGTCTAGCAAGCGCGCTAGATCGTAGATTATATCGTGCTTAACATCAGGCAAGTTGTAGTCAAGCGTGAGCGTATCTCATGTATAAAAAAGCGTACTAGCATATTCTTATAATATGGAATAGAAAGTCAAATGTACCTATGGGGTTGACAACACGATAGGTACGCTCCGCGGAACCTATTTTGCCTTTTGTCTAAGGGTACAGATAGTTAGGCACTTTACGAATATACTTTTATTATTTATTGTAGAAAAAAACTTTGCATTGTCCTCAGATAAAATTCAAGTCAATAAAAGTTTTCAATCAGTGCCCAGGCCCACGTAAGTCCAGGGTCTAGTCCTAGGTGGTCATCAATCTACGTCAGACTAGAATTACTTTTAAACTTGTTCTGGATAAACATGTATATCAAATGTAAATATTTCACATGCACGGAGTTATGTGAAGATACTGGGTTACAAATTATTATTCACCACTCCAGACAATCGAGGATTATTTATCTATGAGCTTTCAAGATTGATCCTCGAAGGCAAGATTCCGGGGTTTTAAAGCCCAGGTTAGAAAAGTGGCTAGATGACATTAAAAAGAGGACGAACTGGGCATCTAAAAGAAGCAGCATGGCATTGCAGAAAATTGACAATGTCAAATGATCATCAAACTTCTTTATGAAGAAAGCTACCGATGCGATGATTATGATGATTTCAGTTCTCTACATAACGACGTAGATAGAGAGATATGGCGGAAAATCATCAGAGATAGACGGCTAAGGATTAACGTATTCAGTCTGTATTAACTTTTTGAAAATCTAGGAGTAAATAGAGTTTTTTTCATAATCGTGCTTACGTGAACACGAATTCAATAACAATAGTCATGGTTTAATGTTTTTTACATTTTGATCGATCTGTTAATAGATAATAAGTGAAAAAGGCAATACAATGTCACAGTTTGATTTATTAATTTTCTTTAAGAAGTAAGTGCTATTAATAAAAAAATATTTTAAAGATTTTCTGTTAAGTATATAATTTGATGAAAATTGATTTGTTTTTGGGAAGTAGAATTAAACAGGTCAACGACCTTAAAAAGTATTTGCAAACGTTAATTATCAGTTAATATCAGGTATGCTGGGTACGCTGACCTTTTTTTCTAAGTGCCCTTTTTAAGTTGTAGTTTATAAGGAGTAGTATATTTAGTTTTTCTTCCCTCGTTTTTATATTGTATTATTGTAAATAAAGAACATTATTTTTAGTAGCTCTGTATATTGAAGCTGATGTTTTGTTGAGTTTTTAACTTTGACCAAACAAGAACTTGTGATGGCTTATCGATAGTTTAGTAAGATGCTGAAAATTCTTAACATATACAGGGTTAGTAACCAACGCATAATCTTTTAACAGCGGTTTTAGTACGACATTGGGCACAACTTTTGTTCGACGACTTTTTAATAAGTATATGAGTGTGTGAAAAAAATCATTTGTTAATGTTAATGTCAAAGGAAAATTGTTTGTTTGTGTAGAAAAAAATAGGTACTTACAAGGATCTTATCGTATGGATTATCTTATCTTAAACTAGTGGAAGCCCGCGGCTTCGCTCGCATTATTTATGGATAAAAAGTAGCCTAGTAGAATGATATTCCTAAGACCTCATACTGCCTACATACCAAAAATCATGATGGTATCCAGCCGTTTTTGCGTGATCAGAGTTTAAATAAACATATAAACAGAGACCCAGATAAACATAGAAACAAATAAATAGAGAAACAAACAAACAGATGAATAGACAAAAAATATAATATATTTTATTATCGGTTTAACGTAACCTAACCTAACCTACCCTATCTTTTTTTAATATCTTCTATGTACAGATTTTTTACCCTCTAATTCATTAAAGTAGTTTTCACACAAAAATCATGAAAACGGATGGTGCCAATCACAAGTAAGAATAGAAATATCCTCTACGATTACATACATGTGCGTTACTTTCCTTATAATACACCTTTCATAAATACATACATATATGTATATTTAAGCGCCTGTAGTGAGCTACAGGCTAGCGAAGGCAATCGCATGCGATTACCAATGTTAAGCAAAGGTCGACGCGATCAGTCCTTGGATGGGTGACCGAAAAGTGGCATTCCATTTTGGGTTCATTTCGCTTCCGTGAGTCGAATGACACGTTAAATTGTAGGTCCCGGCTGTTTGTCTAGTACGGCAGTCGTTAAGCTATGTCAGAGGCCCTTAGGGTGTCTTGATAAACTCTCAACAGCAGAGTTGGCTACTCTCATTCGATAAGAAGAAGAATATATTATGTTTTCCTAAGTACCGGAAAAAACCTTTGTCTTCCAAAATCACTTTGGCGAGGTTTTCCGATACTAATTCAATAGAAAGCTGTTTACACAATAATAGACTGGATGTACTATATATCTAGCTGTATGTATATACCCTAAATACATAAAATACGAAGCCGTAACCGAAGATGAATTAAATTTCCCGGAGGTGGCTGAAAGTTAATACATTTATTTTCAAACAAATTTACTTATATCTAGATTAGGTATATCACTGCATTATTTCAGGATGAAAAGCATAGAGTAATATACTATACCTGGATGAAAAGTATGTAGCCTATAATGTCACTCCTAAGACCTCATACTACTTACCTACTAAAAAATCATGAAGATCCGTTCAGCCGTTTTTGTCGTGATGAACATTGAAATAAACAGACAAACAGATAAGAAACACAGATAAACATACAAAATTTCTAGAAATATTAGAACGTGTTCTGCTATCGATTGGAAGTAACTCCTTTTTTTTTTTTAAATATCTTCAATGTTCAGACTTTCGATCGTCTTCAGCATTATTATACGAGTATGTTTAGATTAACGAAGTAATTTTTTTTTACAGGACATTTCATTGCTCCGTGTATCTTTTTCTTAGTCTAAGACACAAACATACTCAACCAATCAGAGCAAAAATACCATAAATCCTTCGCGTATTTTATTGGGCATTCAATCAAAGAACCCGCTTGCTTATCCTTGTTTATCAGTACAGAAAATAAATCAGATGAAAACATGGAACTAAAGCATTGTATGTAGATGTCCAGAGAGTAGATATAAGAAACAAACTTTTTATAGAGGGTTTTTTTACTTCATAACGCAATGCAAAATGCAGTACTGTGCTAAAACTTGCATAATAATTGTAAGATTCCCAGAACATACGTTCTGAAGATGGATGTCATAACATTCGAAACGCGTAAACAACTTACGCGATTTACACGTGAGTGAAAACCGTTTAGTTAATATTATTAATTGTAAGTAATAAAATATAAAAACAAGGGAAGAAAAACTAAACATACTACTTCTAACTACTACAAATAGGGGCACTTAGAAAATCTTTAGAAAAGCCTAAAGATAATCTAAGTGCTCCAGCCCACTACCAGAGGGCAGCGTGCCCAGCATACTGGCCGCATTACCACGCTGGATGGCAATGCTGATACGTTGAGCTAGAAAAAGGCCAGCATTTTGGTCATGCGTCGCGTCAACCAAGCGCTCCGAGAGGTTTTGGAAAATAGTATGGGCTCCCGGACCCCACGGCCCCAAAGTCTCGACTCCAAAAGGCTCAAATATGTAACCTCGGCCGAGGTTAGCATATTTGCGTCTCTTGTGATGCTCGGCAATAATAGCCGCCGCTCCAGCCCGACACCGTGTCAAAGACAGATGAGACGGCGCCAATGTGTCGACGCAAGTTGCGTCCCACACAAGGGGCCGACCCAACTTCCAGGGCACAAGAGTCATATAATTGTAAGTTGTATTACGATATTAGTATCAAATTCAATCCACTATTGTTTATTTAGTTATATTTATACGCATTGCTAAAAGTTTTATATGAGTGGTAATCCAACTTGAAAACGTTCTAACTTTCATGTCATAACATGCTAGGAAACTAGTTTATAACTACCTAATGTACACTAGCATATTTTAATGTTAATTACTTATAATGTGAAATAAAGACTTTTCGAAATTCAAATTTACTCTATAACTGGCATGAAAGCATCGAGGTTTTCTTTTTCACACTAAAAAAAGAAAATAATTAGATGATGATGATTATAACGTATAAACTATAAAAATACCTAACATATTGGCTATCAAGTCAAAGTTGCCCCGCATCTACTAGATGTTTCTTCTTCGTATGAGAGTGGCTAGCTCTGATATCGAGAGTGTTCAAACTGACCTAAGGGCCTCTGACATGGCTTAACGACTGCCTATGTATCTCATATTCAATTGAGAGTTATTTTTTTTATTTGTTCATACATTTGCTCATACACTCATCCTATTTTAACGACCGTTCTTCCACCACCCCAACATCTCTGGCACAAAACTATTTCGTCACAACATAAGCCGGCAAGCGGACAATTTGTAGTCTTTTCATCTTGCGACTTGGTATAACTCGGGAGAATAAAGAAAACCTTTGAAAATATCTTCCCTCTCGCTTGCGATGAGCATAATCGTCTAAGTGTGAGCGAGAGAAAAGAGACGAGTTAAGATTTCTTTATGCTGTGTCTTGCACAGAAAATGTTGCTGGTTCAGTGTTGTTTCCTTATTACTGAATCATAAGGTGGACATTCAAAACCTTATTCTATTATTCATTTCAAAATGACAGATATAGCTTACTCTATAGGTCTCATATTTGACCGAAATATAGAAATATTTAAGTAATAGACTTGAATATTTGGTTGTCCGTACGAATACGCATTGACGTTTTTTTTTAAACACGGAATAGTAGTAACTTTTGTCTACAGCCTGCCTGATGTAAGCACGACTGTAGTCTAAGATGTTGCACGTTTGCCTAGGAGAAACCTATTTACTTTGGATTTGTTAATCCCTCGGTTATAATTTATGAAAATGGGCTCCAGGTTTAGCTTGGTATCACAAGCTAACATGTTTGAAGACACTCGCGTTACTCTGGTACTCAAATGAGACTACCGGAACATATCACATCACGTGTGCTTCGTCATTTTAATCCTTATAAATTTCAGCTCTGTCTACACGTCATATTTTTTTATGTCATTGATAAATTAAACGGAATATAACATGACATCCCAAACACAGATTCAAAGCAACGTAAACGGTCGAAAAAAATCCATGTCAAAGAAAAACGCCATAAATCATTTAACAAACAATATTCATATAAAAATGGACCCTCTTGAAATCGAGTTGGAGAACTATTCAAAATCCTTTCATGCATTTATTCATGAATTGTCTCGATTGGTACTATTGTCATCTGTAACAGACCATTTAAGCAAGCACCAGATCTATACCCTATGTCTATAAAGGTACAGCTCAATTTTGCTTAACCAGCTACGTATTTACGTTTGTAGATCGTAAAGAAATTTTAAAACGATTTGCCGACTGAAAAACTTTTATGCCAATGGGTTAAAGCTGAAAATTGAGTGTTTGAAATAAAAATGTTTAGTTTCAAGCCAATAAAAGTGTAGTTACGAGTTTTTACGGGATTTTTGGATTCAAAGTTGATCTCTAACTTTGATAGTGTACGCTGTGACCTTCATGCTTTATGACAGGGGTTTCATCTTTTTATTTTACTAGCGGAGCCTTTAATGTACCTATCTTTTTTAAATACATGTACCTACCTTTAACAAAATTTAATAAAGACTTCATATTATATCCACCGATGAGATAAAAAACAAACATGTAAAATGAGTACAAATTACCTGCAATTTTTAAACACAAAATAGTGGAACTTGATTTATTTTATCCAATTTCCAACAAGGAAAAAAATCTTTCCAAGCAGGAAACGAGTGACATTGCAACAAAATATTATTTTCTCACTTAGTGAGCAAAAGTTTTGAGGTGCAAAACTTATGAGGAAAACAAACTAAATGTCACCAATAGACCTCGAAACTTCAGAAGTTTGCAGAGACTCGGATATATAATGTTGTTTATTTTTAGAAGATGTAATAAATGAACAAAGAGCTAGGCATATACATTCGGCATATTTTTATTGCGTTTCATTGCTATAGTAAAGAAACATAGTATTTGTTTATTGTTTAATGTTGAAAGTACTTTTTTATATTTTTTGCGCAATACCTATGCATATTATGTACATAATTTCAACTGTCTACATAAAGCCTCTTTTGTTTTCTTTGCTTTTAAATATACATTAAATTAAAATGTTTTAAATATGATATTTTTATATACCCACAATGCATTTTTACACAAATAAACATAAAAAAAAACTTATAAAACTTGATAATCTCCTTTTTTCGAAGTCGGTTAAATAGTCATGTTGTAGCGTTAGCAAGAAACTTAAAGCAATGAGGTTCAAATATGCATACATGAATATTCCGCACATGGCTCACTCTGTACGGACAGCAAAAAAATACAGTCTTGTTAGACGTACCGTACCCACAGTGTGAGTTTTTACAGAATATTATGTTGCCTGAATGTATTTTAATAGCAATTTTAACTGTGTGAGTGACTTTATTGAAATGTCTAGGCGTTTCATAATATCACAATCAATACAATCTAGTCTCAAAAAAAATCTGCATTACATATAAAGCATCTCAATCTTCATCAATACATGAAATTTCAAAGAAATTTAAATAGGTGCATATATATACATATGTACATACATAATAATTGTGGCTTTACTTAAATTTAGTACGTAAATATAGGCGTCAACCATTGCTTAACTTTGGCAATCGCATGCGATTGCCTCCGCTAACTGAGCTACGGGTGCTTCTATTTATACTCGTTGATGTCTCAAAGTACAACCAGCATAGAAGACTTGTAGCGACTGCAATATCACCACGTGATCCATCTCTATTTGTCACTGAGGGCTATCTACCGGGAATGTAACCATGTTGTAAAGATGTTGACTGTACTTTCTCAGCTTTCTTCAGAGATATTGTTTTATAGTAGAAAGATATTAAACAATGATTCAGTATTCTGTGGTAGAGTAACGATCAGTAAGGAGGAATATGAGCACGGAGAAGATAATTGATTGAATTGATAAGTGCTACAGCCGCACTAAGGTTTTATTCGTAAATTTTAATGATATTATTATTTTTAATTGGAAATGACTGTGGATTTTTACGTCAAGTTAGATGTTTTTGAGGCAACATAATAACGCAGGTTCGTATCCTGCCGGTCGTGATTATTTATGCTCATTTCCATTTTTGCTCATTTTTAGTTGAACAGATAGTTCAGGAAACCCGTGACCAGCATGCTGGCGCACTCATGGCGCAAAGAATAAGCATTGCCAAGCATCCAACGTGGCAATGCCGCCAGCATGCTGGGAACATGGCCTATAGATAATATATATTTTTAGGTGTTTATTAATTTAATTTTAATTTCTACTGCTGTTTATTATAAGTTTTAGTTTATAAGTTAGTTTTTAAATAGGTACTTAAGTTTTTATTTTGATTACTAAACTTTGTACTTTGTAAGTTATTTCCAATTAAGTTTATGTAATGTTTTCTCAAGTAACGCGTGAATTTCACTACACACATGTTTAAAACGACTCTCCATCGTTCCAAAGTTCCGGCTAAGTAGTATAAGTATACCTATACCTACATGTCTGAGTTACAGACGAGCAGTCAATTGAGAGGCTAAGTTAACACATGAAGGTGTTAACTACCAGACCACGCTAAATGTGGAAAAGGAAACCAAATGTCAAATCTCACAATTTAATAATATTTTATTGCAAGTTATCCACCACCCTAGGCACCGCGGCGGGTTAGGCACCCCGGTTCGAATCCAGCCCTACACCAATGACTTGTATTTTAAGTTATGTTACTAAACGGTGAAGGAAAACATCGTGAGGAAACTGACATGTTCGAGGACCACAATATCCGAGGACAAGTGTCTTCCGAGGAAAGATCTAGGCGCCCACCACGATGTATCCGCCCAAGACAACTCACCTAACGAATTAATTCTGCGCGGGAGTCACGACCCTCAGTCATGAGGAAATACGATTCACAGTGTAAAAGAGTCGTTAAGCAACCAAGCCTGACGGTAGCATCTAGAATTTAATTGTTGTCTGCTTTCTAACACCTCTGTCGTCTGTAAGTTATAACGGCCTAAGGAGTTCTCAGTACTTGGAATGTTTAATGGCTCCTCCTGTTGAAGAACGTATTTTACAGTTAAGGCATGTGTTAGGGTCTCAGAAATTCAGATTATTTTAATATGAGCCAAGACAGTGTTTAATAAATGTCTTTATTCATAATACCAGCATGTCAAATACCATTTTTTTATTTTTTATTTATTTATGTTGAATTTATTATAAGTCGAAATAAAAATAAAAATCACAAACAAACAGGCAGGTCAACGAACAAAAGACTACTTCCAGCGAGCGGAACTGAATGTCCCCAGTAAACTGGCAGCGTTTCCTCGCTGAATAGCGATGGAAACGCGTTATGCCAAGTAAGATCCCGAACGAGCGAACGAACGATTTTCTCAAATGGCGCTGGCGAGTTCCGCCAGCGCCATTTGAGAAAAAGTTTAATTTCATAACAGGCAATAGGCATGCACTTTGTAGTGAAATCCTTGGAAAATGTTTGCTTGAGCAAGTGTCGCTTCATGTTTTCTGCCAAAGACAACAATCGTAACGAATTAGTTCTGTGGCAGAGTCACGACGAGGAAATACGAATCGGAATCTTTAAAACTATTACATTATTATATCTATATGTAATTAAAACGGCTTCCACTCACGTGTAATTTGCGTATGTTGTTTACGCGTTTCGGGTGTAATGACACCAAACATCAGAACGTGCGTTTTGGGACCGCAGCAGCGCATAGAACCGTTTTAGTAACATATTGATAGAAATGACTCACGAAAGTTTTAATTGTAAAATTATTATGAAATAGCAGATATCTGGAATCTCGTTTCTAGTGTACCGAACTTACTATTTTTATGCAAACTTGGTCGCACCTGTGTCACCTATTGCAGGATTTAGTACAAACAAACTCTGGCACAGAAGACATTATTATTCGTAGATGCCTGATTACAGTTAACAAATTTCAAACTCGTACATCGATTTTTAAAATACCGCTGAGCCACATTCGCGTATACTAATATGATTCTTATAAAATAAATATATATAATAAATATTCTGTGACATTGCACACATCGCCATCTAGCCCCACACTAAGCAGACGCTTGTGTTGTCGGTACTAGATAACGGATATAATACTTAAACACTTTTTTTTTGTAAATACATACTTATTATACATACCAGACTCAACTCAAGTAAGTATGTATTTATAATTTTTTAAAGTTCATAAATACTTGTGTCACGCGGGAATCGAACCCGCAACCCCTAGATTAGAAGGCAGAGCCACTACCAACTAAGCTAACATGCCAGTCAAAAGATAAGATAATAGAGGTCTCTGAGTAATATTGTCTATGTGTAGGACAAATACTTGTTTGTGCCTAACCTGGGATAGTGCCAAGTCCGACTCTAGGTCTAGATTTTCGGTCTAGATCTGGATTTATGGCCTAAAATAGTGATGTACCCAACTATAGAATTTCATTTTTATTTACCATCGATAAAATGAGTGATTTTATAAAGGAAACAAATAAAATGATTAATAACATTCAAAGTTGCATATGCGAACAAACATACCCTCATATGACATAATTTTTTATTATACAGGTAATATTATAATTTGTGAAATACCTATGTTATAAGTTTTTGACATTAGTTATAATATTTTTTCTTTTTTAAATGTTATATTGACGGATTCTTTTAATTCAATTAGATATCTTATGTCTGTAAACCTAACAAGGTAAAAACTAGCGCGCTAAATGTAAAATATTATTTAAGATCTGTTCTAAGTACACCTAGTTTACGGACAATAAATACAATCATTCATTCATTCAATCATTCATTCATTCATTCATAAACACACACTCACGTAATTTATCATGCAATAAGAAGCCTTATCTATTTTTAGAAACCTTTCTCGTTTTTCTCATGATAAGCTTAAATATAACATACCCAAATTGCATTCTATTCAAAATATATGACAGACATATATGTGCAATACATACAGGTCGAATAAACAATCTAATACTTTTAAAAAGTCAGTTAACTTCTTTAAAAAAATAGGTATCTAATTCGACCTAAATGTCTGTTATATTATATGTAGATAATGGTGAAATTTGAGTATAATCTGTGGTATAATAATAATACCTACCGGCTTCTTGTCGTAAATAAAAAGGATCCTCTTTCTTCTTCCTTGATCTTTTTTATTCGAAATTTAAATTTATGTTACAATGTTTTTTTTATGTTTTTTTCTGTGTCCTAGAATATATATATATATATATATATATATATATATATATATATTGTTACAACTCTATTTTCCTACTTATACCTAGGTGGCATGACCCAAATAAAACGAAGAGAGACACATTAAATGGTTGTTTTATTTATAATAGAGGGTAATGCACAAGTAAGTTTTACAAATTCAGGTAGATGGGAAATAGTTGTATACAATTGAAATTAATTAAATTAAATTAAGATACACCGGCTCGGAAGGATCCGGGGTAACATACTACAGTATTTAACACATTAAGAAATAGATTTATAGAAATTATATTAATGGAAGAAAGTTAAGTTACCTCGGCTCGGAAGGATCCGGGATAACAGTTTACAGGATTACAATTAAGTTACATATGGAACGGACTTAGGGATAACTCAACGAGGTGAACCTTGGAAATTAAGTTATGAAAATTGGTTGGTTTTTTACACTAGTGACTATGGTATGACCCAATCGCATATTAAATTAAACCGGAGGCTATAACTGAGGAATTGATTTACGATACCGTGAGGGTGGAGCGTTACCACTTGGCCGAATCACCACGTGGTGCAGGACTGAGCCGGCGTGGACCAAAGGCTGGCGGGCTGCGGCGCCAGCTCTCAGACACCGGCAGGCGATCGGCGGCAGCGGGGAATCGCGACGCAGTTGAGCACTCGGCTGGACCGGCGTCAGACAGTCGGGCTACCTTCTCGAGGTCAAGCCCCCGGGAACAACCCCTGGAATCGAGAAAAGGAAACAGCTAAAAAATGAAGCAAGCACAAGAAGGGGTCAGGCGAAAAGAAAGATGGCGACACGTGGCTAGCACCGTGCACGGAATGCCAAAAAGGCCACGGGTCGCTGGGTACTCGAGCATGCGCTCGTGCTCAGAGCTCGTGCCTCGTCCTGCAGGATCACGTCACGGGCCGTCCCGACAGGATTCGTACGCGCCGATGACGGGAAATCTGCGGAGCACGCAACACAAAATGGCGAGATTGCGTGACATGCAATCGGAACACAACTCGAGTAATACCGCACTAAATGAAGGAAAAACGACTCACCAGTATTAATCTGGGGTTGTTCGTGGAATGTAAGAGCGCGAGCCAACAGGAACAGAACGAGGCCGTGAAATGCCTGGGGCAGCGTCCGCGAGGATGGTATTGCGGCTTCCTGGCCTGTCGTCTCGGCTCCTTCGCAGCAAGCAGGCTCTCCTCCGCGTGGTGATTGGCACCGGCAGTCGTTCACTGCTGCGAGGTATTAATTTAGGACGACCGCCGATCGGAGAAAGAGGCCCGGACCCCGGCTCCACGCTATTTATTCCGACATTTTTCGTTAGAAAAAACTCAATCTGCAGTTCCACGACGGCCACGTCGAAATGCTAGGGAGGAGACCTTATTTACCCAAAATCGGTAAAATCGAGGGTCGTCATAGACTAGACTCTATCGAATTTTTAGGGATGAGATAAAAGAAGTAAGGCGGAGTTACCATGCTAATATAAAAGCTAAAATGACCGCCAAATTCAAAATAGTAAAACCACCAAATATGAACGTTACAATATTATATATATTGTTGGGTTTTAATAGTAGTATTTGATGCAATTGAGGGTAGTTGTGAATTGCAAGAGCCGACCGGACGTCTGCGCGTCGCAGTAGCAAAGATCGCGCCGTGCGCGGTGGTTGTGTCCGTGACACACCAGCACTTCACCGAGTCGCAAGATCGCGCCGTGCGCGTTGGTTGTGTCCGTGACACACCAGCACTTCACCAAATTGCCAAGGTCGCGCCGTGCGCGTCGGTTGTGTCCGTGACACACCAGCACTTCCAGAGTCCGTGACTCTGGAACAGAACTAAAGGAATTCGTATAGAAGAGGAGCAGGTGCAGCACCATTCGTCTGTCGCGCATCACGGAGGCTATCCCCGGAGAAGCAGCGTCGTGGATGAAAGGTTGGTGAATGCTTTTTATGATTGCCCTCTTTGCATCAATAATGTTACGTCAAAATCAACCCCATACAGTCCACTTAGTATCGAACATATACCAGGCCACTCAGAAAATTTTGCGAAAAAAAGTTTTTATGAATGAGAGACTGGCCAGTTTAAAACTATTTTAAAAATATGATTATTTATAAGTAAAAATAGGCACATTCCAATTTCAAATTTTCCCTCCACATTTTTTGCAAGCTAATTTAAATTATCGTGTCTCAGTAAAAAATGGATCTGCACCGGGAACATTATCGCGCTATGATTTTATACGATTTCAAGTGCTGCCTGAAACCGGAAGAATCTTACGAAAGACATCAAATGGCTTTCATGGATGAAGGCCCTTCTAAGGCAACCGTGTATCGTTGGTATAATGAATATCGGCACGGTCGACTAACTTTGGGGGATGAAGAAAGAAGTGGTCGCCCTTCGACGGCTGTTACGGAAGAAAACGTGCTAGCAGTGAAAAATTTAATCCAAGACAATAGGCGAGTTACATACCAGGAGATTCAGCACATTGTGCAGATTGGATCGGGAAGCCTTGACAAGATTCTGCACTTGCATCTTCGAGTGAGGAGGATAGTTTCACGCTGGGTGCCGCACAACCTCACCGATGCTCAGAAACAGGCTCGGGTGGAATGGTGCCGTAATATGCTTAACAAATTTGAAGCAGGTTCGTCTCGGCGTGTTTATGCATCATTACAGGCGACGAGTCCTGGATATATCAATACGATCCAGAAACGAAGCGCCAGTCGACAGTTTGGGTGTTTCAAAACGAAGCAACGCCTACCAAAGTGAAGCGATCTAGAAGCGGGGAGAAAATTTTGATCGCGAACTTTTTCAATTTGACTGGCTACTTGGTGTCCATTCCTTTACAAAACCAAAGAAGCATCAACGCCGAATGGTATATTAATAAATGCTTGTCAGAAGTTTTCTCTGTTGTGAGCAACAAGCGACCAAACACAGGGCTCCGTGGGCTACTGCTCCATCATGACAACGCGCCCGCGCACACCGCGCTCAAAACGAGGGACTTCCTGGACAGCACGCCGGTCAAACTCCTGGGTCACCCTCCTTACAGCCCGGACCTAGCACCGTGTGACTTCTTTTTATACCCAAAAATAAAAAATCTGCTCAAAGGGATACAATTTTCGTCACCGGAAAATGCGCTGTCAGGGTTCGAGCAGGCCGTAAACGAGGTGTCTGCGGCGGACTGGAAAAAGTGTTTCGAAAATTGGTTCAGACGCATGAAACTTTGTATAGATGCTAGTGGAGAGTACTTTGAAAAGATTTATTAAAAATATATTTGCCCATAGAACATTTTTTTTCTGTTTCGCAAAACTTTCTGAGTGTCCCACGTATATATATATAATATTGTATTTTATTTATTAGTAATGATAAAAAAAACTTTATTCTATATGGATAAATTGTATATATGATATATTATATGTTTTTTATGGTTGGCCTACAGAACGCTTTGGGAAACTGTAAATGCTGTGGGCAAGTAAACAATAAATAAATATGAATTAAGGTCCGGTTCACATCGATAACTTAGTCCTCACTAGCGAGAAGTTCATTGTGAGTTATGTGCAGTAATTAAAATCTATTCACGCTCCATTTCGGTGGTTATAAGTTAGCGTTACGGTTGTTAAGCCGAGAATTTGCATAGCACTTAACTTATCCAGTGTGCACTACGCTTATGTATTACATACGTTTAGCGAGCTTATGAACATTTCATATGAGATCATATTATTATTAACTGATTTTTATACCGTGGGTCGGTTGACACGTCAAATTGTAGGTCTCGGCTGTTTGTGTAAGGCAGTCGTTAAGTCATGTAAGAGGCCCTTGGGGTGGTTTGAAAACTCTCGACACCAGAGTTGGCCACTCTCACTCGATAAAAAGAAGAAGATTATTAACTGATTCATCAAAAGCGAGGAACAATTTATTTATTTACGCGGGTCTTACCCGCGTTAATACGGAATAAAAAGTAGCCTTTGTGTTGGTTCAAGGTCTTAGCTTATTCCATATCAAATTTTATAAAAATCAGCTCAGCCGTTTGAGTGCGGAGAAGTACCTATTTAACATACCTACACACACACGCTCCACAAACCTACCTTTACATATTTTTACCTATATAATATTTATAGATTAGTGTGATTTTAACAACATACATAATATATTTACAAAAAGTATATTAAAAGGTTTCGTCTACATAGTCTGTAGGCCTGCAACGAAATGGCTACGAATGGAATTGTAGACTGGAATGTGTAGACATCGAAATAATCTCAATAATTTTATCAGATTATTTTTTTAAACTGAAATGAGTTTGCATTTGACCATAGTTTGCCTGATGCCATGTTATAAAAGGTATAAGTTATAAAAACACTTTCGGATTGACGACGTTCGTGCTGTCACACGACTTGATGATGTCTCGTAGAAAGGCGAAACGAAGACCACTTTGCTTAAGAGGTGAAGATTGGCGGTAGTATATAGAGGAACACATCTAAAAACAACCAAATTTGCTGTTTGAAGCCGGTTAAGGAGCAGTAGCAGCGGGAAAACACTACATAATTATCCAGAGATTCATTATAAAACACATTTAAAAGTTACAGAATAATTGAATCGTAGAGTTAAATTGTCATTGCTTCCGCGCCATCGCTGCGCTCAGTCAATAAGCGAAATGCCACCAATATCGTATATAACTCGGCTTTATCCTTACATAGGCACATACATCTAAATGAGCGATCGCCCTAACTGTCCGTAACTATCTGATTTATAACGTTTTCTTTGTATCGCCTAACCCCGGGTTTGTTATCCGATCGCTTTCGCAAAACGATGGCGAATTTGAAGGTAGAATGGTCATTTATATTTTATATAATATTCCCAGATATTTTTTATCTAGCTTTTCATTCAGTCAGAGGCTTCCTGGTTCGAATACCCTACACAATTGACTGGTGTTTTCAAGTTTAGCCGCCGTTAGGGCCTCTGACATACTAGATTAACCCGGGACCTACACAATTTAACGTGGATTTCAATATAAATTGTATCTATATATTAACAGAATAGATCAAAACCTGCTCAGCTAGCCTGAACTGTTCTTTACCAAAACGTTTCGTTTCGTCAATATAGGAAACGAAAATAACTAAATCATTACTAATATTAACGTAAGTTCGTGAAAGAGTGGTAAACTCTGGTGTCAGAGTTTTCAAAGCACCCTAAGGGCTTCTGGCTTAACGTCTGCCATACTATGTCAATCTGCCAGTAGCTACAATAACAAAATCATTCTATCTCCACGCATCATCAGTGGTGCCATAACGCTGGAAATATTTTACCATCCCATCCCGGGGAGATTGGTAAATAGTTTGGAAATAATATATTTTGGATTGTTCCTTTGTTTGCACGCCCGATGTGATAGGTATCGTCATATTTTTTCCCCAACCGGACTTGTGCCCTTGTGTTATGCTTTATTTAGGTTATCGCAAATACTAGGTCAAACATCTGCCTTAATGGGCAGTATTTTCTGTATACAATACAAGATAACATAGTGCCAATTTATAAGAAATAAAGTCAGAAAACAAAAACAAATATTATTGTTATTATATGATAGTAGGTACATAATTTGTAAGCAGCATAAAAGCTCGATTATAAAATATATTATGTATATACCAGGCCACTCAGAAAATTTTGCGAAAAAAAGTTTTTATGAATGAGAGACTGGCCAGTTTAAAAATATGATTATTTATAAGTAAAAATAGGCACATTCAAATTTAAAATTTTCCGTCCACATTTTTTGCAAGCTAATTTAAATTATCGTGTCTCAGTAAAAAATGGATCTGCACCGGGAACATTATTGCGCTATGATTTTATACGATTTCAAGTGCTGCCTGAAACCGGAAGAATCTTACGAAAGACTTCAAATGGCTTTCATGGATGAAGGCCCTTCTAAGGCAACCGTGTATCGTTGGTATAATGAATTTCGGCGCGGTCGACTAACTTTGGGGGATGAAGAAAGAAGTGGTCGCCCTGCGACGGCTGTTAAGGAAGAAAACGTGCTAGCAGTGAAAAATTTAATCCAAGACAATAGGCGAGTTACATACCAGGAGATTCAGCACATTGTGCAGATTGGATCGGGAAGCCTTCACAAGATTCTGCACGTGCATCTTCGCGTGAGGAGGATAGTTTCACGCTGGGTGCCGCACAACCTCACCGATGCTCAGAAACAGGCTCGGGTGGAATGGTGCCGTGATATGCTTAACAAATTTGAAGCAGGTTCGTCTCGGCGTGTTTATGCATCATTACAGGCGACGAGTCCTGGATATATCAATACGATCCAGAAACGAAGCGCCAGTCGACAGTTTGGGTGTTTCAAAACGAAGCAACGCCTACCAAAGTGAAGCGATCTAGAAGCGGGGAGAAAATTTTGATCGCGAACTTTTTCAATTTGACTGGCTACTTGGTGTCCATTCCTTTACAAAACCAAAGAAGCATCAACGCCGAATGGTTTATTAATAAATGCTTGTCAGAAGTTTTCTCTGTTGTGAGCAACAAGCGACCAAACACAGGGCTCCGTGGGCTACTGCTCCATCATGACAACGCGCCCGCGCACACCGCGCTCAAAACGAGGGACTTCCTGGACAGCATGCCGGTCAAACTCCTGGGTCACCCTCCTTACAGCCCGGACCTAGCACCGTGTGACTTCTTTTTATACCCAAAAATAAAAAATCTGCTCAAAGGGATGCAATTTTTGTCACCGGAAAATGCGCTGTCAGCGTTCGAGCAGGCCGTAAACGAGGTGTCTGCGGCGGACTGGAAAAAGTGTTTCGAAAATTGGTTCAGACGCATGAAACTTTGTATAGATGCTAGTGGAGAGTACTTTGAAAAGATTAAAAAAAAATATACTTGCCCATAGAACATTTTTTTTTTGTTTCGCAAAACTTTCTGAGTGTCCCACGTTTATCTGTTCATTTCTTTTAAACAGCATCCGGGTGAGGGATCGTCGTGATTTCTGGTGTAGTGATTATATTCATAGATTTTTATTGGAAGTCTGGAAAATATGTCTTTTAAACTGGCTAGATTGCCTTTTTGTTATCGAGTGAACATTTTCCGAATTTGTGAAACATCTTGACAACATTTTGTTCGGACGGTGACTCCTAAAATAACAAGTTTTATTTCCACTTGAACACTATAATAATCAGGCCTGTCATGATCAGTCTAATAGCCAGGCTATAAAAAGGCGCATTTTATCAAGTAATACACAGAGAGAGAGATAATAATATCGGTGAGGTCGCATTCTTATGCCAATCACAATCTAGAGTAATGAAAGCACTGCGTGACTGGATGAGATAATTCTTTGGGGTTTGTAGTCGAACTAGATATGGCGGGGGTGTGGTTATAGAAAACCAAAGATTTTTTGGGCAACGAAGCGAAAAAGTCATCCCTACATACAAATAAATAAATACATAGTATAAAGTAAAGTCGCTTCCCACGTCTGTTTTTATTATATGTGTGCTTGGATCTTTAAAACTGCAGAACGAATTTTAATGAAGTCCTTTTGAATAGATAGAATTATTCAAGAGAAAGGTTTTCATGTATTTATCATCCATGAGCGACCTCGTACCAAAATTTTTATAAGTTACGAATTAAGTCAAAAATAAGCATTTTTATTTATTTAATCTATTATTTATAAAAAAAACATGATAATTATTTTCCATATCTCCGTGAACAGACATAAAGATACAAACGCACCTGTACGTACTATTTGATTTTGTAATTTTTATGAGTACCTTATAGGTAAGCGTGTTAAATTCTAGGTAGTCCGATCCCCGCGCCCCGTCAAAAGCAACCAGTTCCCACGTATTTTTTTTTAATTATTTACTCGATTTAACTGCAGTCACTTCCAGTGAAATCCTAACTCCATTCGTTCGTGCAGACAGGGTAGGTTTTGCAGCTTAATTACATTTTGTTTAGTTGGTTGTATGTAGATTGTGATGGGTTCATGTAAAACAACCATCCAATGGAAACTAGTTTGTTACTACTGGAAATTAACTTGGCTCGGTTTAACCGACCTCAGAAAAGGAGGACGGAGGTAATTCATCTTTCGAGTCTGTGATAAATATGTGTTCAAATGTATCTATTCAACTTATATGTATATCCCCGAACATTTCGCATCGCGCCACCAGCGCCATCTAGCCCCATGCTAAGCAAACGCTTGTTTGTGTCCCACTCCTGAGTAAAGGTCTCCTCCAACTCCATCTATGAATCTCGAATTCTCTTAATTTTCTACTGACATAAATTTTCAAATTTAAAATAGTTAGAAATAAATGTACTTTATCAAAATACAATAAACTCTAAACTCTATAAACTCTACTTAAATCGGGCTTCGAAATATGATTTCATCGTCCGCTTTGATTATACAGAGGTCCCTGTAATCTCCTAGTGTAGGATCGCGGCATGCACCGTCCCCGGGGTCTATTGTCTACCGAATGACACTACTGGGAGAAAACGTAGTCTTTTTTTGTGTAAAAATATCATCTGATGCCCGATTTTTTTTGTTTAATTTTGTTAATGTTTGTGCCGCTGAAAGATTTTGCAATTTTCATCAAAGTTTCAAACTTAAGTAAAAGGCAGAATTCCATCGATTGTTTTATGTAACTTTTATTATTTTTGCAAAGAATGAGTATGACTTTTTACTTTATGTCAAAGATTTAACGTCCACACGTCCAAGCTGCGATATTGTTTTTGAGCCGTTATTGTTTCCTTAATACATAATATTTCATCATTTTAAATGAGAAGTTATGTACACATATCTAAACCAATCATGTCACTAAAATAAATTTGTTCATGGATCACCTAAAATCTTTCTTTTGGTGGTAGTGTTATGCGGTAATAAGCAGGTCAGAGCCACGTCCAAATAGTCTAGATTAAATACAGCTCAGAGGATTACCTGTATACCTAAGTCCCTGGTACTTTGATACCATGGTAACCTCGTTGTCCAACGTAAGAAGTTTTAATGAGAATATGTTGATGATAAACGAAACATAATAATAGTTTGGCGTTTGTTTAATAGACTTGTATCATTGCTTAGCTGGTGTAACATAATATGTACACCATGTAATGTACATACTAATATTATACAAACATTATAATATATACATACATACGGTTATATATTAATAACATCTTATTCCTGTTCATAATTGAGTCCAGAATTGCGTCTAAATGATTATTTGTAGCATAAAGTATGTATATTTAAATAAAAAATGGCTCCATACTAAACATACACTGATAAAAAAAAACGATTTGGTTTACTAATAATAAACACATACTTATATCAAAAGAAGTGACATAAAGTTAATTATAAATTATCTAAAAGTATTTTTAAGTAATTACTATTTTTTTATTTTTAGTTACTACTACAGCGAGATATAACACCACTTCCAATTTTGTATAAATAAAAATCAAATCTAATTTTCCGTACGTCCCCGAGATATCGCGCGATCTGTTACAAAACGCTGTTATCGTGCTCTAAATACCTATGTTTCAGTCCTAAATTCACAGTACTAGCGTGATAGCAAGTCAATAACTCAGCTTGCGACGGCCGGGACTCGATAAATGGTTTAGAGATATTAGCCAATAGACAGGGCACTTAGCTGTGGTTTTGAATATAATTTGAATTTGGTAAGGAACTTGAAACATATTAATTTTATTTAACGCTGGGCTATTTGCCTCAGGATAAATATTTTTTTATGTGGGATATGTTTGCGTTTGACTAAAGATTGCTGCAGCGTTCTAGGTAAGCGTGTTATGGGATGGGACACGCTTACCGATAAGGTACCTGTTAATTCTAGATTTGAAGACCCCGAGAGAGAATGGGGAAGAGAATGCGGTGGCTTTGAGCTTACGAGCTCTAACAAACCCTTGTGTTTCTTAATTCATTAATTGAAAAGACAAATCTTTGAAACGAATGATCGTGAAGAGGTTTGTTTGGATGCCTAGAATTAAAGATATAGTTTTTTTCATGAAATCTTCTAAGCTTTGAATAAAGTAAAGTAAAAGTATTTTTTTTATTGTATAACATGAACAATGTATGTACTTACATACCAAATCTTACAAAGCAACAGTTTGTATGAAAACGCAGCCAAGCCGGTGCACTTTAATGTAAGTTTTTTTTTCTTTTACAATTTCTTATCTCTTGTTACAACAACAACAGGACCATAAATTATGATACGAAATATTATAGCCCCTTTATTTTTAAAAGTCGATGAAAAATGTTCAGTCTATAATTTCTATGCACTACTCACTCTGGTACCCGCGGCATTTGAACAGCATCGCTGTCAGTACAGCATTGCCAACAAGAGGATACATTGCTTGTAGCTAAGCACTTGTACTACATTACTGATACCTAGTTAATTATCTAGTGACTAGCTTTTAATCGTGGCTTTGCACTCGTCATCGAAATAATAAGGAACACAAAGGTGACTGACTGACTGACATAGTGATATATCAACGCACAGCCCAAACCACTGAACGGATGGGGCTGAAATTTGGCATACAGGTAGGTATTTTATGATCTACGTCATAAAATCTACCTGCACACGCTACTAGGAGCTAAGAAAGGATTTTTGGAAATACCACTTGTAAAGAGGTGAAATAGAGGGATGCAAGTTTTATCACCCACTTTTTTCCACATCCGCTAGTTATATTTATAAAAATCAAAGCATACGGAAAATGACTTTGCTGTATACTATTGTAGTGATTACACAGTTTTGTGGTAATAGGAACCTTTTAATTAGTAACACCCTAAGCTGCAGCAACACTTAATATCAGGCAGGCTGCTATCAACCGAGAACCTATTTCACATATAAAAGGAATTAAGGCCGGAATGACTTTCTACAACAGAATTCATCAGACTCATGCCTGCTAATATGAGTATAACGAACTCTGCAATTAAAAGTATTCGAAGCACCCCAAGGGCCCTGGTTTGCTTTGAAAGAAGGTCTTAGTCTGAGTAACAATATTTTTCCATTTATGTTAAAGAAATTTTTTAAAGAGTTCTTGGAGTTGTTATTGTACCGTTTTCTTACCAAAAACCAGACCACTTTGCCTAATTAGCCTTCTCTAAAAATAAGAACCCAACAAAGAGAAAGTCCTACATTTTCCCAAATAAAACCCAGACGGGCGCTATAGATAACGTCGCCTTACAATAATAGAATATAGAAAAAACGCGAAACAGAGTGAGTTTCTAATTTCGCCAAATGGCGAGACGTACTAGCCGTTTGATACAACCCTCCACTCGCAATAAAACTTCACCAAATACCTAATTACTTTATTCTTGGTAGGGATTGTATGGATCTCCGGCCTAAACAAGATTTCGGCTAGATTTATGCCGGTTATAATGTCGGATATTCAATAAAATAAAAACGACGATACATATTTCCACAATGTAATTAAATATTGTATCCGTTATCAAGTACCATCACACAACCGTTTGCTTAGTATCGGGCTAGAGGGCGTGTGAGCAATGTACCAAAATATTTGTTTATTTTATCTAGTTTGTCTAGAAATTGATACGCAATGTCTATATGATAGTAACGCAAGGAAGACTAAGATAATGTCTAATATATTCTCTAATTACGAAGCGATCAACGTTAAGTAATCGAATTATATTATCGTCCGTAAAATCTTACACCTTTGTGGCTATAAGAAGCTATCTTTACTTGTGTAGATAAATAAAACAAAAACGGATAAAACACTTTTCTCTAGAACATGCTTAGGGTAATATTTACATAAATTATCAATTCAATTTTAACTATACTCGGTTAGAAAAACGTTTTAACCGCCAAGCCCACAACTTTTCTCATCTCTCTTTTTTATACATTAGCAAAACACTCAACAGGCAGATAAAATAAGATAAAAATAGATTAACTAAATAGACGCTCTCATTAGTAAAATTTAAAAGGAGATTATGTCGCTGAATCCTTTTGTAATAGCTTCTAATCGGGACCTTTCTTGCGTACCTGTAGGTAATCTTTTTCACAATGGTTTAAGAAGAAGAGGAGGTAAAAGTTTGTTTTGTTTTACAAAAATACAAAGTTAACAAGATTTTGTTTATAAAAGATGGCGGAAGTAAAAAATGTAAATCCTCTAAATGTTTATAATAATTTCATAAATAGTTTAGGTATTGTTAAAATTGTTGGTATTATAGTGTTGTTGTATTAGAGAGAGAGAGACTACTTCTTGAGTGAAATTGACTACTTTTTATCCCAAAAATAGCGCGGGCGAAGATCCTTTTCTACTTAATATTGTATAATTTAAATGAAATACCTGAGATAAGTTATAATAATTTTATAAATTATATAATAATCAAACTTGTATTTAATGTAAGTAAGTGCTAGGATTATATATACACTAGCATCGTACTACTAAATTGTTAGGTACCTATACTATCAATAAAGAATATTTGAAAACAAACAAAAATATGTACTTAATAACATTGACAGTTTATTTCCTTTTAATTACAATTATGTAGTACGTTGTAATGATAAAAACGTTACATACCGTCCTGCAGGCC
This sequence comes from Macaria liturata, assembly GCA_964023185.1. Classification (NCBI taxonomy): domain Eukaryota; kingdom Metazoa; phylum Arthropoda; class Insecta; order Lepidoptera; family Geometridae; genus Macaria; species Macaria liturata. The sequence goes on from OZ026824.1 coordinate 11,062,349, forward strand.
TACCACAACGTCTTATAGCAGTACTGCAGCAGTGCTGCTGCGATAATCGGTACTACAACGTCTAGTTTCTGACGTTTAAATAAGGTGGAATCAGTGTCGCGGCGCGTCGAGGTTTTGATGACGTCACGCGATTTTGTTCATTCATTTCCTAGGCGTTTTGCCTAAATCGGTACCATAACGTCTAATTGCCAGCGGAATCATTATCGCTGAGCTGTCAATTTGACATTATTTTGAGATGCTAAAAACGCTGCTATCTGCTTGCGTATTTGAGATATTTTTCCATTTAAATCCTTTGAATTATTGAAAATATGAAAGAAAACTGAATTTAATTGATATACAATGGTTATGTGTGTGTGGTTCGGCACAATTTTTGCGAAAATACCGAACACCAGTGAATATGTGGAGCAACGAAAATAAATCTCAAGCTGCAGCTATTTATTATTCATCAGCCAACAGCAAGCTAAAGAGCCAACTATCACGACCCAAAACTACAGCAGGGACCCAGTTCGAGATCACACTACCGCCACAGCAGATGAGGCAATATCGCGATGATTCAGTACCGCAGCAGGGCATCGTTATGCAGAATGTTGGTGTAGCCTAGCTTTGAGAACAGTGACTTGCTCAGTGCCCTTCGTTATATACTATTGTGAATAGGGTATTAACTGTTAATAAGACAAAATGTACAATAACTATTTGTTTAATTTAAACATAAATCTTAAATAGGTCCCATCTTGTGCTTAAAGGTATAAAGTAGCAGTATAGTTAGACTATGTACGACACACTATGCCTACACCACACAAACCTATTTTATAAATTAGTATAGTTGAGACACAATATAGAACGCATAAGCTAACAATCTAAATGATATGTTAGAGTTAAAAAGGATGATTATTTAGAGCTAACTTCTGTGTTATATGTTTATGTTCCCCAACATAATAACTGTCGTCCAGTAAAAATAAATTCAAGCTTATAACATCAATTTATTGAAAAAAACTTTTAAGTTTATGTATCCACATCGTATGTTTAGAGTATTCACACAGAAAAGTAATTTACACGAGTAAACGTTCGTCTACGAAGTGGTTATACTGCTTGCAGAGGAATTTGATCATCTTCCAGCTCCAATAGATGGAGTATATCCGACTGCAGCCTTGCTTGCTCGTAAGAAGTTGATGATGGTTTGTCACCGTCTTGGTATCGTGATCACAGTCATGGTGATCCACCACGTTCCATCAGCTTGTATCGAGAACAAAAAGCCGCTTGAAGAAATCAACTTTTTGTTAAGAAGCGTATCCAAAGTGTTTGGTTTATCTAGATAAGTTTTTCACTGTGCATGAACACATTCATGCGGTATTCTGTCCATCATACTGTGTAGTATTCATACAGCACCAAATGTATCACCTCTAAATCGGGGACCCAATGCATTTCTATATATAAAACAGTTATAATTTATAGGCAGTTTGTTATGGTAGTTTGTTTACAAAATCATTCAGTGCTACCAGAATATTTTTTATACCGTACATGACATTTTTTATACACACACAAGCAAAAAAGAGAATAAGACATAGTGATCTGGCAGTTCGTACCATTTCTGTATACAAATAAGCACGAACTCTTTGGAAAAATGTTTGAAAATGTACACCAGCTGAAAGCCGGGCTCAAATTTAAATAAAATAAATGGTTAGGAAAATAATACAGGATACTTTTTTCGGCATAAAATGTACACAAAACAATGTATACCAACTCCAGTCGCAATAGCTATACGACATACATACATTTTACGAAATTTAATAAATAAAAAAATAAAAAATTATTCCTTGCATACTGCATGTACCCCTTGCATACTGCATACTTGCATGATTATTTATAATTGTTATTGTGTTTTTTTACTACATTATGTATTTGATAAGAGCTAAATACGGTTGAAGCCGATATCTGGCAACACACAAGTACGATAGTTTCAAAGAAAATATTGAACTGTTTTCGAATCAGTGACAGTGACAAATTTTGAAAGCAAAACTACTATAGGTTGTGCTATATTTTATCACAAACTCTTTCATTTTATGCAGTTTTAGCGAAATCATTCGTTCAGTGTCTCATCCCTAATCCGCTTGAAATCCGCTGGAACGCGATATTACGTCATAAGCTTGTGGTACGAATATTAGCAGCATTGAATTTCAGCGGCATCGCAGCGGAGCGGCAATGACACTGCTTTTAAAAACGTTATGGTAGGCCTGCTGCTGAAATTACAATAGCAATTCGTAGATCGTCGCTCTCGCGTACTTTTAACAAAGGAGTTAGACCTGCAGATCAGTCGACCTTCACTGCTCAAGGACACACTTTATTTCATTGATTCATTTTAAAATTGATGAATGTTAGTTTTGCTTCCAAGCGTGTTTATTCTTTCTACAAACCTTAGCCCCGATTGGGTCAGTGTTTAAACTTACTGGGCCTTATTACAAAACGTGGTTTAACTAGGTATTAGTCCAGAAGTTTGAAAATATGCAGTCCGATTTTGTTGTTCGAAATTTGTGTGTCTACTGTCAAAATAATCAATCTACCAAAATTTTACCAATGATAAATCAACGTTCCAAATTGAAGTTGACATTTGATTGTTTGTAGGTATGTGATGTTTAAACAACAAGAACCGACTTTTTATTGTCTAAGTCCTGGACTAATAATTAAACCGTTTTTGTAATAAGACGGAAAATTTATAATAATAAAATAGTACAAAACCTTGTAAGTAGTTAGTACAAACAAAATTGACTAAGCTATGTAAATACTTATTACTCGAGCCACTCTGTCCTTTATAAGCTTGTCAACTATGTCACCGGAATTATGAGCTAGAACACAATACAACCTTCATAATTGCGACGAAACTCGACTTAACGACCGAAATAACTTCAATGTAATCTGGATTGCCATGCTTTATCATATTTTAAGGATAATTTATATAATTTGTAAAATGGAATACAATATAGTATTGTAAAGTTAATAATACATAAATTCTTACCAGAAATAAGCGTCTAAAACTATAAAAAACATAAATCATTTAACACACATAATGAACCTCTGGCACAGCTTTAACTTTTATTGATGTATTATTATGTTATAATAATAATGAAAAATATTTTTCGGTCACCCATCCAGAATATGAGCTAAATCTAGCTGTACTAACCTACAGCTGACGTTTCTAGGGCCGTTAAGAACTGTGAAATGTGTAGTTGTATACTTTTATCTATCAATAAAACTGCTTTTGCGTGTGTAAAATGTACAATAACAATAAAAAAAAAAACAATAACAGCACACATTTTTTCCTGAAATATTAACTCTATTTCACGAAAATGTGTCCGAATGGTCAACTTAACACAAAAAAACCTCTCTGTCTCACGAAAACATTAACATATATAATAAAAAAACTGTCTGTCTCTCGAAAATAGGTTGTTACTGGTAACCCTAAGCACTGAGGTGTCGTGCTAAGCCTTCATAAGTTAACCCTGGATTACACCGTGCCAGGCCAGACAGGCCTCGGTAAATGGTAGGCGGTGGGTATAACAATGCGTGAAATCACCGTCATGCAAGGGTTAAAGTGTTGATGCTTATTTTAATTAGGCACTTTTGCGACGAAATATTTTGAGTTTGATTTATGTTGTCTGATTTTGTTCTTTGTACGGATTTATTATTTACAATACAATATAATACAAAAGGATATAAAAGGACTTAAATTATAGATATATGTACTAAAGGGCGGCCTTATTGCTTTGAGTGATCTCTTCCAGGCTCTTCTTCGTCTTCCAGGCCTCTCTGCTATTTCCATATTAACAGGCTACAGGTGTTTTATACAAACATACTTGAAGAATTGTACCCGTGTTTAGAGACTGCATTAAATATAGATCCTCATACTCAAATTTAATCTAATTCAGGCAATATTAGGAACTTGAGGTAAGAATTGATTCCCTTTTTATTAAAAATGATAGTTATAAAATAAATAAAAATAAAATAACAATAATAATAAATATTTCAGGACATATCACACAGCGCCATCTGGCCCCATACTAAGTTTACAAAAAATAAAATGCATAGGTGTATTTCGGCATATGAGTATCATATTACTGCCCATATTAGGTGTCAAATGAGTTATAAGTCGATGGTGTTAGCGCCTTGTTTGAGTGTGCGTGTGTAAGGTGAATGCCTATAATCTTTGTTGACGTTGTGTCATAAGAATTTTTGTAAAGATTTGAGGGTAGTTCACTTTTAGTTTTAATTGTATAAGTTTCACATTATTAAATAGTTACTGATGATGCTTAAAAGGCATTTTATAACTGTAATTAGGTATTGTATCTATTATTGTATCTCTTAGTTTATTGTTCTTTGTCATGTATTCATGTTTCATAATAAATAATAACTATGACGTAATTTACCTGTACCTAGTATTATATTGGGAGATGACTCTGGCCTCGTAACACAGTCTTACGGCTACCACGAGGTCAGAGGATTCACATGTTATTGTACATTATTTACGTCAAATAAACGAATTTTGTATTTGAATTTAAAAAAAATAAAATTCATTTATTTCGGGTTACTGAGACTCATATCGGAAAATCACATTACATTAAATTCAAAACAACGTAAATTAAAAAATAATTATAACTATCTTAAAGTTAAAATGGAATAATATAAAATGGAAATGCGTTTGAATTACTACGGGTACATCTTAGACCAAGACATTAAATGGACAAAAATTAAAATTTGCCGCGTTTTAGATTTTGTTGATTGTCAAAAGCGATAATCCAGTGGTACCCATAAAGATTGTTTTGTAGGAGATTGCTCCGCCATTTTGACGATTGTTTCAGGGGAAAATAGTGAATGGCTGTTATTTTAGCCGTTTTTCGGTGAATCGTTCTATTGCACGACAAAACCTCTTTTTCTATTCAGCTTGTGTCCGTTTTCATTTTGTTCCGAATACAAGGTTGATGTTTACAACCGTACCTGTAATATTTTAAGGGTGACTTTAGTACAATAATAAATTTTAATACATCTATTGATGTATGACTACAACCTGCCTGATGTTAAGCATTGCCGCAGCCTAGAGTGTTACATGCTTAGTGCTTACCTAGAAGGCAGCTATTAACTCTAGTTCTGAAGACCCTTGGATTGTAGTTCGCTGGAAACACAGCTTCCTGTTGGTTAGTGTGTTGATTTTTTACACATTAGTCTGAAAACTGTACAGGACAGTAAATACAAAGATTTTTGGTTTTGTTGTACTAAAGTGACACATAATATATTAAGCGTTACATCCCAGTAACTGTGTATAGCTTCCTATGTAGTATATTCTGTTGTATTTTGAAAAAAGAACGATATGGATTTGTTTCTTGTACTGAAATAATAAAATACGTATACAAGACACGAATAAGAAAAATGAAACTACGTATGTTATGGCAAACCAAATTAAACTAAAAATAACTTTTGTATTCGAAAACTGTTAAAACTTAATTATAGTAAAAAGTAGTTCAGTAAGAGAAAGTTTTTTTATCTCCGTCTGTCAGTCACTTAAAAAAGCTAGCAGATTTTTTTTCCTTCTGCGGGTGTAAGAAAATTAAACTAAATTACTCAAGCTTGCGTCCTGGCAAATCTTTGATGATGTAAAACTCACATCTAGATGTGGCATAGCAATGCCACAAGCTAGAAAAAAAACACTACCTACATTATAGTAACATTAAAACGCCTTTATGATATGTAGAAATAACCATATTGTATATTATGCACTTAGTCGCAGTTGAAGAGTTCTAAATTTTTTCCTTGTAACTAAATTATTCTACAAATCTTTCTATTTTTTTTTTGTGAATTGTTTAAAATAAAGAGGACAACCAGAGCCTCTTCCATAATTTACTATTACTACTTCCAAGTTGCGAATCTTGAGTTAACTGACATTCATTCGTTCTAGCTTTCCAAGTCACTTTGCATTACATCTCTCCATCTTATTTGACTTTAACCTACGAATAACGATTATTTAGAACGGTAACTCCATACAAATGTTGCGTCGAACATGCTTCCATTTTTCATATCTTTCTCTCACACATGTCATCATTCGCATACAATGCTCGTGATTGGTCCACGATGGCGGAAATAACCCGAATGTCATCAATGGCAGCTGTCATAATGTTATGCTAGTATCTAACGGCAGACTTGACGACTTCTTTCGTCCACCAAATAGTGCAGCTGATTTAGTTTAAGTCAACAACAAGCATTTTTAAGCTCATTATCGTTTCTTTGCGAGCGAAGCGAGTGTGGCTCAGTGGTTCCAGTATCTGCTTTTCATCCAGACGCACGCTGGTTCGAATCCGGCCCTACACCAATGACTTGTATATTCAAGTTAAGTGTGGATTTGCACTCGCTTAACGGTGAATGAAAGCATCGTGAGGAAACCGACAAGTTTGAGGACCACAATTATATCCGAGGACACGTGTCTTCCGTGGAAGGACCTGGTCGCCCACCACGACGTATCTGCCTTCCGAAAGAACTTCCCTAAGGAATGAATTCTGCGGGGGAGTGACGACCCTCAGTCTTGAGGAAATTCGGCTCTAGTGAGAGACGTTTCTATGGTATAGTTTATTCGTAGACTTTAACGTAGATGGGTGAAACTTGAGTACCTAAGTAAATCTACTTTTTCACTGCGTACTGAATTCCTTTTGCAAAATTAGTTTGCAGGACACGGAAATTGGTCTTCTTTTTGTAAATGAGAATTATATTTTAAGGACTAGATTAGATTTTCACTTTCAGTTCAGTTTTTGAATATGTAGTTTTAATATGGTTCTATTATTTATTAAGTAATATAACTTGACTCAAAGATTCTTGAACTTAAATCAAAGATTCGAAGAAAGATTTTTAAATTCTAAAAATATATTTATAACACATATAAAAAATATAATATATTAATAAAATGTTTTCTTTTCTTAATTTCCATACATATTTGAGAAACAAAAATTTTGACCAAACAATTACTTATTTGTAGATTCTTTTATGGGCTAAAATACGACTTTCTTGTGCATTAACAAATTAAATAATTGTATAATGTCAGTATAATTTTATACTGAACTTGACGAAATTGAAGGAAATACTACCAATTTTTAAATGCCACAATAACCGAAGTTTTAATCCCCTTCACTTCAGTATTTAGTTTCTGTTTACTTATAAATTAAGAAGAGAAAGATGTCCCGAGCAAAAACTTCTCAGTCATGGTTGAAACTGAAAAACTGACACGCAAACTTCGTCGGCAAGTAGCATAAAATGCTGGAAAATGCTTTCCAAAGTTCTAAGACTGAAAGCCTGGGAGTTTTACTGGGATGCCAGATGGCACTAGGAAAAATTGCAGGTTTTACGTTTTACCTTTAAACAAACGAAGGAAACTGCTTGATGGGATACGATGCGATAGTAGAAGAATATTATTTATACATCACTAGCAACCACCTACATATATTAACATAGATTTCCTGTTTGCACTTATTTGTTACTAGTGGACGCCCGCGGTTTCGCTCGGATTATTTTGAGATAAAAAGGTTTAAAATGAACATAACTTTTTTATTTACTACCCGATTGAAATAAAATAAACACTAAATGTTTGGTTAAAAGTGCACCAACATGTTAAATTCGCAGACAAATCGGTTCAGCCGTTTTCGAGTCTATAACGAACAAACATACCGACAGAAAAACAGACAAACAGATTTTTTTTTAAACATGAATTTTGTGTTCTATTGCATCAATCATGCATCAATGAAGACGCCATAACTGTTTTTTTCAATTATCTTCAATGTACAGACACCGACCTGTTACAGCTTTGTTATATGTATAGATTCACTACTGTACAGTAAAGGATTTTTTTGTTTCTTTCGGCCCGCGGTGCTACCCATTTTAATCCGAGAAAAGTAGCCTTTTTGTCTAAGTAACAAATAAGTGATATGTAGGAGTAGGTATGCTGTTGCTATGTGTGATAGTTATGTTCTGAAATATTTATTATTATAATCGCATCGCCACATATAAAACTGCTACTCGAAGCAAGACAACATTTACGTAGCGCATTCAACTGAGCATCTATATGCCTGTTATTTATCTTATGCAGAGTTGCAATGGTTATGACGGTCTATAATGGTTGCGGTACTCTGGAGTGCAGTTTTAGGTTCACTCAACTGCTAGTAAAGTAGTATGTTTGTTTTATAAAGTGTTATTTTCAGGTGTTGTGAATTGGGTAGCATGCTTTTTCAGTAAATTAAACTAAATTACTGGAAAATAAAACATATAGAATTAAAGCATTTGAAAACCGAAAAGCCGAACCGAAATTTGTGCAGGACCGGAACGATTGACGTACTAGAAGAGAGGCCTACGCTCAGCAGTAAGTGATAACGGGCTGTTAATGGTGAAACACATTTAGATACTGTCTCATCTGTTTACCGTTACCAAATCAAAGAAAACTGCTGTAACTTACTTATTTATGTTTATTTAAAAGGTACAACACTGACACTCCTAAATTTAAGGCTAGACTAACGTAACCTTGATCGAGCCAAGCTCAAGAGCTCAATTTATAAACTTTCCTCGGCAGATGTTTACTCCAAAACAGCAATTTCCTCTTATATTTAAGGCGACGCGTGACCTGATAACCCACGGGACACCTTCGGAATTTATACTCTAACACGCCCGTGCTAAGTGGGCTGAGATTTTACAAGTAATGGAGGTAAGTTAGGACTTCATGTGTTCACTTATGACTTAGATATAATAAGTATGTAGCTTGAACATTAAGAAATATTTCTGTTTACAGTATATGTACCTATGTTACTGTAAAAGCCTGAAATGGGTAAATCCTAGGATTTGCCGATTGCCGACGCGGCGACGTTCATTGGTAAAAGTCTAAAATATTATTTAATTTCGGACTTTTACCGCTACGTACCACGACTACGTACGTTACACACAATAAAATTCAATTCTATTTATTACTTAGTTAATAGAACTCAATTCTATTTTTTGTTTCAGTTTTGTATTCATTGTTTCATTATAAAAGAAGCCGTTACATTTGAAACCCTATGCTATCTCTTAACGAAAACACAAAGATCTGTCGCTCACTTCTGGCGTGAAAGAGAAACATATACCTTCCACGCAACAAACTAACTGACATGTACAGTTTTGTTTCTTTTTTGCTGAACATCCATAAACACCATAAAACCCTCATTATCAGATACACCATCAACATCTTTATTTTTCCTCACAAAAGGTCTTAATAAGACTAAGCGCCCGCAGCTCAGCTACCGGAGGCAATCGCATGCGATTACCAATGTTATGCAAAGGTCGACGCGGTCTGTCCTTGGATGGGTGACCAATTAATTAATTAATGGGTGATCAAGTTAGTGGCATTCCATTTTGGGCGCTTCCGTGGGTTGGATGACACGTTAAATTGTAGGTCCCGGCTGTTTGCCTAGTACGGCAGTTGTTAAGCCATGTCAGCGTCGCTTAGGGCGGCTTGATTAACTTTTGACACCAGAGTTGGCCACTCTCATTCGATAAGAAGAAGAAGTAAGACTATTTCACAGCACGATCAAAAGATATGCCGCCCTAAGTGCAACCATGACAAATAGCATTTCGCGCGAGTGCGGCGTTTCGGAAACAGTTCTGCAACTACCTAAGTTTCGCTAACTTTGCAAACATGCATACCATTTTTGTTTGTTGAGCAAACTGGCGGGAATTAGTACTCTGAAACTTTTCACTACAAAGGTTTAAAAGCACTATGCTTTGGCATCGCGTTTTTTTTTTTAAATCGTATATTCCTCGTTATGAATCTTGAATCTTCACATAGTAAAATTGTACTAACGACAACAGCGCTTTACCTCTACTTTTACCTTTATCATATGGACGCTTACTAACACTTTTCCGGGAGCTGTGTTTCATACGAACTACAATCCAGGGGTCGTCAAATCTAGAGTTATTAGGTATCTTCTAGGAAAGCGTGTTACACCCTAGGCTACAGTAATGCTTAACATAAGGCAGGCTGTGTATCTTACATGCCTTAAAAATTGTGTTCATTTGATTAAATTTTATCATAATAATAAAAACATGGCTCCTTTTACAGTGCTTAAAATAAACTAAGAATAAAGACAATACAAAACACAAAAACATATATTAAATCTAATGTCACTCACGGCAGCCTTATGGTCAACTGGCTTAGTTGGTAGTGGCTCTGCCTTCTAATCTAAGCGTTGCGGGTTTGATTCCTGGATAACACGAGTAATAATGAAGTCAAAATTTTATTGTAATCACTGATATATTATGACATGATACTTGATTTATTTATTTTAAGTATTGACATGTAACTGCTGTTTGTTATAAATAAATATCTGAATCTGAATATATTAATTTATTTTTCGGTGAACGCAATCTCTTCCATGATGATAGAATAGGGTCCTAATAATGATAAAAGCTATGTTTTATGTTAAAATAACGTGTGCTTAGCAGCGGCAATCCACTCGTAACTATTATAATAATTCTTTAACAAACTGAATAGTTTAGTGAGTTGTTATCCCTATTTATACGAAGCTCGGTTAGTTTCAGCGTCCAGGTATAGGAGTAACTAGCGGAATGTAAACTGTGTTCATTATGCACTAGATAACGAATACTGTAGCATAAAATTTATACTAAGTATACAAGACTTGTATAAAGATAAAGATAAAGAATCTTTATTGATAATGTAAAGTTGTAACATAGGTATAAGTACTAATATCATAGAATATGCTACACAAATTACAATATCTCGTCAAATTGAATTTATAACATTTAGTTTTAATAAAATTTTAGAAGTTACAATGTCAAGTTTTATTAATAACAATGAAAATTTTTGTTATTAAAAACATGTCAAACATATACTACTTACTCTTTAAAGTTGTATCACAAAATTCCGTTCCAAGTATTGGAAGATTCATATAATTAATAAAAAAATTGTTAAAAACTTTAATGACACAAACACTTCCTTATAGGTATATACATTGAAACATACAATTGCTGGTTGACGACGATAAAAACTAATTTATTTATTAATGAAACTTGACATATTTTGATCAATGCCTTCTTACAAAAATATGTCATAATCCTCATAATCATAAATACGACATAATGATAAGCCAGTTAGGTATATCGGCCCGTTATTTTTTTTGCCACAATATTATAAAACTGGTGTAACAGCTTTCGGATGGGTAACCTGTGAAAAAAAGAGCCTATCACATCACGAACTACTTAACAAATGAAATTTCAGTTACAGGCGGTTTATTATAACACCATGCAGTCGTTAATGTATCAGAGATGATATCAGAGACCTATAGGGCGGCTCAAAAACTCTCGACACAAGACCTCGTCACTGTCTGAACTCGCTTTCAAAGAGAATTGTTTACTAACTCAGTGAATTAATATTCAACGACGTTTCATATTCGTCAATTTGTGTGAAAATCCTTGAGCCTGTTCTCCAGAACCGCCAAACTAAGGCAGACATGATTTGTACGCGGCTCCAAGTTCACATTCAGATACATGTTTTTTTTTGCTTATTTTTTTATTATAGTTTAAAGCGTTGATCCATAAGCTACTTGCATCTTGAACCAGCATGGCCTCGCAAGAATTTTTGCCAACAGACCTCTGGATTTCATACTGATGATAACGATTGATCACATAATCTTGACCTTTTGACCTCTGCTGGTCGCAGCTCCAGAGGCCTCTGAGAGGATCACCGTTACTCACAGACCACCGGAGGCCCTCGTCACGGCTCCGGAAGAACATACTGCAGCTGCGTCGCAAGCGATAAACTACCAGACTGCTGCACTAGTGACTTTCCATTTGTTTATGTCTGTTTATTATCAGATGGGAAGTCAGTGGATGAATTTTTTTTTTAAATATCAACTTACATATATAATAATCAGTACCTATGCATTAACTTTATGTATATATTTGGCAAAATAATACTTATATACGGAATTTTTATTTATTCTAACTTATTAGATTCAGAGAGCATTTTTTCATATTCTTATCCCTTTTCGATAAAATTAAGTTTAATAGTTAAGCTACACCGCTTCTAAATCCATTTCCATTTTTTCACCCCTACCTTTATATTCTCGTCATGTCCCTCGGTCGGGACTCGAACCTGCGAGGGCAGATAAGGAGGTAATTTGTTCTGATGTCTTCATGAATGATAACTTGGGTGAAGCTTGTAGGTACCTACTTGCTTAACTTTCCTGTACTGAGGTACGTCTTATTGAATGAGAGCGGCTATCTCTAGAGTTTCTGGTTTTTCGACTACCCTAAAGGCTTCTTTTCTGTTATGTGGTAAGTATATTATGTATTTACAAAAGAAAAGTATATATGTATTACCTATATCCGTTTTCTAGTACCCACGACACAAACGTTTGCTTAGTGTGGGGCTAGATGGCGAAGTGTGCAATGTCCAGGAATATTTATTTTATGTATTTATGACTTAACGACTATGACAAAGAGCATTTTATTTGTTATTTGACTCATGGCACCAGATGATATATATTGTAACAATTTTTGTTTTTGTATGTTTATTGACTGTAACCAAGCATGCAGTAATTTTACTTATTCAATAGAGCAAGAGAGAAGAAGCAGAACTGAATTAACGAATTAAATAACCAAAATGAAATTATATTGTATCTATACTAATATTATAAAGCTGAAGAGTTTGTTTGTTTGTTTGAACGCGCTAATCTCAGGAACTACTGGTGCGAATTGAAAAATTCGTTTTGTGTTGAATAGACCGTTTATCGAGGAAGGCTTTAGGTTATATAACATCCCGCTGCAACTACAAGGAGCGAAGAAACAATGGAAAATGTGGAAAAAACGGGGAAAATTATTCATCTTTGAGAGCTTCCGTTGCGTGCGCTGCGAAAACGGTTCAAGATATCATAAAAATATGTACAAAAGAATTATTCCTCTTGAAATGATCTAACAAAATGTCTGTGACAGTATATGTCTATCTTTTAAGGATAACTCACTGGAACCGTTTTTTATGATAATAACTATTCCACGCGGACGAAGTCGCTAGCACAGCTAGTTAGAATTTAAAAAATAGATAATTATGTAAGTTATAACAATACATATGCATGCCGTGAGGCTGCAATATGGAGCCCATGCTGTAATAATTTAACCATTTTCACCAACCCATATATTGCCCAAGAATAAGTATATGAATTAAATTTAATGAATTCATGTCATATAGGGAGATCACGAATTTGACTAAAGACTAAGAAAAGGCGATAACTTTACAAAGAGGACATAGGATCTTAAATTAAGGAGAAGAATGAGCTTAAATGTATTTAATAACGGTCGCAATTTATGTAGATATAATTAACTAGTGGACGCCTGCGACTTTGTTCGCATGATTTTGAGATTTAAAGCCTATAAAACTTCTAAGACCTCATACTACCTATGTACATATCAAAAATCATCATCATCCGTTCAGCCATTTTTGCGTTATGGGCGTTTAAATAAACAGATAAACAAACACAAATTCTAAAAACTGCTGAAACGTGTTCTGTTATAGATTTAATTTATACCCAAACATTTTTTTTTTATATCTTCTATGTTCAGATTTTACCCTATTCAGCTTTATTTTATGTATAGATATATAAAAAAGAGGACTATAATGCTTGTGTTAACGAATAACTCTGTAGAGGTGCTTAGTACTTTGTGTATTACAGTATCTTTGAATTAGTTAGCGCGTAGAATACAATATAGACGTAAGACTTAAGCTTAGATTTTCTTATGCATGCTAAGTAAACCGTGTGTCAGTTAAGCAAATGAAGAAATATTTTATAAAATTGATGGAGAATATAAGCATATATACTTCTTTTAAGATAATTATTAAAATCAATACTTCCTTCATCATCCTTGTCGTTTACAAACGTTTGAATCCAAGTGCTTGGGATTATTACTGTGTTGATTTACATATAATTTATTTAAATGTTCAAAAACAATTCGTTACAAATAAGCAACACCGTACCTTTATAAATAGATAGATATACAGCAATTTGTTTATAAGGTCATGATGTTTTTTTAATGCAACGTTAACCAACAAACTAGATTATCATTTCCGTATAATATTTTATGAAAGCAACAGAGATATAAATTACATTGCATGACATTAAACTATTAACCTGCGTTATTATAAAACTCCTTTGTAAACATAAATTAACTGCAGTTAATTCCGGTAGCTACCGTTTTGTTAATATTTTGATTGATTCATTAAAATAAAAACATCAAGGGAAAAAAACTTATGTAATGAAAACCGTTCGAATAAAATTAAGTCTTAGTTTACACTAAATATAGGTATTCAAGAAATAACTATATTTCTTCGTATTCCTTTATGCTTATTCTCTCCAGCCAAAGTTCGCCTGGAAAAGATCGCTTTTAGCGATAAGGCCGCCGCTTGATGTAATAGTTGTGTTATGATGTTAAGTTTTATGTGCTGTTTTTTTTAAATTTTATGTTAAAATAAAGAGTTTATCCTTCTTTCTATCTATCTATTTTTTTTATTTTAAATAGGTACTGTAGAAGTTAATTACGAAATGATTGTTTAGTTTGACTCCAATGCACATTAAAGCACAATTAACCAATAAATAATCCGATCTACTTTTTAATTAATTCTTTGTACCAAAGTAAACCAAACCTACAAAATGTTAAATGCTATTTAAAGCAATTTCTGCACGTGAAGAATAACAAGCAATTACGATGTAAAAGTAAATCCCTTGCGTGTAGAGTTGCCATTATTTATGAAAAGTAAGGATATAATTAAACATTTAGTTTGTTTTACAAGAGAGGCCATAGCTTAAGCTTTTTATTAAGCAAATATTAACATGGTCACTTGGTGAGCCAGAATAAAATTGTAGATGGTAAAGTTGTTTATTATATTTCTTCTTTTGTATGATTTTTGCACACAATGGTAAGATGTAAGATACGGTAAATGTTTTTGTACCACAATACTCACTACATCTTGGAAAATAAATGAATTTGAAACAAAGAAATTTTATGACTATTTACGCCACAATTCATTATTAATGTTAGTGGAACATGTGTGCAATACTATAATTAAATTAAAAAAAAACTGTTAATTGAGTCGCATGCAGTATTTAAAGCCATTAAATAAATAAATAGCACAATTGAAATCACATACCTCAAATCGCCGTAAAAACTGCTGTGTGACTAATCTGAACGTATTGAATCGCTCGACGACCGGTACAGCGATTGTAGTGAGCGATTTCGACCGGTATGTTTAAATAATCGTAAAACGACTCACATGTGTTCTTTCACTTATTTATTTATTTTACGTATTCTTGTACACCGCCTATTTAAGATTCTAAATCCTGTCCATCCAAAGGTTGCCTGGAAGAAATCGCCTAAGGCGATAAGGCCGCCCAATGTGCATTAAATTAGTTTTTAAATTTCTTTTTATTATGTAATTTCTTTGGTGTGCATTAAAGACATATCTTATCTTATCTTATTAGTTTTCAAAGCGTAATAATTTATATAAGTTTATTACATATTTTTTTCAGATTCACTATTAGGGAGTCACCCTACCCAGTCAAACAAGGTGGAAACACGAAAACGAGAACCTAAAAGAAGAAAAAACTTATTAGGCAGAAACAATGCGGGTAGTTGAAAAAAGGTGTCTGAAATTTTGTACAACTTTTTATACCGCCAACGTTTTCTGTTCGAAGTTTAAAATTGTTTTAGTAGGTTACCCAATGTTTGGCTTCGCTCAAGTTTGGATTAAATGAGGTTGGATGCAAAATTATGTTACGTATAGTAGATAGCTATATTTTGTGGACGCCCGTGGCTTCGCTTGCATTATTTTGAGACAAAAAAGTTGCCCATGATACTTATAGGACCTTATACTATCTACATACCAAAAATCATGATGATCCGTTCAGCCGTTTTTGCGTGATGGTCGTTTAAATAAACAGACAAACAGAGACACAGATAAACAGACAATAATGATAAAAAGTTCTGAAACGTAATTTATTATAGATTTAAAGTATACCTAATTTTTTTTTGCTATTACCATCCTTGTTCAGATTTTTGACCCTCTTCAGCTTTATTAGTCTAATATACTTAGATACTAATATTAAGAAACAATAGATATTGTCTTTCACTTTTTTCATTCTCTAGTTTCATTATAAGAATAGCGTTACTAGCTATTTTAGTGCTTCGTTTTGTTTATCTTAAAGTCAACAAAGATTAAAAATTTGGTTCGAAATCGTTTTTGTTTATGAAAAACAAGACCTATTTGACTTCAACTCGTTATTTAGCAAGTTTTTATTAACTGTTAATTTGAAGACTACATAATCAGTATTATTATAGTTTTGGGGGCACAGAGAATCCGGCAAAGGGCGGCAATGAAAACAATCTTATTAGGGTGCACTAACTAATATCGTTTTGTTTTTTGGTTATTGTTTTTATAAAAGAAATAAGTTAATTTACTCGAGTAACAGAATATTAAATGCAGTTACAACCTAACTTACATGCAACGTCAAAACTATAACACGAATGGCAAATTTAACTCAACTAACAATGAAATCCAACACAGCAAAATTACTTCTCCTACTCTTCTTCTACTGGTTCATACAACCATTTTAGCCTCATAATTTTTTTATTAACCATGTTCAACGTGATCATAATAATATTTTATGTTACAAAATAACACGACGGAATTCACATTCTTGTAAAAACATAATATAAGAGCACAGTCTAAAAACCCATTTTTATATTGAGATAAAAGTATGCTAAGAGGTCATAGGTACATCATTATTTTACGTTTCGTATCACTTTATACTCATGATATTATGTGAACTTATAAAAAAATCAGTATATTCGCTAGTTTGTAGGATTGTATGTATGTTTCTTTACACTGTTTTATTAAACCTTATATTTTATTTCCTCGCGTTGCAATCCTTATTAGGTACTTAGCGTTGTGACTTATCTTAACGCATATTATTGGAATTTTCTTGGGCCAAAATCAATGGCTTTAGAGCATGTTGGTTACTTCATGATATTTTTCTTTACTATGTAGTAAAAAAAACACAAGTTATTATATTTTGTAACGTAGTGATCTTTATACTATCATTTAATAAGAAACTGTTTGTAGAAACTAATTTTGCTATTTTTTTTATTATATTAACATGACACAAGCGTTTGCTTAATACGGGGCTAGACGGCGCTGTGTGAAACAATTAAAAAAAATGTGCAATATTATGTGATTAAATCAAAATGCTTATTTTTAATCTGGAATATGTATTGATTTAAGCCAAAAAATACGAGAAATGCCTCGAGAAAGAACTAGTATACTTTATAATGCGAGGTTTTAATTTTGTCCGGCGAATGTTCGTGTCTGGCCGACGGGCTATCGTGACCACATTTCGGTGGAGCGCCACAGAATGGAAATATTTTTTTGAATAGAATCGTCTTATTATATTATCCATTCTAGTATCCATAATACGAGTACAAGCGTTTTCTTCGTATGGGACAGGAAAAAAACTTAAGAACTTAATTTGAAACGTAACTAAAACTGTCACTGTAAGTGTAAATTTACCCATGTTTGAAAAAAATATGCAATTTTTTCCCAGCATGGATGAACTTTATTTTGCAAAAAAGGATGGATTGATTATTCCACTATTTACAAAATTAGATTTAAATGAACCGGGTACAATGCAAATGTACTCATAAAATTCGTTTGTAGTCCGATCTATATGTGTATAAATGTTTTGTATCTATGGCGGTGTGGATTAAAAATAATATGACGGCAATGGTAGTAAAAATTCCAGTCGGTTTTGTCGTTTGGGAGAGGCATTTTTTGTATATTAATTCTTGGGAGTTGTTCACGATAGGTATTTAAGCTTTCAGGTTATTAAGATAAATAAAAGACGGGATATTTAATCCGTTTTATTTTAATTTTACTTACGAACAGAACCGTTTACATATTGATTTAAAATTTTAATATTTTTATACAGTTAAATATAAAAATGAAGAGTGTCTTTTTAACTACCATGAGATTTTTTAACGTGAAAAAGTAACAATGACATACTCTCAAATGTTTTGTTTCGCCTTCATAATACTATTTTTTTTCAGTAATATTTCAGGCCTGAAATATAAACTCTAGATATTATTGATGGATACACCTATTTGCCTGAAAAATGTTCGCATCCATAAAATTTACGATCCAATGTTTGATATCGATTTTATTTAACCAACAGACAGATGTGACATTTAATCAATTATTATTTGTTGAATAAAAATTTATATTTTAATGGTTTATTAAACTTTGAAAAATTTATAACACAAATGGTTACTGAAACACTGTGATATCGGAATAAAAATAAATCTGTGTCTTTTTTGGGATCATATAAGTACCTACTACTAAGTTATATGTTGCTCTTTTGCACCGTGCAAAGGGAACAAACATCAACAGACTTACTTCAAATTTTAGTTTTTAAATTAATTAATTTTACAATACTAATACAAGACGACTACAAACTCTTGTTTGTGCAATTAAACAAAAACTTAATTGATTAATTCTATCATCATAAATCCTTTTTTCTGCAACTAAATACAACTCTCACCCTTCAAAAAAATCCTTCTAAGCAGTATTAAAATTTACCGCTCACCTCGAAACTTAACGGGCCGACAGAAATGACAGCTCAGTCGGAGCCAGATACGCTTTTTGTGGATTTTTTGTTGCAACCATAAAGAGCGTTTGGTTGGAAATATATCTTTCGTAACACGAAGAGGGAAATGAAGAGATATAATTAACATATAATAAGGAATTTCATCAATTAACGTGCCGTACATTTTCCTGTACATACTCGTACCTACTGGAAAAATTCTAAGCAAATTGTCGTACCTATAAGACTACTAATTTATTTTTATATTATTACTAAAGTTACTACCGCAAGGTTGTAGAACTCCCTGCCTGACTCCCTGTTCCCCTAGAACTATAATCCAGCGATCTTCAAAGCGAGAGTGAAACGGTTCTTATAGGGTAAGCACGTTCCATCTAAGGCCATAGTTTTGACTTACCATCAGGCAAAATAAAGTCAAATGCAAACCTAGGTAAAAAAAAACTACATGATGTTCTACCACTACGAGGTCTGCACAAGATCGACGCTGATGGAACATACAAAGGGAGGCGTAGGTATAATACCCCAGCAGTGGGATCCCAAGGACTATAGATGATGATGACAACTATTACATACTACCACGAAAGATTCCAGGAAGTTTTATGATTATATTAACTGAAGATCTGATGGCGAAATATTGAGCAATAATTATTCAAGTAAAAAGACTCAGTTATGAGGGACACGAAGCAAAGAAGAGGATTAGTAAATCATAAACCATATTTTAGTAAGGAGCGTTTTTTTTACATCATTCGATGTGAGTGACGTTTTTTTTGGACACACTTTTGACAGAATATAGAATAATTAGTTTATATCTCCCAACAAATCGATTTATTTCAATTAAAATTTCTCAGTTTGATGGCCTATCTTCCCACTTGACATTGGCAGAATTGCGAAGTTATACCTTCGCAAAAGACATAAAAAAAAACGATTTCCACGGGCTATCATTAGCTAAAAATTCAAAATCCACTAAAAGCAGCGCGTAGATAAAGATTTTATGGAAGAACTAGCGGACCCGACAGACTTCGTCCTGTCTGTTGACTCTTTTACTCTTTAGTTAGTTAGTAAACGTTTGTATGGGAAAAAGAAAAGGGCGGTTTTTAGGGGTTTTCCGGCATTTTTTAGAATTTTTCTAGCCGTAAAAACCATCCTTGAACTTCAACGAATATTAAAAAAAAGAATTGGCCAAATCGGTCCAAGCATTGTTGAGTTATGCGCTTACCAACATTTTTATATATAAGATTAAACTAGTTGTCGTTCTAGAAACAGGAGGTAAGGTAGAAACATATAGCTATTAAAACAATCACAAGCTTTCATTCGGTATAGTGCCGGAACAATCAAAACAAACTATAAGTTCACTAAATCCTAGCACTAGACTTCAGGGATGAAATAAGGTAGGATAAATTACACTTGTACCAAACTGCTACTCCTCCTAAACAATACAATTTGTTTTGCAAAATTTGTACTAGCTTTTTAAATAACTATATTATTATTATATTTTAAATTCATATTCTACAAATATCTGCAATAGCTACATACCTGTGCACACTTTTAAACTTAAACTTTTGCTTTACAATTGTTATACTACATAATTGTTTTAGCATTGATAAAATTTTATATTTCTATTTATTTACAATTATATAAAACAATATAGCCAATTATGTTTATCAATGATATAATGATTACAATACAAATAACGTAATTAAAAATAATAATAATTAAAATTGATATAAGATTAATAATTATTTTAATTATTCAGAATTAAAATAAAAACATGCGTTGAATTTAAACTTATTATAATCAACATTTTATACATTGGTCAAATTGTGACAAAAAATAAAATTACCCCAATCATAATTACTTACTACATACATTGATTTGTTGCGCTCGCTAAACATGACATAAATAAAGTAGTCTCTAAGTTCTTCCCTGCGCCACCTGGCAGATACCTAAGTTCTAAGTAGGTAACATCGAAACAAAACACTCCGCCTGAGAGCATAGTTTCGTGCGAGCTCGCAACTAAGCACAGTTTTTGAGTAAGGAGGTCAACCTAAGCTTGAGCGTAGGGTGGCTTTGCGTTGGAAGATATGTTTAGATAATAACAGTTTTTTTATCGTGGAAATGAAAGAACGTCATTTTTATTCATAATCATAATACATATAATGTATTGCACACAAATGTTACTTGTTTTATTGTTGGATTTCATAAAAAAATACTTCAAGTTAAGTAGCACTTACTAAATATAACATAAATTGCACATTAAATGTTTCTTTTGTTGCATAACTTATATACTAGAAGTTCCATGTAAATAAATTTGTGTTAAACATACTTTAGGTTTCAAAATTAAGCCATTGTCATCGTCAACATTTGCAACAAAATATGATTCAAACAAATTCCAGAGTCTGTCAGGTTCATAATTGTGCACCAAAATGGCCACAGTCACCGTTTCCGGCTTCTAAAAGACAGTATCCGGAGAAAACGGAAAAGCTGGCAACCCCATCCAAGTCAGGGCTACATCAGGCATGAAATAGCGGGAAATGGTCCGCCCTCAATCGCTATTATGTCTTGCCTTTTATCTGATTTGTCACCCTATTTTTTTAGGACGATTTAATCGGTCATCAATGCCGTAAACAACGTAAGAATTTTACTTTGAAAACTAAAGTAAGTCTTGATTTACTTGATGGTAAGCAAGGAAAGTCTTACTGACTTGGCAAGTGAGACCGTTCTTGCTTATTGGTCTGAAAATGCTTCTTGGATCTTCAAAGCGAGAGTGAATCGGTTCTTATCGGGGAAGCACGCTCTATCTTAGGCCATAGCCTTTGCTTACCATAACGCAAACTATGGCCAAGTGTTAAAACACGTTCCAGTTAAAAAATAAAACGTTAGTAAGATAGCACAATTGATTTTAGATACTCAAACAGGTTTTATACGAATCAACATAAGACAAACTTTATTATTATGCTGATAAGCGTTAGTCTTAATCAGACAATTGATATCATACATCGTATTTTAAACTTTGATTATACAAGTTCGAATAAATAGTAAGTTAGGCAAAAAAATAGCCGACCAATACACCATTCTTCTCATTTTTTGCTGACGCATGCGGTCTTCCCAAATGGACGCAGATAAGCGGCGGCCAGGGAAGTGATGTCTGCATGCAAACCTAATGGGAAAGGGGTTTGACGAATGGCAATACTCTTGCTTCATAGGTTTCCAGATTATTTTTACGTTTTCTCTGGCGCTGTAATAAATTATTTTATTGCTGACTTATTTGTCTGTAGTAGAAAATGTTGAGATGAACAACTTATTTATTGTTAATGGAATAGGTATTTCAGTTTAATTTGTTCATGCTAAGATACAAAATACTAACCTAATTATGGCTTGTAGTAAAGTGAAACTCTGGAGAAATATAATAGTGTTTTTCCGCTGTGACTGTTTCTTAACCGGCTTCAAACCAGAAGCTTGGTGGTGTTTAGGTTTGGTTTTCGAGGCTCTTAATATCTTATCAACACCGCACCTTGTGTCCTCAAGTTTTACAGTTCTCCATCGGCCAGAAAAATTCTTGTTGGCACGTGTTTCTCCTTTCCACGAGACATCCTCAGGAAGTGTTGACTCCACGAAAGTCGGTACGAAAGTCATGGAGTTCATATACAATGGATTTCCGCAAAGTAACGCTGATTCAATATCTTGTAGTAAAGTTATTATGAGATTGGCCAGTTCTCAGAATTTGTCTACAATTCAGATTATATTCTAGAGGCTTCTAACATGATTCAAAATGGCTGTTAGTACTTGGATGCAGGACCTACAATAAATATGACATCTGAATCACATGAGCGTCTACACGTTAATGGATTGTTGTTGATATGCGTTGTCATCTATTTCAAAAAATGTTATGATAATTTCAAAGGAAAAATAATTAAATTCAAGCCAGAGGTCTTCAAATCTTGAGTTAACTGATATCTTTAAGGCAAGCGTGTTACTCCCTAGGCCACAGCAATGCTTAACATCAGGCAAGCTGTAGTCAAAAGCAAACCTATCCCACGTAAAAAAAAATTACAAGGGACCCCCTTTTATTGTGCAAATAACGCAGGCAAAGCAGTGGAATGTACTAGTTTAAAATAAACTAAAAGTGGCGCCCAACGTGTGACAAAGTCGTGTTTAAACTATGATTATGACATATACCACATTCATTACTTAATGAAGTTTTCTTTGTATCGATAGTCATCAACTGTATTCCAATTACTGTAATTGAACTATTATATTGCTTATGTAATAACATTAGTGGTCAACTCTGTTATTGGGGTTTTCAAGCCGCCTCAAGCCCAGTGACATGGCTTAACGATTGTTGTTCTATGTCAAACAGCCGTGACCTACAATTTAACGAATCATCTGACCACGGAAGCGCCCAATTCGAAAGCTACTTTTGGTCACCCATCTAAAGACTGATTGTGTCAAGAGTTGCTTAACATTAGTAATCGCAAGCGATTACCTCTACTAGCCAAGCTACGGACGTTTATACTACACTAGCTGTGCCAGCGACTTCGTCCGCATGGAATAGTTATTGCCATAATAACGGTTCTAGTTAGTTAATCTTAAAAGATAGACATACACTGTTGGGGACATTTTGTTAAATCATTTTAAGACAAATAATTCTTTCATACATATTTTTTTAATATCTTGAACCGTTTTCGCAGCACACGCAACGGAAGCCCTCAAATATGAATAATTTTCCCAATTTTTTCCACATTTTCCATTGTTTCTTCGTTCCTATTAGTTGCAGCGTGATGTTATATAACCTAAAGCCTTCCTCGATAAATGGTCTATCCAACACAAAAATATTTTTTCAATTCGCACCAGTAGTTCCTGAGATTAGCGCGTTCAAACAAACAAACGAACTCTTCA
Organism: Macaria liturata; assembly: GCA_964023185.1. Taxonomy (NCBI): domain Eukaryota; kingdom Metazoa; phylum Arthropoda; class Insecta; order Lepidoptera; family Geometridae; genus Macaria; species Macaria liturata. The sequence continues at coordinate 11,085,952 of OZ026824.1, forward strand.
GCTTTATAATATTAGTATAGATTACTACTCTATAATTATTGCAACCGTATCATAAGAGATTTTAAAAGTAGCTTAAATTAAAAAAAAACAAAGGGGTCATTCACCTTTTGCTTGAGTTCAACTTACCAATTTGCCAAAGTTAATTATTTATTACCTGTTAGTAAAGCTTGTATATTTTTCTAAGCATGCCCCTAAAGAATTCTTACAAGCCCAAGTTTGAAAACTTTGTAGACTTGCAATTTAGATTTCTAGTAACAGCCAACTTGTCTCATTATTTGATTGGTAAATTACTTAGCTGTTTCTAATACTTATGCCTGTTTATAATTCTTAGTAATATCCATCCAAAAGGTTGCCTGGAAGAAATCGCCAAAGGCGATAAGGCCGCCCAATGTGCATCACTTTAATATATTTAAGCTTTTTTCCTGTTTTGTTATTTCTATGTTTTATGGTGTACATTAAAGATATATTCTATTCTATGTAACTCTGTTAAATAAGTAAGAGTGCTGTTCACATAAATCATTTTCATTTTCTGTAAATTGGCATTTGAGTTTGCTAGCTAAACTAATTAGGCTCACCTCATGTCATAACTGTAATGTACCTAGTATAAGTCAATGTTTTCCTGAATAAATGAATTATACCTAGTTACTCACTCAAATTATGCCTCATTTGAGAACCAGTTGCATCAACAAAAGGAAATACGTTACAAAATACAGCACTTCTAACATAATCAATTTTTATTGGAAAATGAACGAAAATAATCACGACCGGCAGGATTAGAACCTGCGTAATTCTGATTACCACTTAAAAATAACCCACTTGCTACATATTTACAAGCTTTGTTATTTTAATACGACCACTACATAACACAATCTTAACACAAATCTTTATGTCCTTTACATCTCGAACGTATTTATTTCTGTTCGACTACCCTCCAATAACTCTTTTGTTAGTTTTACACCTGTTATAATAGCACGTTATAACGTAGTTATTTGCTATTATCATGAACAGTGCTATTTGATCGTCTTAATAACGCTTCACGTTGACGTGGTGATCGTAAAAGTATAGCACGTAGCGCACAGACAGTTTGTAACACACACGGGTGAAAAAAGGCGAACAAAGAATTTAAATTCTTCACAAACAATGTTGTACTGGTCAATTACTTAAAATATTAGTGTTTAAATTATCAAAGAGAAAACCTGCATTCCATATCGCAGGTTATTCTCGTATGGATTACGTATGGATTATTTATTTTCTTACTAGCAGCGCCCGCCGTTTTAAGTTACAAGTAACCGTTGTGTTAATCCTGAAACCTAATCTACCTCTATATCAAATTTCAACCACATTTATAATATTAGTAGGATTAAAATAAAAACTAGGAATAAAAAAAATTTCAAAAAGCCTGTAGTGCTCTTGTACACTATCAAAGGCCAACGTGCCTAGCATGCTGGCCTCATTACCACATTAGATGGCAAATGCAAATGCAATTACAATGCAATGAAATTATGACGTGTTCAGCTATAAAAAGGCCAGACTATGGTGATAGACTTCTTTTTACACAAATAATTGGTCTATTGTTGTTTAAACCATGTATTTTATACCATATTTCAAATCTAATTTCGTTGATATTCCATTTTTGTTCTGTTAAATGTTGTCAATTTATAAGAGCAATGTGTCCCATAATATCACCGAATACATTTTATTACATAGTTCGTGACATGTTGCGCTTATGACCGCGCAGTGTCATAGCGTTAAAGGCATGGCTCGCTTGGCCCATTCTAGACCATTCTGGCCCATTCTGGTCCATTCCGGCCCATTATTGGCCTTTCGGACCCATCTCTGGCCCGAATATTGTTTTTGTCCGAGCAAAATTGTCCTTTTTATTGTTTTTATCTCGCGTTAGTTTTAGAATTGGTTGAGGAAGAACTGTTTTTAGTTTCAGTTTAGTTTTATAGCGTGGGGTGTCAGAGTAGGAAATGACGCAGAAAATCGGATGCTGACCCTATTAATATGAATTCCTTGAGTATATTTGCAAGAAATGTAGGGTATGTTATATTTCACACCTCCTCTTCATTGAATTGCATTCCTCATTACCGAGGGTCATGACTTTCTCGCAGAATTAATACGTCAGAGCAGTTTTTTAGGCAAATACAACCTGTAAGGCGCCCAGCTCCTTCCACGTAAGACACAATATCATTTTATAATTTTGTGTTCCTCAAATATGTCTATTTTCTTTTGATGATTTTATTCACCTGAACGATTGCAAATTCGTCTTTTTTGACAATAGTGATATTAAATAAATAATAATTCATTAAAAATATGTAATTGAGACATATACTATTAAACTTCTCTGTCAAACTCTTCTCGTCAACTGACCAGCCAGAGATTCCTGATTAGGGTTAGATAGTCCGGGATAAGTTAATGGATTTGGGATCCCGGGATTTCGACTTGACTACATTTGTTCTGCAGATTTCCGCCTTATCAGACATGTGTGGTCGTTATCGGAGCTCGTATCTTTGATTGCTGATTATTTGTCAGCAAGTTTTGGGATAGGATGGGTGAATGTTTCTTATTTAGTAGCTGTGTAAATGTAGAAATAGGCAAAGCTATTTTACCAATTGTTATTATAAAGTTGACAGAGGGGTTGTAGTGTAAATGCGACTCCCACATAACCACCGTAAATCCTCCCCGGGATTGGGTGGTAAACCAAAGGGTTTCCCTGGGAAAAAAAATGTGGTTGTAGTGTAAAATAAAGCTATTTTAGTTTGTTTCTCTATCAATAACTGCCTAAGCCAACGCGTACATAAAGCCAACTATAGCATTTTTTTTTTATATAAATGTCAACACTGACTTTTTCTTAAAAGAATAATTAGGTAGGTAACTATTTATTCTGTAATTTAAACGCTATATGTATTTACATACAAGTGGGTAGTCTATAACCACGTACAATTATAGGTAATCCCTTAAATTTTAACTTAAACAACATATTAGTCAAATTGCTGTCGTACTAATCACAAATTATATATTTAAATTCAAATTCAAATTCAAAATCATTTATTGCACTCATGGGTTGCTATGCAGATGGTAAATACATATTATACATAAAAAATACAGAAACATTCGCCACAAGCTTACCTTTCGGTGTGCAACTAACGTAGGCTTACTCACATCATTATTACTACACATTTGATGCACAAAACTGATCATTGTAAGTTATTTAAGGAATACAAAACAAAAACAAATACATTTCTAGCATTTAAAACATAAAATTAGATGTTGAAAATGAAAATTGATTGTTGAAAAAGTTGTAAATAAAAGGACCATAGAGAACATAAACGTCAAAAGCAAAATTACAATGTCAAATATTTAAAGCTTATTATGCATGGTCAAACTTATTAAATGTCAGTCAATATATATTATTTTTATTAAATTACACTTAAAATTAAAATTGTTCATTTAAAAAGCTATCAAACTTGTCATTAAAATACATGTTCACATCGTAGTATGCCTTTTTCAATAAGAAACACTTTAGTCGATACTTAAACATGCCAGGTTGTGATGTATCCTTTATACATTTTGGTAGATGGTTATAAATCTTTGTTGGCATAGACAAAACACTTTTACTCATAAATGTGGTATTACATTGTGGCATACAAAGTTTGTAATTACATCGTTTACTTTTTAAATTACAAAACAAATGAAGATTATTGCGTACAAATATTACACACTCATATATATAAATACATGGTAGTGTTAAAATTTTTAAACTTTTGAAATACGGTTGGCAGGAAACTCTTTGCCTCAGACCACAAATTGCACGAACACACTTCTTCTGTGCTCTGAAAATTGATTCCCACTCAATACTATAACATACTTTACTATCCCGAAAAAAACTTAACTAAACCGAACACATTACAAATCTGTAAATATTGTTTGTGTATCTGAATAATATATTTTTAAGGACAGAATACCGTAAATCTTTTGAAAAGCGGTTATAGTAAGACCTAACACAATTGTGTAGGGCGAGTGTGTGCGCCGCGCGGGGCCGCGAGAAGGACTCTCGCGCAGTGTCGAGCGCACTTGACACAAGCCAGCTTTTAACCCACTCGGTTGCACGGGACGAGAGCAAAGGCCTGGAAGCGGTTATTTTTATCAGATATTTATAAAAATAATAATCGTTTATTTGCACTTAATAACTAGTTACAAATGTTAATGATACGTACTTGTAAATTTACTTAAAGTAGGATACAATATTTGACAAGATAATACTACATAGACATTAAGCACTGGGTGCACTACATTGCACACTAAGTCGAAACTTGTGTCGTGAAACGTAGGTATGTATTTGGTAAAGCTAATATCCGATTATGTGTCGCTATCTGAAAAACCGGTATTCTGACAAATCTGGTTAACCGGAAGCCAACCACATCATTTGATAACAGGACTAATATTGTTTTAACTTATAGTTGTACCTATGATTTTTTCAGATTGAGTTGTTTTTGAGATTTAAAATGATAAGTGTGATGCTATTTCATACATATACCGGTTCTTAAACAAAAAGTGTTTTAATTAGCAACAAGTAAAATATTCCAGTGCAATATGATTTATTTGTGCCGATAGCTAGTAATTTTTGCCTATGTTTTTGAGTCTAATTTACAATTATTTTATTATAACCGGTTTTCCATCCCTACATTACAACCTACATTTTGTCAGCTTTCTTGCAAAGGGAGTAGCTTTGTTTCGTTACTACCAGTATTTGTACTAAGTGCGGCTATTTTTTGAGGTAAAAAATATTTGGAGAGTCGCTAGGTTTTGGTTACAAGGCAGTTATTTACATTTAGTTTTATTTAAAATGGGTTATTGGAGCACTAATTTCGGGTTTGATTTATTTATGATATTTCTGTTCCGGTAAAATAATAATGAATTATCTATTTGTACCAGACGCAACACGATTGGTCTAGTCTGGTCGTTTCTATGTATATTAAGTATGCATTTATAAATAATATGAATATACAAGATTTAAATAAAAGCAAACACGTACATATTTATATCGCACCCTTGCGTACATCGTCAATTTCCTCCTCACAGTGCTAAAGGCAGAGTTTGAAAGCAAATCAATTTCCCCACATCCCGTCAAAGATCTACCGCAAGCCGGCTTCATTGCGGTATAAAAACAACGCTGAGGATAAATATTTATTATACTGGGTTACTGGGAAACTAGTGAGTGCTCGCGGTTTCGCTCGCATTAAGAAGTAAAACTTGCATCCCCGGATTCTTAGCGGATGCCATTGTCATAACATCTACTTTTATTCCAAATTTCAGCCCAATCCGTCCAGTTGGTTGGGCTGTGCGTTGATAGATCACTATATCAGTCAGTCAATCACCTTTGAGTTTTATATATACATAGATTATTATTTCGGAAATAATTTAGTTGAAATAACCGGCTAGCACTTACGTCAATAATTATGTCAAAAATAGCTCGACATGTTTCGGAACACTGCGGGTTCTATCATCTGGAGGACGAAAATCTCGGAAATGGTAAAAAATATATTAGTTTTTACACATGTATGCATACATAGAAGAAGAAAAACAGTAAATATTAAAAAAAACAGATACCTATGTTATTGAAAAGAAACGTCACCATTGTATTATGTATTCTGTGACATCACGCGTCAGTACCTCAGTGAAATTCAGTATTTGATTGTGGTTACCAAAATTAAACAAAAAAGAAGAAATTATTAATTCCACATTGATTTAAGGTCGCGAATTCGCCTTTGTAGTATCGATTATCGTAGCAGCACTGCTGCAGTACTGTTAATAGACCTTTCGATTCGTCATTATATTATTTTTATTTATTTTCAAGCTGCAGTAAGGTCAATATTTTTTGTATATTAACTTAATTATTTAATTTAATAGTAATTCTTCTCTTTGTTATATGTTCCTCTGTACAGAATCCAGGGTTGGCAGCCTATGCATTACTGATGCTCGCTGCGGCAACCCTATCGCACTTTGCGTATTAACGGCTTTTACCATGATGAGAGAAATGCATTTTTATTTGAGAAAATATTTATCGGTCGGCAATTTAATACTAGAGAAAATGATTTGGTTTACCTACCTAACGGTAACGTCGTTGAATTTTTTTTTTGTATAAGGGAAGTTGTTTCAATATAAAAATCTTTTAACAACTTTTTTTTTTTATATATTATGCTTTATTTTGCTAAGGATGTTGTTTCAATGAAAAAAAACTGTTGCTTTATTTTTTTTAAAAAACGTTGCAAGTTAATTATATAGATCATGGATAAGAATATACGATTCTTTTTTCTGAATAAGTACAAAATACCGCTTTTTATAAGATTTTAGACCCAAAAAATGAGGGTAAAGGTACTCAGATCAACCGTTTTCAATAAGTTTTCAAAATACTATGACATAACGTCAAAATAACTCGGTTTTGCAACCATAACTACTACAAACATTAAACAAATATGAATAAATATATACAAAAACTGATGACATATTAATTAATAATGATATAAATAGTTAATAAAAAAACTGTATTCTAAAAAATCAAGTTATCATTTTGAACATGGTTTTTTTTAAGAATAACAATTTGCTAACCAACTAACTCATGCCTCTTTACTTTTAATGTAGGGAAGGTATTGATTGGAGAAACTAGGTCGGTAATTAAGTTTATGGCTAAAATTATTAATGGATTCGTCGGGTTTTGATGAGTCGAGGAAATTCCAGAGACAAATGAGAGGACGGTATACACAAAATGGTTTTTGTTCCGAATGGTTTGAGCAGCTGCGTTTCCCATGTTCTTGATTACGAAATGATTGATTTTAATTGCAAAATATATTTGATGAGTGTTTTAATATAAAAGGTTGTTATTTTATTTATATTTATTTCAACTTTTACTTAATAACACTGAACAAAGAAGATATTAGGAAAAAAATGATAGGTATTTCATAAATAATTAATTATTATTATGATGCTTATCAAAGTAATATATAATGATTCGATATAACTTGTTTGGTCAATGGCACATGCCATTGACATCAAAAATAGGGAGGCCTATACCCAGCAGTGGCTTTCAAAAAGCTATAAATAATGATTGTGAAGCCTAAAGATAGAGAACATAAAGTAGAATAATCAAGCGACCTCATTAAATTCTAATCCACGCGTGAATTATTTGAATACGGCCCGAACCATCGTTAGGGTGTAATCAGTACCCAGCGACGTAAATTGACGTAGTTTACACTCTCACGTACATTGTATAGGTACAACTAAAGCAGTAGCTCAGTCATTGTTAATCGATAAAATTGCTAATTTTGTTCACTATCTATATAATAAAGCTGTAACAGGTCGGTGTCTGTACATTGAAGATAATTAAAAAAAAATGTTGAGGGGTCTTCATTGATGCAATAGAAACAAAAATCATGTTTTAAAATAAAAATTTTGTTTGTCCGTGTGTCTGTTGGTATGTTTGTCCGTTATAGACTCGAAAACGGCTTAACCAATTTGTTTACGGTTTTCACTATCATTTGGTGCATCTTTAACTTAACATTTAATGTTTATTTCATTTCAATCGGTTCGTAAATAAGAAAGTTATGTTCATTTGAAACCTTTTTGTCTCAAAATAATGCGAGCGAAGCCGCGGGCGGGTCCACTAGTTTTAAATAAAAGTGTTTCAATTATGTGTTTGCGTAGTGTAAGAAGAGATAAAATCAGAAGAGAACAAATGACGAAAAATGTTTTATTACACAAACTTTGCTTAAAAAGAAATATGTAATCAAAATGCATTATGTAATCAAAATAAAAGTACTTTTGGACTGTCAATGTCAATCTTTAAACTACCTTATAGCAAAGTGATGTTCGAAATACTAAGTAGCACTCGTTGATACGGCGATAGAAATACCTAAGACGATAAGAATCAATTTTAAGTAGGTATGTGTTTATTTATGTATGTCCTATTTTTGTACTCCTTTTGTTTTGGGGTGCATCAGAGATATATTTTACTCTCAAAAAAGATGGTTCAAATCTGACCCATTTGATAAAATTTTACTAGAATAGTCTAAGTTTATTGCAATCAGAAATGTTACAAAATTAAATTTTACAATGCACCCTGTGCTTATAACATAGCTAAGCCGTAAAACGCTAAAACTATAGTTACCACTTACTATCAACACCTACATACTTAATTTTTTTATTATTATTTATTAGGGTACACTTTGGTGTTGTCTCCAACATGGGAGGTAAATGCTGCACGGGCCGGAGCCAAGTGCTTCTTAAATCTAATAATTTTCTTATAAGTATCTAATATTTACAATATATCTATAGAGTTAAACAATTTCGAACTATTCATCATAATGTGTTTAATATGACTGCTTTTTGAAGTTGTTTGTATGTTGAAGTTGGTAGGTCAAGAGTCTCAAGGCTCCTAAGTAGATTTTTGGGTATCACACCTGCGGTCGAAACTATTATAGGTACTGTTCTTGTGTTGTTATTGTTATTTATTTCTATTGATAAGTCTGTGGACTTTGCTATCTTTATTATTATTTTTTACTTTTTGAGTTACTGCATGAATTCTATACGAACATTAACTGCAGCAATATTTGACAAGCGCGTTTAGCTCATTGTGCAGTTTGAATATGTTGTGAAAACAATTAGCTGGCAATCAGCGAGCGGTTGCGGGCTTTGATGGTAAGCGCTGTTTGTGATTTGGGTGATCATTGAATATATAAGGGTGGAATAGACTATTTAACAACAACAAGATACAGTGTATGTGTAGATAATCTATTTATACATAATATAAAAGCTGAAGGATGTCAAAAATCCGAAACCAGAATATAATAGAAAAAAAAATGTTTCAGTATACTTTAAATCGATAACAGAACACGTTTCAGCAGTAATTAGAATCTTTGCTCTGTTTATCTGTTTGTCTGTTTATTTAAACGCTCATCACGCAAGAACGGCTGAACGTATCATCATGATTTTTGGTATGCAGGTAGTATGAGGTAGTATGAGGATTGACATAGGACATTACAAATAGATAAACATACATTTAGTTCTATAAATTGTAGGAATATTCTCTGCTATCAATTCTAAGCATCCCAAACGTTTTTCGAATATCTTTAATGTACAGACTATCGACCATCATTTTTTTTTTACGTGGAGTATGTTTGCATTTGACTACAACCTGCCTAATGTTAAGTATTGCTACAGCCTAGGGTGTAACACGCTTACCTAGAAGATACCTATTAACTCTAGATTCGAAGACCGCTGGATTATAGTTCGCAGGAAACACAGCTTTATTATAATAGGTTATGTATACATCTAAAAGATGGTAGATAAACATATTAGGTCCAGTCCAGTGGTCCTCACGAATAGTTAACAATGTCAAGATGTTCAAAACAACGACCATTTTCACATTTTACGAGATTCTCTAAACAGGCAGCACTAAAGCCTTCCTTCAGATAAACTTAGCTATGTAGTTTATACAAGGTTACTTTAGAAATATTTAAAATTAATGTTTAAATACCTATTTGTATTATTTTCAGTAGAAAATTATTTGCTTGTTTTTATCATTGATAATATACTTTTAACTAAATTTAAATTAAAAACTTTTTTTACAGGCCTTTTGAAAATGGGTGGATTTTGATTAAGCTTGTACTGTTCCTCCGCTTATAATAATGTACAATATAATTAAAAAATAATATCAATATCTTTTATCTCTCAGAACAACTGAGGACAACCTATACAAAGGCATAAACACACATAATTAATATTTGGCACAAACACCCTAGCGTTAATCATCAATAAAATTTTATTGAATTTTAGCAATATCAAATACAGATCAGATCATAATATCAGATCTAGAGTAAATAGGTTTCTTCTAGGCAAGCATGCTACATCTTAGACTATACTAGTGGGGCCTAACATCAGGCAGGCTATTAGTAAAAAGTAACCCTTTTCGTGTTAAAAAAAACACACACGGTTTAGTTGATAGCCTCACTTTTAGAAGTCAGTGGAAAAGTATCGAGATTAACTTTTAAACCAAGTTACTTACTTTCAATTACCTTGTATTATAAATGTAATATGACAAGTAAGCGCTGAATAAGTGAAGGATGGTCGTAAACCTTGAAGCGGCTTGCTATCGTGCAGTATCACTAAGACGGGGCTATTACTTCTACACAAGTACTATGCACGTACTGGCGGGAATAAAATACTTTACAAATATTTATTTATTTAAAACTTTTTTACTATAATTTATAACATTTTAATCGATTTCCATTCAAAGATAGGTGCAGTCATGGATAAATCAGTTCGAATACTATTGTATTATTATTTATTTATATCAGTTATATATTTATACTAATGAATATTATTTAAATTATTTTATTTAAATATTTGTTTGAATTTCATAGATGGCATATTTATTATTAGATGATGAGGCTGATTTTAGAAGGAGAACAAAAACGTTTCAATTTTATGCTAGGTATTAAGCATAATGTGGAAGGAGACCTGCGATATACGATACATAATTGCAAGAAGTGGCTCAAGACCGGCGAAGATGGGCTCACTTCTAATCGCTGCACCATAGGAGTTAGTTGTTGAAAATATTCTTCTTCTGTAATTGTATCCATTTTCCCGTCCACCAGTACTTCCTACATAGTCGTGAAAGCTACATCGCAAATGGCCGCCGCCGCCGGCCGGAAATCGGAAAGCGCTCCACATATCACTGCAATGGTGAATATAAACCCGATACTATACAATTCTGTACGGTTTTAATCAATGAAGTAAATGTTTAATGCATTAGGAAAGTGGACATAACTACGATTTTAGCCTGTTGTAGGTATAATATTGTGGTGGAACACACAGAAAATAAAAATCATAATTTTAATCAGGAGAAATCAGACTAATTATTCTGATTTGTCAATAAAGACATTTTTTTATATCTTTTTATGTAGGTAAGTATTTAATGATATTCTTATCATTTTATTTTCTTAGCAGTCAGGCATTTGTCAGTCCAGTGACTGACAAATGCCTGACTGAACACACAGAAAATAAAAATCATAATTTTAATCAGGAGAAATCAGACTAATTATTCTGATTTGTCAATAAAGACATTTTTTTATATCTTTTTATGTAGGTAAGTATTTAATGATATTCTCATCATTTTAAGTAGTCGTCTATAAAAATTACTTCCACATAAGTAAAACTGTGGTTAGAAATGGAGCCCGTAAAGAAATAGAACTGAATCTGATATAAGACTGCCTGAACATACCGTCAGAATCTTGGCGACAGATATAAGATAAGAAAATATATAACTATATATATATACAGATATAACTGCCATTGCTTGGGACCAACCTCCGAAGAACAAAATTCTGTCAAAAATCAAAACTTATTACTCTGTGATAATTATTAAATTAATGAACTCACCTTTTATCAATTACACAACTTCCAAGCCAGCATATCAAAAAACATTCATTTAAAATTTCCCACCAAACAACTGCACCAACAAATGTGAAACCTAAATCTGATTGCACGAAGTCTAAAGCAAATAGAGGATTGACTCGCTAACAAGTTCCCTGTGTTTGCTTCAAGGCACGATCTGGTAAAAGTTTTAACGAGTAGAGTCTCACTGGATTGGCTTTAGGCATGCCATGTGTGGGGAGGTATAATGTGTTTCTTAGTATGGGGGATAGATGGCGCTGTATGCAATTTTTTGAAATATTTTTTGCTAACTCTCTCTCTCTCTTTTGAGTCGTATTTCCTCTTGCCTGGGTGTCGTGACTGCCGCTACATTAATTTATTTATATGAATATGGGTAGAAATTGAGAATTTGAGAAGAGAAAAAACATTTTCTAAAAGGAAAAACTTAACTTAACTTAACTCTAACCCTTAGGTTTGTTGATTGCAAGATAGTATTTATTACAAATTGTTTTTCTATATTGCAAGTTGTTTGAAGTACTTTTTACCTAAAATTTAAATCTAAAATAAACATTAGAAAATCCAGTCCTAAATTAATAGTGTTATAAGTAGCCAGTCATAATCAGCACTTAAGGCTTTGCAAGGTTAGCGTGTGAAGATTGCACTGAAATTCGAATAACGTGCTAAACGAAATGTTCAGAATTTTTAGCACATTTTTAGCACAGAAAGTAGCAGTTTTCATGCACGCAGCGGCGATTTACACTAATGAGAATAGCTTTGCTAACTTAGTTTAATGTAGGCTAACTTTTTAGGTTATACTACTGGTGGTTTTATAATTTAATAAAACGAACATTTTTAAAAATGGTATTCTGGTATATTACTCCTTGTAATTATTATTAAAGAGATGAATAAAAAGTGATTTTTCAGTCAAATTACAACATTTGAATTTATTAATATTACGAGTATTAGTAAAAAGTGTGGGTGTAATCGTTCTTATTTATTTGAATAAATATTTGTTACTTTTATTTTATTTTATTGATTTATTTTATTAAAAAATATTTAATATTTTACGATCATTACACTTAATAGGTTTACGCTTGATTACAATTCGCCTGATGTTAAGCAACGTTGTAATTATAAATACGATCTAGCGCACCTGCCTGGAAGAAACCGGTTAGCACATATAGATAGACAAAACTTAAACCAACTCAATTTATAATATTATTTTTTCTAATTTAAATGTAATTTGTCTAATTTAAAATTTTTGCTCCTCTTTGTAAACGTCTCATCTTGTCTGTTTGTTTGCGTGTGTGACGTCACAGCCAGCCCCAACGGAAGACTAGCGCTGGTTGCTTCCACACAACCAGCATTATGCTGAGTTGGGGCTGTGTTGTGGCAAATTTTATGTTTGTTTGTTTATTATGTTCTTACTTGTGTTTGTTTCTCTGATAAATCCGCTATAATAAATGTTTTCTTTCTATATATTTAGTGGCCATTTTTTTAGGAATAATACTGGTAGTATTGTTTGTTGCTGTTATTTGTATAGTGCATTCAAATGCGTGCCAAATACATTCGTCGGTACCTCGGCGACTCGTCAGCGTACAAGAGTATTCCCACGATACCTTACTGGATGTCTAAATACTGAGACCAGTCGGATATTAGACATGTAACAATATAAAAATATCACACAAATACACACACTCACACACACACCTAAACACATTTGCAAGCGTCATAATCTATATAATTTCAGTATTAGCAACTAGATCTGATTTAGGTGTAGATTAGTATTATAAATTAGGGCTCGCGACTTCGCTCGCGTAACTTGCATTCCTTATTTCTTTACCCCTTTAAAAGTGGCTTTTCCAAAAGTCCTTTCTTAGCGGATGCGTACGTCATAACATCTACCTGTATGCTAAATTTCAGCCCGATCCTTCCAGTGGTTTGGGTTGTGCGTTGATAGATCACTATGTCAGTCACCAATTTAATGTAATAGTTTATGCAGTTTTATTCATTTTAACAGTAGTTTTTTTTACACGTTTCCTGTCTAACCTGTATTCATTCAATCGCCACTCACATAGCGAAATGAACTTAAAATCTCAGCGAAAAAACTGCTGCTACATGCATGAATTCAAACCTCAAAGCCTCAAGCCATATTCAAGGCAAATAGAACCGGCATACGGATCCAAATTTTCAGAATATTGCTCCCAAAATTGAGTCTTGTGACCACAAACGGAAAAACGCTTACTATCTATTTCGGTTTGCACTCTGGATAGAAACATAAGCCTAAAAGCTATATTTTTTGTTAAGCTATTTTTTGTCTGCGTAAAAGCAGAATACTAATGGCATTTTTGTTTACAAAATAGGCGTCACGAAAGCAACAATTTTTTTTTGTATGTTTAGAAGCTGTTCCCATAATAATGGCAGTCATGTTTGAAATAATGATAAAAACACGCCCAAGTGCCTGATAAAAATAAACAAGCATCTATATAAGCTGTAGTGATATTATGGTCAAAATAATTACCGCAAAATATGTATTATATTATTCAAACAATTGTATCTATTATCGCAGGTCAAAAACCTGGATAAGGCTGGCACAACATCGAAACCAATAGCAGATTAAGAGAGAGGCCTATACCCAGTAGTAGGGTGAAATCGGCTGTAGATGATAATGATGTCTATGTTAATCATTACGTTCTTGTTGATTCAAGCACAGAAAAAGTAAGTTCATTGAGCCACAGACACTTCAAATAACAAATACCTCAAACAAGCAGCGCCCTCTACCGCCGCAAACATTATCGACTACAAATCACACTAACTAGCTCTTCCCTGAATAATGCATCGAAGAGTTGATTCCAGACTCTCAGGCTTTTACTCTGAACCACTGAACGAATGGATTGCATAAGGATAGACGGAGAGCGGTTGGGTGGTATGATAACCGATAGATATCGGAATGACAGATGTCATATTATCTACCCCCTTATCTTTAAGTAATTACTAATTGATACCTTATTATCTACCTGCTACATACAATAAATCAGTCTCAATACAGGTGGCGTTTGATTGCAACATAGATCCCTTATCACGGATAAACTAATTACAATGAAGTTTTTTTTATCTGGACACATTAAAAGAACCTTTGGGCCCACATGTTATGAAGACTGTTGCGTTAGTTACATATGTAGTAGAAATTAATATTAATGTATATCACCTATGGAATGAGTAGTAGTATAGCAGAGGAGCTACATGAATTGATTCCCTCAGCTCCTTTCTATAACCGCAGAAAAACCGCAGATAGACACCGTTTTATGGTGGAAGTGCCGAGGTATCGAACACAGCGCTTTGCCTCAACGTTTATTGTACGGACGGCAAAGCTTTGGAACATTTTACCAGAAGCTGTGTTTCCTGCGAACTACAATCCAGGGGTTTTCAAATCTAGAGTTAATAGGTATCTTTTAGGTAAACGTGGTACACCCTAGGCTGCAGCAATGCTTAACATCAGGCAGGCTGTAGTCAAACGTAAACCCACAAAAATCCCACTTAAAAAAAAAAAACATGTTTTTTAGATAAATCATGTTTAGTGACACATTAAATGATATAAAACACACACAAGATATGATAAATCAATCTCTAGTAAAATTCTTAATTACCTATATGTTAAAGTAAGTTTTATTAAAGCAGCGTAGCAAAAGAAATAGATCTACCTAAGTCATAATGTCAATGTCATACTGTTTTTCAAACGTTTTATTAATTCGTTCCGTCAATATTACTGTGTCTGTTAAAAAATATTAAAAAAAACTTGTAGACATTTAAATAGTATTTTTTTATCGTTTACTATATTGTATTAAATTTCCGTAACTCTCAGACTGAAAGAGTCAAGAATGGATTGCATAAAAATAAATCCCATTCAAAGCTGGCTTGATAGAGGACGCTGCGAAGATTTCACGATAAATAAAACCTGGACAATGGCCCGGGATGGAAAAAACGGTGATACAAAACATAGCAGAGATAGGATGGAGTTAAGGTTTATCTTTGTTATAAAATAAAACCATTTTTATAAAAACAACTGATGTGGTTTTAAGAAATATGATAAACCCTGCTATTATATTTTTTAATTATTTTTTTGCCATTATGCTACAGAATTAAACATATCTTAATAACCGATTATTTTTCTTCTTTTTCTTATCGAATAAGAGTGGCTAACTCTGATGTCGAGAGTTTATCAAGCCGCCAAATAGGCCTCTGACGTGGTTTATGTTTTTCTTAAACCTACTAAAGAAAATAAAAACGGTACAGTGTGAGGGCTCACAAACCAGTTAATTATTTCCCCGTAGATACAGCGGACTGTGGTCGCTCGACAAATGAAGACAAATCGTACAGCACTCGTTCTATTCCCGCCGGGGAGGTCACCCGGGCTCTGTGGAAACCATTGTTTTTTTGTTGTTGTTGTCAAGCAATATAACATACAAAATAATCAACTAAAAATGGTGGTTCTAGGCTTGTGTGAGGGTATGAATTACTTGTTCGTATTAACGTCTATAGGTACTCTCAAACAGCGGTAGTCCTACGGTATATCTGAATACCTAGCAATCTCATTGTTCTGAAGATGTATAAGACTGTCTAAAATAATTCATCGTCTCTTTGTGTGAATGTTGATATGAAATCTGTATGGCATTACTGTAGGTTGACATAATATTCTGTTACCAACTTTTTCCTATTTCATTTCTTTAAATCATATTTGAAAATAGACACCAGCATTATAAAACATACATTTATTAGACATAGAATCGGAAATAGAAATAAATAAAAATAGATTATTTATTTTGTAACATAGCCACATAGGTTTTCGTTTTTAGTTAGTTTTTAGTTTAGACTGTTTTTTTTTTACCAATTAAAAACGAGTTTTGATATTATATCGGCAAAAAGTAAAAATATAACAGAAAATAATAATATTAACTTATTCCAAACGAATTAGTCTATTTAATTCTATGCAATGTACATATACTATCTCCAAGCAACCAAACGCTAAACCTTTGACTTCACCATATTTCCTTCCCAAACAAGCCAAACCTTAAAACATCAATGTCTCACCACCGTTCACCAAAACAGGTTCCCTCGATAGCGTATTTGCAATAAAAATATTTGAGCAACTTTACGAGGCAGTCCACGAGAAGTGTGCAAGTCGATTTCCTATGTAGAATAGAGTACGGAGCGACCTCTGTGAAGGGTGCAACTTGGTGGATAAGATTTAGAGGTTTTAGTAAGACTACTGGCGCTTTACCTCCTGTCTTACACCTGAAATCATAAAATAGCAGTGAAAAGGTAAGATTATTTTTAGCACCCTCATCATCATACACAGCTCTTTGGATCCTACTGCTGGGTATATGCCTCCCTTCGTATGTGTCATCGGCGTCGATCTTGTACCTAGACCTCATACAGGTTGGACCCTCCTAGATACCTACAACATCTATTCAACATTTATAAACCTATTATAAACTAAAGGTATTTGAAATGGAACTAAAAATTGACGTAGGCTTATCCCAATACAACGCGAGCAAAGCCGCGGGCATACACTCGTCTTAAATATATTTTTTTGTGTATAGAAGTGCCTATATAAATTAAAAAAGAAAGGATGTTTGTTTTTATTTCTCAAATGAAAATGTACGCTCACAACCACTAAAATCGATCATTTACTAATATTATTTTACCTGTAAACTGTGTGGTGTTATAATAATATTTATGTATTTTTGTATATATATATATATATATATATATATATATATATATATATATATAATAAAATAATAAAATGATACCTTATTACTCTATAATTAACTTTTTTCTAATTGTTTAGCAAGCATTTTGCTTGAGCACGAGATCGAATTAATACTAAGTTATTATTTAAACTGATGTATCCTAAACCCGCTAATAGGCTTAACTGTATCAGTATCGTATCATGCCACCGGAAACACACAAATGCAAAGGTCGTGTATCTTTTCAGCCAAATTTCTAATCCTTTTTACAGGGTTACTTTTGATTAGCACATAAGTGAGTGATAATAATAAGTAATTATAATAAACACGGAATACGGTGTTGGTGGTAGATATTTCTTAATAATTATCCTGATAATGATAGAAGATATTATTGACAGTTAACAAACTATGACAATTAAAGTAAATGATAATGAACCAGTTCAGTCTCACTTCAAAGTAAACCTGTATCGTTGTTAATCCGCTCCGCTTGCCACCACGCCGCATTCCATAATGTGTTTAGAGAGCTCTCAAAGTAAATGCGTGTGGGAATTCCCTTTTACCGCCCATGTGTCCCGAGACACGGCCGTAATGTCCTGCTTGGAGGAGACGGTGGTCAGGGTTGGGGAGATCAATGATATAAACATTAATTTTTGAACAAACGGAAACTCAGTTATTTACGCACTGATCAACTACGATCGTTAGGAGTCATTCGATGTACTCCCAAGGTGCCCTAAGGGACGCTCATATCTCCAATTGATTGTTGATGCACCCTAGGTAAGTAAGTCTTTTTTTTAATAAAAAAAAATGCCTTACTGTAGTTCTACACATGAGAAGGTTGCTACGATAAGAAAGTAAAATAATATGTATGCACGTACTCGTATGTGCGTTTAAAGTACGTCAATTGTTGTGTAATCACAATCATACTCAAACGTTTTGAAAACCGAAAAATATATCGTAATAATGTAACAGATTTGCTTTTAGGACTAATCTATTAAGGAGCTATAAGGAGTATACTCTTGAAAATATCGAAAAGGACATAACTTTAGTATAATTGTAACTATTCACCCCTAAGTATAAGCTATACCTAGGCTACGAGCACAAGTGTTTTTTTTTTATACGAATAGACATTGCACAGAACACTGTTGTCTACCATGGTCTCTTATACTAGAAAAACGTCATAACTCTCCACTTTACTCGTGTCCAAACCCCGTCCTTCTGCACCCTCAGGGCAGGACAAATGTGAACTTTTAGATTAGGTTTTTTCAATATAAGTTGGTAACATGGCCCCTGCCTAATAGAATATTTGCCAGAGGCAGCTAACTTGTTTAGTATCCTAAAGTCGGAGATAAAAATAGAAAGGCAAAAATGTGAATATTTTCACAATTTGCTGTTTTATTTTTACGTACTTATTATAAAAGTTACAAAAGTTTTATATGTTTTTTGATATTAAAAACAACTTAGTTAGAAAGTACCATACACATACACGTACACATATTATTTTATTGCTTTACTCTAAGGTATGCTTTATTTATGTTTCGTTGAAACTATTGTTTTTAAAGCTTTGATTTAACTTATCATGTATGCATTTTAACAAATCTTGCAACTTTTATTTCATTGGTAGTTTTGACAACGAATTAAAACAGATCTTTGTTTTATGTGAGAAATCATACGTCTTAAACATTATTGATATGTTGTTATTCAATACTGTGGTTGCCTGCGTCTACGCTCGCGTTAAATTGGGATATAGCGTATCATTATGTCAGTTTGGAGAATCTAAAGTTTCACTAAAACAAAATTTGCGGCATTCGGTTGCTAGGTTTTAAGCAGGATGAAATATACTAATCATCACACCTACGCTTTTAAAATAGGTATAAAAATATAGGTAATTGTTAATCGAACTTACCTGTACGTGAAGTTCTATCATAATTGTACGATAGTTTTCGTCCGAAGATATGGGCATAATACTTTGTTGTATTTAACTATATGGTACTGAGAATTGTTTTACTCACCCAACTTGCAATAAACTTCCCATCTACCTGTAATACTAGTAAACTAGTTTCGAAAACTGGCAAATTGCAATTTCCCCGTGTTTGAAACGGCGATATAATCAGGGTGCTGAGACATTTCGAGGAATCGACGTGACGGCTTCTTGGATGCTAAGTGGTAGTAAAGTGGTTTTAGGAGAAATGGAATATGAACTGCTGTTTCGTCTTGGGTTATGATAGTTTTTTCATAGACTAGACAGTCTATACATGATCTGGATTGATCAATTAATTTATGACTAAAGTATTGTTAGTTAGTATGCTATCAAAGTTAAATAATTATCGGGGTAGTTTTTGATGATTCGAATAATTTTGTTGGTTGTTTTTTCTTTGTTTATCAGGTGTGTGCTAGTTTACCTGATAGCTCTGACGAGACAGTAGGTATTACATAACAGAGGCACAGGGGTTTTTATATGTAAACTTTCACTAAAAGAACTTGTCACACTTACAATTAGCACGTGTAAAACTAAAAAAAAACCTTCATTTTATATTTCATTTATTGAATCGCTGTTTTGTATACCAAAACGCGCCACCAGAAAACTACCAAAGTGTAGAAGCCAAGTTGCAAAACAAAATTGCAGTTTTCCCTATAGACACCAAAAGACAAACAGCTAGACCCCTCCTAAAAAAAAGTTTAGTACATTTTTAAAACATGTGGTAATTTATACCTATATGGCTGAATGCTGATTGGGTTGTTTTCATGAACATTAGATAAGTGTGTTTGCTTATTGGTCCACGCATAAGTAGTGTTATTTATGTGGTATTTAGAAAAAATCATGCCTTAATTTCATTCAAATCAGTCCAGTAGTTTGAGCGTAAAAACGACAAGCCCATATAATGATGTATTTTTAGTGTAAAATAGTTAAATAAATAAAATATAAATAAACTAAATAAATACATGAATCAATATATTAACTAAACGGTTTTCACTCACGTGTAAATCGCGTAAGTTGTTTACGCGTTTCGGATGTTATGACATCCATCTTCAGAACGTAATATGTTCTGGGACCGCGGCAGCACGCAGACTGCGCGCCGCCGCGCAACTTACGCGATTTACACGTGAGTGAAAACCGTTTAGTTAATATATTGATAAAATGTCTCACGAAAGTTTTAATATTAAAATACATGAATATTACGGGACATTTCACACAGCGCTATTTAGCCCCACACCAAGCAAATGTTTGTGTAGTGAGTACTAAAATGACGGATACATAGAAGCGTAAGCTTAGTATGGGGCTAGATGGCACTGTGTGATATGTCCTGAAATATTTATTTATTTTATATGTACTTTTAATTCGGTGTATCATTATTATATTGCCTTTATTCAGCTTGCATTCCTGGCAACACTGGCGGACTTTCCGCAACTTTTAATGAAGCAATAAGCGGTAACAATGGCGATGTGTACCACTTCACTATATTATCAAAGTTTCTGTTAAGGTGGTGTGTGTTTCGCCTAGTGTTACTATTAATGATTTACTTGTTAGCTTAGTTGGTAGTGGGTCCGCCTTATAATCTAGGGTTGCAGGTTCGATTCCCAAACAACACAAATAATTATGAATTTTAAAATTAGTTATTACCTTGTGTTGAGTCTGATCGTTTGTATGTATAATAAGTATGTATTTACAAAAGAAAAACCTAAAATGAAAGACCCTATAAATTGGGAACATGGATAGCTAAATATGGTTTTCATAAATTGTTTATAACAGTATAGCCTTAACAAAGAACCATTAAGTAAAACAGTGCACAATTATTCCTTGAAAGTATGTACATATTATATTGAAGCTAGTAATTTAATAAAATCCCCTGAGACAGAACTTTCAACGAGCTGGCTTTTGCTGGAAATAGTAGCATTAAAATTTAGTTTGGTTTTGCATTTCTGTATCAAAATAGTTTTAATTATTTAATAATATACTATAATTGGTCGGTCTTCAAGTTAAGAATAAACTGGTTTCTACTAGGCAAGCGCGCAAGACCGTAGATCATAACGTTGCTTAACATCAGGCAGGTTGTAGTTAAGCGTGAGCCTACTCATGTAAAAAAAATGAAACAGAATAATAATATGTAACAGAAAACTAGGCTTTTAAATCTGGGTGTTTCCGTATGAAAAAGATAAATTGATATTTCCACTGGGTCGTTTTCGTGGGTTGGGTGGCATTCATAAGCTAGGTAGTAAGTAAGTACATAATTACGGAATATGGATCGCCTCGGGAGCAATAAGACCGTTTTTTAAACTATTGTTCAAACTATGTAAGGCATAGCAAGCCTTGTTCTTCTTATCGAATGATAGTGGCCAACTCTGGTTTCGAGAGTTTATCAAGCCACCCTAAGGGCCTCTGATATGGCTTGACAAACAGCTTGGACCTACAATTTAACGTGAAATAATTATATATTTTTTTATTGTTTTTTTTAGGCTTGCTATGAAAAAACATTTATTATTAATTTTGTCCAAACATTTCTTTTTATCAGCAAAAATAGTAAAACTGCAACCTTTTCAAAAGCTAAGCCAAGCGATATTACAAAACATTATCTTGTGTCGATAAAATCTAAAAGTCGATAACATTTAGTACCTTCAGTGAACTATGTCGATAAAATTGTACGCGCTCCAGACTCCTGGTAACCTCTCCAATACAGTCATAAAATTGTAAAGGAAAATGAACCCAAAAGACAACTTATTATAGAAACTACTGTGGAAATCCTTTGACAGTAACGTACTGAGAAGATTATTTTTCTGAATAAATGAATTTTGAATTGCATACTTTTTCATAAATGAATAATAATTTTACTATGTATTTGAAAAAAAAACCTTGAATAACATGCTGATAAATAGATTCATATAAAATATAATACACGAGTGTATACGAGTACTTTATTTTGGTTGGTTGGGTGCTTGTTCTTTAAGTTTGCTTAGCTGTAGCGAAAATATTGCAAAGTACTATGTATCAATTTAATTCAATCTTTCAAATCACTCATATGGTAACATAAACAAATGACTTGCTGCTTGGCCACATAAACACCACCCATTTTACTTGAAAGGGTTACTATAAATTTACTTCAAAATACTAGGTAGGTTTTTTTTTGTCATATACATATCTGCCTTCAAGTTTTATTTCGCCTGCATGTTTTATGTTAATTATTCTTACACATTTAATATTACTTAGAAAAGAGCTTTTGTTTTTTGCCAACTAGAAGTACAAGATCCACCAATCAGTTAGGTTAAAACACTTAAATATATTGATAAATGCAGCAGTACATGCTCAACTTGGTAAACCCAGAAAGTTCTCGCAAATTAGCGCAAATTGTATTTTTTTTGTGCTATCTCTTTGGACTTACGGGAGTCTCTTGTTTAATTTATCTCAGCTTAAACTTCAAACTTCCAACACGGTAGTGTTCGATATAACCAAATAATTACACATACGTTGCGAATACAGTGGTTTCCGTTGGCTTTGCAATTATGGTGTATAGATTGTACGGGCACGCTGCATGTTTGAATTTGATATGTGCGGCTTTTATTGACAGCCCTTTGTGATAATGAGTTCTAAACAAAAATACTGCCAATTATTCATTCTTATAATTACAGTTAAGACTGCTTATAATTAGATCAAACTTCAGCACAAAAATATAATTGAAACCTTGCTAAAATTCTGTTAATTAATTGCTTTTTAAAATCGGAATTTGGTTGCTAACACGATATATATTTCATGAAATGTATTTAATTTTATCTCTGTTGCTCTTGCAGTTAACATTTTATCAATACACCTTATTTAAATGTGTTCCCAGTATAAAGTTTAAACATTTTGCTATATTCATTTTGTCGTGTAGCTAAATTTTGGTAAAGTTAAGCTAAATTTTAGTTACCTGTAATTGTATTGTTGAATTGAATAATTGCCAAAGTATTAATTGATTAATAAAAAATATATTTATATTTTCTATTACAGGCAGGCATCAAACAAACTTATTTAAGAGCTTAAACAATAGTGAACCGTCAAAACCCTGGTATCCCAACCAACCCGGATAAACCCGGATGTAACCGGTTACAGTCCTCGCCGGTTCATTAAAACTTGCCGGGCCCAAAGCCTGTTTATATGGATATTTTGTTTACCCACGAGAGGACAAGCAAAACATAATTATTTTTACTGGTTACAGAAGAGTAAAAAAGATTTCAATATCTACTTTAATAGCATGAATAGCGTGTTTATGACACAAGAATTTCATGATCTAATATTTACGACTTATTATTTAGTTGATAATATAAAATATTATCTCGGTCTAACATTCGAAAATTACAATAAAGACAGTCTACTGTAATTTTTTTAATAAAATCATATTTCATCGTAACTAACTACATTTGCTATTTTAGATCAAAATATAGTAGTATTTTTTTTTAACATAATGTGGCCTTACATTTTTATTTTATTTGATTAAACTTCCGTGACATAAACATAAAAAATAGCTGCTTTTAAACCAAAACATTCCATATTTAATCCCAGATTTACGTGACAAAATATCAGAAAACACCAAAATTTATGTTACTTTCTGGCCTCTATAAATCGATATCCCACGCAAATAAGAGGCATAACAGATAACACTGGATATCCGGTCCGTGCTCATTAAAACTTACAACCGCGCCTTGTTACCGGTTCATCCGGGTATGAGGCCCTCAAAAAATGATAAAAACTCGAACAAAAAATACAGGTTACAAAAAGTTTTAAGGTTGATTTTCTCGTCTGATTATTTTGACAGGTTTCGACTTCACTCGCATTAAGAAGTAAAATTTGCATCCCCTATTTCTCCCCTTAAGATGTTGCATTTCCAAAAATCCTTTGTTAGCGGATGCCATATACGTAAATTCTTATATGTTCTGTTATCGATTTAATGTACATATACCCAAACATTTTTTTTTCTGATTGCTATGTGATGCGCGACCAAATAAACAGATAAGCAGACTAAAAACTGCTCAAACGCACAATAAGTAAAATATGTGGGTTTGTTATGACACTCTTAGTAAATAAATAAATACAACT
The DNA here is from genome assembly GCA_964023185.1 of Macaria liturata. NCBI lineage: Eukaryota > Metazoa > Arthropoda > Insecta > Lepidoptera > Geometridae > Macaria > Macaria liturata. The sequence continues at coordinate 11,110,198 of OZ026824.1, forward strand.
GTTTGACAATTACCACAAAATCTTTTTACCTTCGCAATTTTATTACATAAAATAATACAACACAATACAGTTTGAAAAGCAAGAGGTAAAGTACTTGACGAGTTGGTGGATGATTAATTATCTGGGTCCCTTTTCAACAGCACTCGGAACAAATACGAAAATCCCATAATTAAGGGTTGAAATGGTGAACAAATTTATTAATGTTTATTTTTGTATATTGTGTGCGAAGCAATTATTCTGTGAGTTATTCATAAGCATTATATAAATAGTTATTGATCATTATAACGTGATTTATATGATTTTTACACGCATTACCACCAGTTATTATTTATTATTGGCTTCAAGAATCTATTTCAATCCCAAATACAATGACAATAAAAACGTTTTTTCTCTTTAATAACCTAATTTATAATGAGACGTGCTCACAAACCACTTATATTTGCTAATAGAAGTTTTCCAAATTTTGAAGTAATCAAATACCTACTCTATGCCTTATATCCTCCATCTTCTTTTAATTAAATAAAAATATTAATGAATATTCTATAAACCTACTGTCTTTACCATCATCAGTCTATGTTTTCTCACTGCTGAGAACTTATCCTCCTCCCTTAGGTGCTATACGATTTGGGTTATCAAATTAAAATGCTCTAAACCGTTTGTTTAAACACACTTCAATATAAAAATGTACCTTGTATGATATTTATGATACAATACACATAAAATAGAATTTTCAATCTCCCATACTCGGCGATACTCGCTGCAATACCGACAACATAAATAAAGTCATTCCCGTCGTCACAGAATACATCATAGCACAAAAGTTTTATCTAGAACATTCTCGAACGTTCCATCGAACAACAATAGAACAATATTCTATATTCTATTATTATCTAGCTCGAGTGGTTTTATTTTCAATGCTGTAGTCGATTACTGGGCTGTAAGGATGCGCGGCTTATTCGAATATAAGTGAAAACTGATCTGATATTTCGTTACAACTAAAGAAGACAAGAAAAACGAAGTGTTTACGGTCTTTAATAGTCTAAATTAATATTTAAAAATAGTAAGTAGTATTTGTATGTCATATTTATATTTCATTTGAAACTATTTAATTTCAAGCTTAAAATATTCTAATAATCTGACACAGCAACATAATTTGGGTCTGTATTCGTTGTTTCATAAACGTGTTTTTTTTTGTTTTCATACTTGTATTTTTTTCATTTTTACTTTACAACAGAGATACAGATTACATAGAGACCTTACTACCTATATTCTAAACTGCAGCGATGCTTAACTTAGTCTGCTATATAGTCAAACGCAAACGTTAATAAAAAAAAAGAAGGTGACATCCAATCCATCGAAGGGATCCATTAGGACAAAAAAGGCACAAACCATCACCAATGGCACCTAGGAGAGAAAGCATATGGCCGTCATACCCAGTGGGTTGAAAAAGGCACGGAAGATTATGATGTTGAAGATAATATAAAATAAATAATGATCATAAGATTTGTTTATTGAGCAAAAACCTTTTGGACTTATCATGTACATTATGTTAGATACCTTGAGCTTTTCAGGAATATTATGTACGAAGGGTGGCGCTGATGATAGGTAAAGTTGCCAGCTCCCAATTATTCGAATCAAGCTTTCAATACGTTTCCCCTCCCTAGTAAAACACGTTGCGGCGTTCAGAGCTACGTTTGTTGTTTACGGCTACGTTTCACGTACAACGGTGCCTTTTTGTACGATTTCTATAAAAGTATAAACGGTGAACCGTTCTACACCTTTTGTGTGGGCTCAGTTTTGAAGCTCTGTCAGGGATGAGAAGTAAATTTTAGAGTTTTATTTAAACTCTTGTAGTTTCGAGAACTATTAGTAGTTTTACTAGTGGATGTACGCGGCATCACACGCATTTTTTTTTCGGGATAAAAACTAGCCTACAACACTTCTAAGACTTTATACTAGCAACACACCAAAAATCGTGATGAACCGTTTAGCCGTTTTTATGAACACAAAAACAGACAAAAATTCCAAAAACTGCTAACTGCTAAAATGGTCTGATTTAGGTTTAAAGTATACCCAAATCTTATTTTTCTTATATTTTATATGTAAAGATTTGTTAGATTTGGTTGGTAGGGTTCAGATTTATAATTTAATAAATAAATAATAATAAATACATACAGTCGTTGATAGAAATCATTGTTTAACAGTACGCCTCGACCAACAAGCACCAACATAAAATTAATTATTCTGTCTATGAATTTTCAGAAGCTGACTGATAATAAATTAACTTGATAAAAAATCACATAAAAAATTAAATAAAATCTTAATTTAACTTGTTTAATGTGTTTAAATTTATTATTTGCATTAAAATAATTTTTAAATCACCCAAAAATATATTAAACACATATTTTTACGATCATCAAGAGGCATCTTAAGTACAAAAGCCGCCAAAACTCAACTTAAAATAATCTCAAAGTTTGCAACTGCTTTACATTTTACACATAAAATACCTCAGATGATGATGGTTGGCTATAAAAGGGCTCAATTCATTATGAAGGCTCAAAACTGGCATTAAAAGTTATTTATCTTTGCATATAATGCTCTGAAATCAGGCCTTAGTGGTGGAGTGTTTGATTTATATTCTAGAATTATTTTAGACTCAGATAAGTTATTGCGTGTCTTACTTTGAGAGGTGAACGATAATGCATATATATTATAGAGTCTCACTCACAGTCTTTGCTTACCAGCAGGCAAACTATGGCCAAGTGCAAACAAGTTGTAGTAAAAAAAAACTTTGAAGATAAAGATTATAAAAAAAATTAGTTACAATAGTATCTAGATTATAATATGGTTTATTTACAAAAGACCAAAGTGAGTTTCAGTATTTTGTCACTTTCACAATGACAAGATACATCTTTGATTGATTCAGATTTATAACTTAAAAAACTATGTTGTTCTGCAAAGATTAAAAGTAAAGTATTAAACTACAATGGGTTTCCAAATGGGTTTTAAAAATCAAGACGATCACAATCATACATTTGGAACCTACTGTAAGTAAACAGTTTATAAGAGTTTTTTTATTGTTTCACTTCAAATAACTATAAAGATTAACATTTGACATAAAATGCACCTTAACTTGATAAGCAGCTGTATTCGTAGCATGTGCTACGACAATTCGTAGACCTGCTACGATAACTCGTAGCTGTGCTACTAGAAAATAATTTATCAAAACAGTATTATTAAATTAATTAAGATTAAGGTACACAGCAGAGTTGAATTATGGCTCACATCCGTTTTCAATTAAATTTAAGTAGCAGCATATTTAGTTAACAGTCCAATTTTATCAAATTTATGGAATTGGTATTTCACATGCTACGATAAAAATGTTAACTTTGGTAAGCCAAGCTAGGATTTTTATCTTCCAGACAACCGCACTTCATCGTTAGCCACAAAATAGCTAAAACTCAAATTTATGTAACAAACCTTTACTCGCCAGTGGGAATATGGGCTGATGATGCTAATGATATCTCATACTTAAAATGAGTTTCTTAAAATTTTAGTTTATGAATGCCTGTTTTTTTTTTTGGCTTTAACTTTTACCGTCGTAATTTTGGTATGGAGATAGATGTACATAGTTATATAACTATGATTTATGACTGGATTGGGATATCCCAATCCAGATACAACGAGGTTCAAGTATCATTAAAAATCAAAAACATAATTTCAATGTGACCTTTTTCCTTATCTTCAAAGACCTTAAAACTAGTCTTTCAATCTAAATTAAATCAGTAAAATAGTGGAAAGCTTAAGACTCGATTACTTAGGACCACAATCGGATAGTAAACAGACCTAGCTCGTAAAATAACTACAAAATAAACCCACTTGCCGCATTACCTTCCATCTAACCTGGGCTTGTACTAGAAACTTGTTTTATATATGTTTTATGGGGATTTTTATGTAAAATATATAGCTTGATAAGCTCAGCTTTGAGGACAGCAACACACCTTTGTGAATCTTTGACAATGATAACTTTGTTCTGAGTTTCATAAAATAAGCACACACATTATGTAATGTTAATATATGTATATACCTACTCATAAATGAAAAACAAAATTATTCCGCATTTTATAGGTACTTATACATTTTTCCGTAAAAACTATAGGAAAAGATATTTCAATAAAAATTTGTTTATTTGTTTTAACTGTATTCCGATGGTCGGATGACATTTCTAAGCAAGTTGGTAGGAGATGGGTCAGACTAGGCTGGAGCTTGTACTATGTGGCACGTTGGAGAGGAGGCCTATACTCAGCAGTGGGTGAACACGGGCTGACATGATGATATAATTTTATTTACTGTTTTTTCAATAAAGACAAGCCGGCCTAGTAAAGAATTAAAGCAAATCATGTTACAAAGACCATAGTAAGGCTCTTGCACGTAACACCTTATCAGAGCGTATACTATTGTTGCTAACTTTTAACCTTATGTCTATAGGTTTACGGACTAGATTGGAGCTAAAGGCTAGATATCGTGCCAAGATACCATACTGCTATTGTTGGGTAAGTGCAGTACTTTAGGTTCTAGATTTTATAGTAAGCAATAGTGTTTAAGAAAGAAGATATTAAGAATTCTAGTGGCCACTGATTTTATGTGCTGAAATTTGAATTTGGCGATGGTGTGTGTTTTTTTAAATGAGTTGTATTGAATACATAATTTATTTGATATATTAATAAATTTAGCATTTTCCTTTATATCAACAATTTACTTCTAGCCTTAATTAAAAAAAAACGATACGAAAAAAAATTTTAAAAAAAGTATGCCATAATGTATTTAAAAAATCACTTAGATAAAATAAAAAAATATGTTACATAGTTATAGCATGTAAAAAAGTTTAAAGGAAATGTAGTGGAAACAAAGGTTAAGATAGGTATTAGTAGCGTAAGAAATGAGGCTCATGAATATCCGTTCCGCCGTTTTTGCGTGATGAGAGTTTAAATAAACAGACAAACAGAGACACTGATACACAGACAATATTTCTAGAAATTGTTGGAACGTGTTCTGCTATCAATTCGAAGTATCTCCAATCATTATTTTTTAAATATCTTCAACGTTCAGACTTTCGACCCCCTTCAGCTTTATTAAAATACTAGCTGGTGCGCGCGACTTCGTCCGCGTGGAATAGTTATTACCATAAAAACGGTTTAGTGAGTTAACCTTAAAAGATAAACATGTACTGTTTCAGACATTTTGTTAGATCTTTTCAAGAGAAATAATTCTTTTATCACATTTTTTTGATATCTTGAACCGTTTTTGCAGCGCATGCAACGGAAGCCTTCAAAGATGAATAATTTTCCCCGTTTTTTCCACATTTTCTATTGTTTCTTCGCTCCTATTAGTTGAAGCGTGATGTTATATAGCCCAAAGCCTTCCTCGATAAATGGTCTATCCAACACAAAAAGAATTTTTCAATTCGGACCAGTAGTTCCTGAGATTAGCGCGTTCAAACAAACAAACTCTTCAGCTTTATATTATTAGTATAGATAGAAACACGTCGCATTTTAAATAAAACACGTATCATATGTAAACGTAGACCGTATATACATAATTAATTAAATACGGGATCTTATGTACTTCTGAAAATGAGTCCACAACCTCTGATAAAGCGATAAGCAAGACTTAGAGGAAGTCTAGCTTATTGAAACTTCGCACGCGAAATAATTGTACGACTTGCAGGTACCTAGCAAGGTACAGGAATAAGTTGTTTGTTCCTAGGCAAAATATACGTAGATATTTATTTCTTTTGTTTTAACTTTTTTTTAACTCTTATACTTAAGAGGGTATGGTGCGTGTGCGTGGCGACACTGTCGTTTCATTAATATTTATTTAGTTAATCAGATAGCAAGCTAATAACCCAAAAAGCTAATAACATAAAATAAAAGGTTGTTGGTTTTGTTGGTCTATTTGTTCCGTTTTTAAGCCACAAAGGAGTAATTACATAATCATCGTCATTTAAGATATAGTAATCATCGTCATTTAAGGTATAGGTTTCTTCTAGGCAAGCGTGCTACATCTTAGACTATAGTGGTGCTTAACATCAGGCAGGCTATAGACACACGTAAGCCTATTTCGTGTTAAAAAAAAACTTTCGCGAAGTGACATCTACTATTTTCAAGACAGCAAAATAAAAAATACATAATCGTAGGTTTAAATTCTTCCAAACTGTGATACTCACTGGCAGATTCTCTGTTCTCCTTTTAATATAAATTTATTGGCCTCGTAGTCGAGAATTACTTGGTTTCTTTAAGGCAAGTGCACTAATACAACAACAATAGTTATTGATAACAATTTAGAATTGTAAAAAATACGACGCAGAACAACTTGAAAAAGCTGTGTTTTCTGGGAACACAAACTAAGGGTCTGCAAGAGTTAATAGGTACCTTCAAGACAAACGTGTTCCCTCGTTAAAAAAGCTCCCATAATATCGTATAAAGTTTGTCACGAGTCCTCTTGTTTACATTATAACCAGCTTTGTTGGACGTGTCAATTACTGAGTAGATTCACGGAGTAAATTTCACAGCTCAGGTAAAATTCACGCCTACAATCCAATATTGTGTGGTAGAAATGATTTGTCATTATTTTGCCGGTTCAGTTTACGTCGGATTTTTTGTGATATGGTTTTATGAGCATTTCAAATTTTGGTTTATTTAATTTACTTCCTTTGTGTAATAATATATTCATTTTGTTATACATTCCTGTCTGTAAATAAATCTAACAGTAAAAAAATAGGCGAATGTATTTTTAACGATGTACTTATTTATAAGTAACTGTTTTATTTTCAGAATCAATCTTGTATATTCCGATATGTGAAACATTTACAAAGTAACATCTGAAATGAAATGAAGGCTACAAAACTATACCCAAAAATACAAATTTTTCATTGCGACACGGTGGTTTATAAAACCAAGTTATTAAGCAATTATATTTATAAAAAAAACAACATAAATAAGCAACGTGCAGAAAACTAGAGATCCCTACTTATGTACTAATACATTATAGCACAATATACATCAGTAACTCGATAGTTCCATACAATTTAGTCCGGATAAAATTTAGTCCGGATACCTTATCCCTATTGACACTTGGATCCATCAGCCGGTATTATTGTATGTCACCAAACGCCCGTAGTACAGTCTCGTCAGTGGGCGGAATTGGACCAAATCGAGTTTTCAATTTGCACTGACGTCAGATAGAATGGACACCTCATTGCGAAATGGAAAGAAATCTTTACCATTTAATAAGGTTAAGTATTTTTTTTTATATATAATTTATTTATAATTAGCGGACGCCCGCGGCATCGCTCGCATTATTTCAGGATAAAAAGTAGCCTATACTCTCAAGACCTCATATCACCTACATACCAAAAATCATGCTGATCCGTTCGGCCGTCTTTTCATGATTAGCGTTTAAATAAACAGACAAACAGAAACACAGAGAAACAAATAAAAAGATAACATTTTTAGAAATTGTTGGAACGTGTAGTGCTAACAATTAGTAGTATCTCTAAACATTTTTTTTAAATATCTTCTATATACAGCCTTTCACCCCTCTTTAGCCTTATTATATGTGTGTAGATATTAAAAAACAATGACATGTAGTTTATTTTATGTTTAACTAGATTAATGCTTGGACAAAAACTTTACTACTTTATCTTGTACATTTCTTTTAAATTATTAAAGTATCAATATAGCATCAAAGATTTGTTTTGATACCACCATTAGAACTTTTGCATGGCTGTCATACTATGACTAAAAACCGAGATCAGCTTAATCAAGCTTTTATTGAGTCACATTTTAAGTTAATCAACACAAATCTACCTATACAAAATTTGCCACAATACCTCAACATAATTTTGGTTTAAAGTACAACCAGCGCTGATCTTCAACTCAAGTAAGTTTATTTAATATGGAGGACAAGATGGTTAGGAGTCTTTAGGTTTCATTATCTATGATTTGCGTCCTTCATTCGTTTATAGTGACCGATTTTCTTTTAGGTGTGACTTAATAGGTCACAATTCGATTTTGCGAAAACAATCTGCACGATTTCATTTTTAGCGAGATTTTTTTTGATGAATCGTTATATTTTTACTGTAAAATTTACACAGAATTCAAATTCACAGAATACTAAAATTTCCAAAAAAAATATGTTCGTTCTCTGTTACGATAATATGATAATCAAATTACATATCCAAATACTGTTATCTAATTTATTGAAAAAGAAAACAAATTAAAGCAAAAGCGAACCACAAAATGTACCTTTTTATAAATATTGAATTTAATCTGCAGGTAATTAAATTGTTTTTAAATAATGTTTTGTTTATCATATCTCTCTCTGTGTGTTTCTATTTTGAAATCTCTGTTAATATTTCTATTCAGTAAAAATCTCATTTTGCTTATTTCAATTCTAATTAGAATCAGAAAAGTTTAATGATCCTAACCAAAGGTCAAAGAAAAACGAGACTCATCCCACTTTGCATCCTTCATACAGAAGCACGGAAGCCATTATTTTTTGGCATACAAATCGTTTAGTAAAGAGATGCCAGTCATTTTCACATTGTGTGTAAAAAGCTTACTTTAGCAAAGAGGCTCGGAACCTTTTTTATTCTAACTTCTTGTAGGAAAAAAGCATACATTTAAATAAAACGATTGGTATTCTAATGTAACCTATATCTGGCTGATGTTACTTTAATATTCTTAAGGAAATGTGTTTCACAATACAAAAATGTTTAGTGCAGACTAGTGGACGCCCGCGGCTTTGCTCGTATTATTTTGAGATAAAAAGTAACCCATGAGCCCACTTTTAAGACCTCATACTACGTACATACCAAAATCATGATGATCCGTTCAGCCGTTTCAGCTTGTGTTATGAGCGTTTAAATAAACAGACTATTTTATAAACAGATTTTTTATTCCGAAATAATGCGAGCAAAGCCGCGGGCGTCCGCTAGTATTATAATATCTATGTTTTACACTAAATACGAATATTATTATTATGGGCCAGATGGCGCTGTGTGATATTTCCTGAAAAATGTATTAAACTTATTTATTATTTATTGATGCATTTAGACTCAAGTGTTTTAAGTTAATAGCAGCAAGAAGGTTTGATAGATATGATAATATTGGTATTCTGACTTCTGAGTATTTGGAAATTCAATATTTATTTTGCTCTTGCATTGAAAAAGTAACCTTTCATCATAGATAGGTAGACAAACACTTAATACAAGGGTAAAATACACGTTGAAGCTCACAAAACATAATATATACCAATTATGTAAATAGTTATGTACTCTATTCTACTACCATTGTTTTTCTCTTATGTTACTGTGTATTGGAAAAACTGTTCTCTTAAATAAATCAAATAATATTATACTGTATGTATATCCTAAAAATATAACATCCATAATATATAGGTATATGGACTGCCTTGTAAGGGTTAATAATGTGTACAATTTAAACTTAAACCTGACGGGAAGACGTTGTCACCCGGGAAACAGAAACATCTCTTCCGGGTGACAACACACTGTTTAAGAAATTACTCTTGTTTTATATGTATATATAGTGAACCTAGATATAAGTAGTTTTGAACTCAATAAACGTTTTTGTATTGTATTGTAAGTTAGCTGCTGATTATTAATAGATGCAAAATTTTTGGATTCCTTAATTATGACTGATTTTAATGAAAGCAGATATTTAATATAATCTGTAGGTATGTGTGTGATAATCATACCTACATATTAGTCTTTAAGTTTTGTTTATATGCCTACATTTAAACCTGTTATTTCTGTAAATAAATATTTTTCTTTCTTTCTTTCTTTCTACAGATGTGTATAAGGCTATTTATTTTATTATTGGGTTTCAAACAAAAGTACTACATTAATGAGCGCATGTTTGTTTAAAATGAAAAAGAAAAATGACATGTAGTTTGTTTTGTCTTCAGTTTATGGCATTTTGGGATATTCTAAGCTAGAATAAAACCGGTTTAGTTAAAATAAGTCATGTTAAATCAAAGATAGATAGATTAACGCTTTATTAGACACACAAATAAAATAGAACACAACACAAACAAGAGTAAATTTAAATCTTATGCCACAAATGAAGTGTTAAGAAATTAAAAAATTTAAATTAAAATTAACTGTTAGTCATTGTTAAGTGTTTATATATCTTTACAATTTGCAAATAAACGATAGGACTATGACTATGAAAAGAAAAAAAAAAGAAATTGTACATATTGATTGTAAAACATAGTACCGCACTTTCGTATCGAAATTAATTTTCATTCTATTTTGGGCGCTTCCGTGGGTCGGATGATACATTAAAATTGTAGATCCAGGCTGTTTGTCTAGTACGGTAGTCGTTAGCCATGGCAAATGCCCTTCAGGCAGCTTGATGAACTCTCGACACCAGAGTTAGCCACTCTCATTCATAAAAAGAAGATGACCAAACTTTATCCAAATCACTTTAGCCATATGAGCACCATGAAGTGAAGAACACATATATTATCAACAAAAACTTTCATTGACATGTATATAATATAAACAGAACAATTAAAATGTATTAAAAACCATTTCAATTATACATTATACGTGTCGTAGTTATAAATGCAAATGCAGCTCGACTTTTAGTTTTATAATCCTCAAACGGATCCGAGCTAAGTTTCCAACTTCACAGTTAGCATTACTTGAAATTCACTTACTTGCTTGATTACCTCTGCATAGCTTTGTTGCCATTACGAGAATAGAAGAAAGAGGTACATTGAGAAAATTACGTCATAGGTATTTTGTGAAACCTAATTTTGACTTTTATTTGATATATTTTTGAAATAGTTTCGTGACGAAAATAATTTAATTACAACAAAATTTTAATTTATTTGATGTGAGTATTAAACTAATAGTCGTTTAAGAAATCGAGGGTATATATTGCTTTTTATCTATGTTTAGTCATTTGTTGCATATTTACGATTGTTACTAGATTAAAATTTTTAATTAAGGCTTTAAAATCTTTTGCTTGAATGCTTGTTTTTATAACTTGTTAAAAGATTGAATTGTTAACATAAATTTACTTTCTTAAAGAGTACAAAGTAAGCAAATTCTGATAGAGACTGTTTCTGAAAAACCATAAACAAATACAACCTGACTAAAAAAATAAAATTAAAATATACATACCGCGGACATTGCACACAGCGCCATCTAGCCCCACATAAAGCAAACGTTTGTTTAGTCGGTACTAGATTACGATACTAGCTTTGTACGATAACTATATCGTACAAAACCAAATATAATATCTGCACAATACATTATGTCTTGAAACCAAATGTCATAAATTTCCGCCCACTGAGTCCCGAGCGCAATACAATCAAGATGTTACGAGCCGCGATTATACGCCGCGCAAGCAAAACAACTTGAATAAGCCCAGATTGCAACCCCGTGTGGGCTTGTATGGGAGCTAGGAGATAGAATGCAAGTTAGATAGAATACCGCCTTAGGTATTTCAAAACGTGGCCATTGTTAATCCAGAACTTTCAAAATAAAGTTTTATTGTTATTAAAGTATGAATCTTGTTTTGGCTAAAAGTATAAATTGGGAAAATCTATGTAATGATGATATACAATTTGTAAAAATCATTTTTGATAATGATCCATCAGTCATAAAATCATGACATGATATAGGTACATATAAGCTGTAAAAAATAATTTAAACCGAGTAAAGCGCGGTCTTAGAGAACCTACTACTAATTTATTACTTCTGTTAATTGATCAAGTAAATATAGGTATATTATAGAAGTCTCGATGGATTGTAACTAAATAACTTTCATGGTTAATGAGCGTCGAATAGAAAAGTATTGCTAATGTAATAAAGTACATTTGATGTATTTATTGTAAACATACATAGCAGTGCAGTCTTATGAGGTACATATTTTTAAGTACAATGCCACCAAATGCTGGAATTGCATACTCGTACCTCCTCCAATAAGTAAAGAGTACATTTTGTTTTCGTATCACGTATTTCCTATACCTGATGGAGTTGCAGAGGAGTGTTAGCAGTTAACAGTTCTACTGTTATCACTCCTCTCTCTGCAGGGGGTGTTCCTCAATTACCAATTCTAGTTTCCAGTATTTGGTGACGGAATACATCAATGTAACTTATATCACCTTTGTATTTTACCTGTTTTTAATATTTTTTTAAGTATATTGTTGTGTCCTGTGTGTTAAAATAAATGCTTTCTTACTCTTTTTCTATCTTTCTTACTATACTTACGGTCTCCTTGAACTCGGCCTTGGTGCTGGCAGGGGTACTGCCCCTGGACCTCCAAATTCAGGAAGCAGCTGCTTTGTATAAGGCAAGGCGGGGGTGCAGCTTTCTTACTATCGAACGATCTTTATAACAAGAAACAACGGGACTGTACCATTTACGGTGGCAAGTTTGAACCAAATAGAATTAGCTCGTAATGTGGCCGTCTAAACACGATGATTATCGAGCAGGGACTCGGAGTACTGGATAAATGAAACAGGGAAGTAGAATCAAAGCGACATTGACATTATCACTATCAGGCAAGCTTTTTACAATAGCGGAGACGACGGAGAAAGCAAAGAAGACCACGAGGACCAAGTACAACATATTCTGCGACCTTAGATTGGCTTTAGAGACGGTCACAAACCTGAAATCCATCTACCCCCTCGCACTCAGGAGAAGAGCAAACGTCCTAAATTTAAGCGAAGGACATAAAAAGTGAGACTATTTTGGGTGAAGGCTCACGCGGGGTTGGAGGAGAATGAAAGGGCAGACCAACCGGCTAAGGAGGTGATTTTGCGTATTAAAACCAAGGCCGTATACGATAGCTGTCCCGTCCCGGTTTGAAATAGAAAATTAAATTGAGCAAGAAATAATTGTCGATAACATAAGAGACAAAATTACAGAAAAACAGATCAGAAATAAGTTTATAGAATACTGTAAATACGTAGCAACTAAATCAATTGGAAATGGAAGTATGAATTTAGGAGCACTACCCAGCAACGAAGTTTGCTGGTGATGGTACACTACCCCTGTTGGAATAAGATACCTGTTAATAAATGTGATATACATATATATATATTAAATAAATAGTAATTAAAATAGCTCGAATAGGAAAAAGGTAATTGGAAACGAGAGAGGGTGGATGAGAGAGAGAGAGAATGAAGTATGTAGAATAAAAGTGGCAGGCATAAATGCGAAATAAGTATGAATAAAAATAAATAAAATAGGCTACAATATGACAATCTTGGAGTTAGGTGGAATAAAACATTATTATATATAAAAACATTGATATCGAAGGCGCATTTGATAGCGCCTTATCCGACTGGAATGTCCTCCGAGCCTCAGAAACTCATCAAAAAGAAAAGTAACTTTGCAGTTTGCTGGCAATTTATTAAATAAGGACACAAACAAAGGCTGTTCTGATGTTTTCTGGCCATTCATCTCTTAAAATACAGGAGATTGTCAACCAAACACTGGCCTTTGTTCTTGATAGGGGTGTCAAAAACAAGTTGAAGTTTGCTGATCACAATCCCTACCAAGCGTTTGCCAAGGTTGGACAGTTCAACGCCGGAAATTTTGGCTACTAGTGACGATCATACTGAGAATATGGCAGCCCTGGCAATCCCAGATTGTTTGCCGCCCTAACGCTGTTGGATAAAGAGTTCATAGCGATGCCTACATACTAATAAGGTAAAGGGAAAGAAAAAGATGTTAAGTTTTAGTTCTCTCCATATTTGGAGTTTTACAGTATAGTTTTTTTTAACAACAAAATAAGCTCACATTTGTCTACAGCCCGCCTGATGTTAAGCGCCGCTGTAGCTTAATAGTCATTATCATCTCTCTTCCTGATCCTATCATCTCCAACACACTAACCGGATACAAGTAGATATAACTGGATTTACAATGCAAGTTTAATTGAAAACTAAGATGCGTCGCTGCAAGTTTGATAACTTGTAACTGCGGTAAATGGTGTAAGATCTTAGTTGTTGATAGTTCAAGTTTGTTGTATCTGTTTCTTGTCACATAGTGTATGCTATTTGAATTATTATATATGCGATAGCTGCTTGAACATGATATTCAAACGAATTTTAATTTTGTGGCTTACTGTGTAAAAATTGCGGTTTTATTGTTTCAGTTTTACAGTAACTATATCATAATCTTTTAAGGGTGGCTTAATTACGTCATAAGTAACAACTTTTGGATTACGGATTTTGGATATTTGAAAAAAAAACAACTTTTCCATACAAAAAGTTCATTACATCTGCCATAGCTATGATTTACCAAGAGTCGTTGAACAAAATTTGACAATTTTAAGGTATCAAACGCACCCTTAAATAGTTGGCGTGTTAGTTACCAACACATAAACGTACTGCCTTATTAATTAAAATTGTTTGTTACAGGTAACCAAGTGGTAGAAAAAATAAAACAAAGTAGAAGGACAACTGAAAGAGTCGAAGCAATTATCTTAGCTAAGCAAGGAACCATACCATGGCGCTGTGTGCAATGTCCCGGAATATTTATTTATTTATTTATGTACATACTTCAGATCACTTTTTCTTGGGTTGGGATAGCAATAATATACACTAAAAATGTAGCGATGTCGTGATTCTGCTGAAAAATAACAACTTAGTTCCCAATTGGCCGTATTTAAACAAACCGGTTTACATTTATCGTAAATAATTTTAAAAAAAAGCACATTTCATACGAATACCGTCTACAAGACGTATGTGGGTAGTTAGTGACGTCACGGGCGCTGACCAATGGTGCGGCAGCCGCTCGAGACGTTTTGATGGACGTCGAATTAACGAGGTTATTCGTCTCTCAGACGTATGCTATTACTCGCGGCGGGTCTGTTAGACGTGTCTTCAGTATGGACTTTATTTTAATCATAAAAAAATAGACAGAGCTACCTGATAAGGAAGTGGCAATTGGGCGTGACCAGGCTGACGAGGATATACGTTAAACAGTTTTAATTAAGAATAAAATATAAAAATAAAGAATAATTATGATATAAAGTTTTATTTTTCTAAACCATATCATTATACTACCAATAGACCAAAATCATTTTTTTTCCGATTTTAGACTTTTTGCCGTTCAGTAATCATTTATGTATGCATGTTTGTGTTACCTTGTATATAATATGTCTTCACTTTTGAGGCAAAAATTAATCAAACTGTCCTTACTGTTAATAGAGTGTTAACATAGATTTAGGGTAACTATATATTGTCATGGATTTGCATAACATGCTTAACCTACACTACAATAATTTATATTAATGTTATTCATGACATCATTTACATTGTTCTCTTTGTGTTAGTATATAGGAGTATTCTACATAAATTCTGGTGAACTGGAAAAGATATAACGAACTGTTTTTAAAATAAAGAAAGAGTCAGTTATTGGGTAGGTATGTTTAAAAAAATTAAAACAATAATTAAATGTATCATTTTTGTTTTAAAATAAATGAATAGTCTTTAGTCTTAGTTTGGTCCAGTAACATTTCAATTAACAAATTTACTCTACTCTCGAGACCTATTTTAAACAACAATTATAATATCTTTCTATAACTATACATAATAAAGCGGAAGAGGGTCGAAAGTCTGAACATTAAAGATATTTAAAAACAATGTTTGGAGATATTTCGAATTGATAGCAGAACACGTTCCAACAATTTCTAGAAATCTTGTCTGTTTATTTGTGTTTCTGTTTGTCTGTTTATTTAAACGCTCATCATGCAGAAACGGCTTAACGGATCATCATAATTTTTAGTATGTAGGTAATATGATGTCTTAGGAGTGTCATATGCTACTATTATATCCTAAAATAATGTGAGCGAAGCAGCGGGCGTAAACTAGTAGATACCACTAGTAAATTTAATTCCATAATTTAATTCATATTATGTCAGTTAACAGTCATGTTGCAATTCAAAATAAGTTTTCGACATTTCATATTACATGAGTAACATTTTTGAGCATATACCGCACTAGAAACGATGTCGCTTGCATCCATATTCTAAAGGTGAAACTGCACTACACTCTGAATAATTTAATTTAAATGAATACCTACTATAAATAATCTATGTATCTGTATTTTTTTCTATATTTTAAAAACGAAGTTTCATATTAGTACTGCTAATTGTAAAAATATTGTAATCAATCTTTCACCTCTTGTTACTATTGTTATTTCTTACAAGTAAGGCACACACACATCTCCAGAAAGAAATTGAAATGTTTTCTTAGTTTCATCGTGCCTTGGACTAATTGTATATTTTAAAGATCTAAAACTGAATAGAAGTCAAAGTAATATTAATATGAAATTCCCATTTTAATTTGACTTCTATTCCGTCAATGGGTATAGCATTTACTTGAATTGCGTCTAATATATGCTTTAATTTGTTGTAAGCAATTAATAATTTCATTATTTATTTGCCAGAATCAAAAAAATCAGTGGATTCATACCCTTGGCTTTAAATCTGAAAATCTCTCGTACGTTGGTGTCGTGCCGAACGTCTGAAAATTACGAATTTCAGAACACGCTCCGCTGATAATAATCGGACTATATGAATTTTCTGCAACACTCTTGGTAGTTTCCGGTTTTAAAAAGTGATTTAAAATTAAATCCTACCTATATAAATGATTAAATATATTCCTGACTAGTGGGTGCTCGCGGCTTCACTCGCATTAAGAAGCACACCACACCATATTTCACCACTTTAACCCAGAGCCCCTGTGGCTGTTTAAGAAAAAGCGAGGATGTTTTCTGGGTAATTAGGGGCCGCTGATTTCATTTTTGATGAAAAAAATATAAAAAGGGGGAGGGAAGGGGTGTTTTTTGTGTGGTAAATAACCTACCATTATCCATTACCGACTTGTAAAATTTTACGATTGTGGTAAAATAGTTACCATTATCCAATCCGGTTTGAAAAAAAATCTATACTAGTTGTTTTCTCTGGGTTTGCTTGTCTAATTTAGGTAATTTAAAAAACATATACATATTCACATTTCTTTTGTTCAATACATTATATTTCTTCTAAAGCATTCGACATAGAAGGAGTCTAATGGTTTTATTGTCTATCTTAGTAGGTAAATAAAAATAGTCGTTTTCTATGTAAGACTTTTATTAATTATACTTATATAATAGTGGACACTTATTTTTAGACTTAGTGGATAAAGTGCGATCACGAGTCATGTTTGAAACCGTTTTCTATATTAGTAAATCCAATAACAGTTAGGCACGAATGAACAATGGTAGATAATTTACCACAATCATCCATAACTTCACATGATCGAAAACCATGCATAGATTACCAGAATTTTCAACCAAATGGATGCAAAACAACAACAATATAGCCTAGTTTATAAATCTGGACGCAAAAACCACTTACCAGATTTTTCGTAGAACAAAACTCAAATTTTTGTGGGTGCGACGCACAAATTTCAATTTTTTTTCGCCAAACTGCCGACTTGCCCTCTTTGACATTGACTTATAAGGACGGGTGACGTTTATTAGTGAAATGTTGCCAGTAGTTGGATAAAAAAAAACACAACGTTTTACTTGCTATTAAATTCGGTGAAAAAAAAGTGCTTTTTTTTAAAAAAAATCAAGTGGTATGTATTCTACCTTTATTTTAATAAGGGTTAAAAAAACCTTTCTTGAGGGATGCCTACGTCATAACATCTAGGTAGATGTTATGACGTAGCATGCCAAATTTAGCCTGATCCGTCCATTGGTTTGGGTTGTTGTGTTGATGGATCACTATATCAGTCAGTCAGTCTTTGTTTTTTTTTATATTTAGATATCTTAGTCAGTAAATTGATTCGTGGTTACTCATGATACTTACCTACATGTTTACATTGTTTCCTGATGGGAGCGAGTAGGAAATTTTTCAATAAATTGTTTTATTTTTTCGTGAATTTTACGTGTACAAAAGCTTTTATTGTAATCTGCTGGATTTTTTGGGATCAGACTCAGAAATATTTAATGGTAATAACTTTATGGTAATACATATTTTTTGAAAAAAGCTGCCTTTATTATTCAGGTAAATAAATTTGAAAGAAAGAAGAAAGAAAACATTTATTGTGACAGATTTAACAGAAGAACACACACGAGTAAAAACATAATAAACAAACATAAAAATCTGCCACAACACAGCCCCAACTCAGCATAATGCTGGTTGTGTGGAAGCAACCAGCGCTGGTCTTCCGTTGGGGCTGGCTGTGACGTCACGCACGTACAAGAAGGCAGGAAAACAAACAAAGACAAAGACGTAGGTATACAAAGAGGAACAAAATTTTAAATTAGACATACTGGTAGTGGAAGGAATGAAATAAATATATAAAATATATATATATATATATATATATACGAGCTAGGGCTACACTAATTAATACATACCTATTACACAAAATAACATATATACTTATATAAAAAAGAAAACTTATTTAGGTAAATTAGTATTATGACAATAATTAAATTAAATTAAAATGCGCTAGTGTCGTTAGTGAATAAGGCTTCACGTTTTTGATGTAATTTAGACTGTTTTAAAAGTTAAACTAGTTACAAAGTTATAAACAGATTAAGAAGTTTTTAGATAACAATGAACGTTTTTCATCTTCACTATAGCAGTTTTTGTAGACAAATATTAAGTTTATATATTTACAAGCTCATAACGATATCATTATACCTAATCTGATTTTCACATTGCCATTGTTCAATTTAAAGGACAGACAACATAATTTTAACTTCCATTACGTTGATTACGTCTTTGTCCTTTGTTGCGAATAAATCAGAGATCTCTAACTCACTTGTATAATGTATGTTCCTACAAGTAATCGTAAGGATGAATCGTATGTTTGAGCAGTGCCACAGTCTTTTTGTTCACTGTTTTTTTAATCATATACTTGTATTTCATAAGAAGATCAGATACCAAGTTTAAATCGAGAAAGCTCAGCATTCAATTTGTAGTTTGCTATAAAAAGCACCTTTATTTATTGCTTTAGTAGTTTCTAAGCCCGCATTATTTGGTATCTTTAATATATTTTTTTCAATAGATATTAATGTTAATCTTTTTTAAAGTAAGTACCTACAATTTTCGTTTTGTACATCGGAAACATAATTTTTCAAGCAACGTTTTTATGACATTTTTTTCCTATGTACCGTTTCCTATGTAATTACAATGAGACAGAAGACAGAAAGATTATAATACACTATTGGACTTAAAAATAAAAACACAATACAAAACAAGAGAAACAATAAAGAGACAAAACCTTGGCTAGCCTGTTAGCTTAGTAGGTAGTGGCTCTGCCTTCTAATCTAATTGCGGGTTCGATTTCCGCATGACGCAAGTATTTATGTACTTTAAAATTTATAATTACTTGTGTTAAGTCTGGTCGTGTGTATGTATAATAAGTATGTATTTACAAAAAAAAAGTAAATAAGTATTATATCCGTTATCTAGTACCCACAACACAAGCGTTTGCTTAGTGTGGGGCTAGATGGCGATGTGTGCAATGTCCTGGAATATTTATAATTATTATTTTTATTACCTTCTACGTAATTCCAAATCTTTGTGCAAACCTCCTAACTCATTGTCCCGCCCGCATTCTACCGAACCTCTTCCATGTTCGTAAGAACAATGTTATCTACTAATGGGATGTACTGTTTACAAAATTAGCATTTACATGTACAATTAGGTTGGCATTATTGCTAAGAATGTAACCGTGTTTGTGTGTTACTTGAACTTTATTTAATAGGTGTTACTTAAATTATGTACATTTGAATAGAGTAAGAGGCTTTAGTAAAATATCATAGTAATGCTTTAGTAGATAGGTACTTGATCATTCGGAATACCTACATACATAGAAACATCCCAATATTTGATGTAATTGTTTCATTTTTTAATTGTCATTGATATTGTATGGTTTATAAATTTACAATTAAAACAGGTAAGTTTAAAATAGTAATTGTGGTTTAAAATAATTATAAATTTATTATTTTTAACCACAATTATTATACGTTAAATAATATTATTTTTTTGGAGTCAAGACTTCGGGGCCGTGGGGTCCGGGAGCCCATACTATTTTCTAAAACCTCTCGGAGCGCTTGGTTGACGCGACGCATGACCAAAATACTGGCCTTTTTCTGGCTCAATCTAACAGCATTGCCATCCAGCGTGGTGATGCGGCCAGTATGCTGGGCACGCTGCCCTCTGGTAGTGGGCTAGAGCACTTATTTTATTTTAAGACTTTTCTAAGGAATTTCTAAGTGCCCCTTTTTTGTAGTAGTTAGAAGTAGTATGTTTAGTTTTTCTTCCCCTGTTTTTATATTTTATTATTGTAATTAAAGTTTATAATTGTGGTGCCCTGTCGTCTTCAATTGAAAATCATAGGCAATCCAGCCAGTTGTATGTACATAGATGTAATCATACTAGTGATTACCCGTGGCTTCGCCCGCGTTTTATTACGATCGTGGGTAATTATTGCGACTCTCTTTTACTTATTTTAAATTAATAATTGTAATGATTAATTACTAATGATTAATTAATTACTACGTAGCAAAGTGAAGAAAGAACAAACATCATTTAATCAACAAACTTCTAAAAGCTTTCATGTTTGAAAAAATTATGATAAATGTTAAGTTTTGGTGTTTTTTTTTTTCATTTGTTTGTTTATCACATATATTTTTTATAAATGCAGTTGTTCTAGAAATATCTGAGATTTACAATAAATGACGTCATTACTCGTTGAAAAACGCTTGGAATCCGAACCAATCGAGAAATCAAAGCGAACGCTCCTTTGAATCCGAACAAAAAGCTGAGAACTTTATTGGACGAAGTGTTTCGTGAAGTTTAATTAAAAGTAAGGGATAAAGAAGGGAAATATAACTAACTAACAGGTATAAGTAGTATATAGAGAGTTGACTGAACCGTTACGAGTGGCGTACAAGAAGAGAGGCCTATGCTTAGCAGTGGATAGTAACGTGCTGATGGTGATGATAATGATAAAGAGTTTTTTTTTGTTTTGTTTTTTTTTTTAACTTAGCTATTACATAGGTATGTATTGTATTCAAACGCTGAAAACGCACTTAACACAAAATGTACATAAATACAAAAAAAAAGTTTACACATAATTATGATTCTACTAGAAGGAAATAAAAGTAGCGTATTTTGAGCATAGCCTTATTTTTCAGGAATGCCTTTCTAAGCTACTGAAGTTCTTATTTAACAATCTGTATTACAAGTTACACATTTCTCTATAATATAAAACTTTAAAATGGAACAAACTTTTTCACAACCCTCACCCAAACCCTCAACGGTTTTCAATTAAAATTGCAAACAATTTCGGTAAATATTTTCTTTCAGCCACATTCTTTAATTGGTTGGATTAAATCTCCACTCGAAATGAAACCTTTTCATTTATTTCCGGTTCCGACAAAACAATCGGTCGAATCCTTAGAGTAATCAATTTCATGTCCTTATATTGTGATCGTTTGAATGTTGGTGTATATGTTTATGAAATATATTTTGGGAAATCACGAAAAGAAAAAATAAAATAGCCTCTATTACTTATAAAACAAAAAAAATGTTTTCAAAATCATGATGCTTAATTTTTTAATTCAACAAATAAATCAAGCCGAGTGTATTATACCGGTTTCTTCTAGGCAAGCACGCTAGATCGTAGATAATAACGTTGCTTAACATTAGACAAGTTGAAGTCAAGCGTGAGCCCATCTCATGTAAAATAAAACATGGAGTTAATTACCAGAACTAAACGCATTTTTCTATTCTTTATCTTCTGTTGTTTGTATTAATTAATTTCAAAAATAATTTTTGATATTACTAAATTTAACCTTCCAAAATTTGACTATTTTGGTGTATAAGCTCAACTTAATACTACCTAAAGCCTTAGATCGTGTCAAATGCTTTTTCGATTTTGGAAATACCATATTTCACTCATAATACTGTGACTTTTAAGACATTTTCTTATGTATAAATAACTTTAACTTTAATCATTTTTACCATATGGCATATATCATCATTGTAAAAGAAAACTTTAAAAAACCGTCTTGAATAACATACAAGTAAAGCCAAAGGACGTTGCTACTAATCTTTATGCCCGAGTATTAAAATATTAATTTCTTAGTAAGAACCCTTGATAATATAACAAGGTTCCTTAAAAGGAAGATTGTAATTGTTTTTAAGGTTTTATGGTGTATTTTTGGCTAATTTTCAAATTAATTAATTATGAGCTCGGGTTACAGCGGAATAAAAAAGTAAAGTTAATATCAGCACTTATTATATTAAGGAGGTTAATAAACTTTATGGTGAAACCTTAAGAAGATTATGTGAAAGCGAATAAGGTTTGAATTTTTTGTATTGGATTTGACAAGTTGAACGTACATTATGTATCTGAGAGTTTGCTTTTAGTGATATAAGTGACATTTTGTGGCACTAGATTTAATATGCGTTTACCTGCATTGTATAGTTATTCATGTCTTATGTCTATATATCTGAATATCTTATTTAATATGATGAAATCGAGAAGTTTTTAAACTAGTAAAACACATACTTTTGATTACGATCTTCCGGTAACTTTAAGCAAATCTAAGTACTCGAAAAAAAATTGTCACATATATAATATTTTTTTTGCAAAAAAATGCATAAAGATGAAGAACCCAAAAATATCGCCCTAACAATAATCTTTATAAATAAAAATGAATTGTTGTTCGTTAGTCTGATTGAAACTCGAGAACGGCTGAACGGATTTATCTTATCTTAGTCTTGAAATGTTCGTGGAGGTCTAGGGAAGCTTCAAAAGGGGAAAAAAAAATTACAAATGTTTAGGTCGCAGTACGAAGTCTGCCGGGACAGCTAGTTTCATATAAAAACCGCTTGCTCAGTACATTGTGACAGGCAAAGCGACCCGCGTCAACGAGCTTTATTTAATTATTTCTTCCGATCCTTTTCCTCCGTAGATTCATCTGGATTGGATAGTTTGTCCGTGTGTCCTTCCTCATGACGTCATGTCAGATGTGACAGACAATGTAATGTTTGGTGATGATAGGTTAGAGATAGATTAATGATGTTTATGCCGGATGAAATTTATATATTTTGTGGTTGGGCTGGCATGCCGGACCAATTTTTTTGACATAACAAGTTATCTTTTATTCGCCCTCGATGCATAAGGAGAAATGTTTTATTTTAGTTTCGATGTGTCTGTTTGTCTGTGTGGTGACATAATTATATTATATAGCTCTTAAACACATTGATATGGTCGACATCATTTGATTGTTTTAGAAGTAACTTAATTGGGAATGAAGAAATCAGTTTAGCAGTTTAACACTTTATTTCTGTTGATAATGAGATAACTAACGCAATTGAATTGATTTGTGTCCACCAAAATTATTTATTTTCATGTGATTTTTATTAATTTTATAGACGGAGAAAATCCATTAAAACATAAACAACCGGCTTATATGTTCTAGTCTCATCTCTATCGCCATCTGTGTAACACAATTTATTATGCATCAGATGATGACCAAACGTCGAATGATATTCGGTCCGAACTGACAGCCACAATGTAGGTGACATGATAAAATAGGGGATTCTTTATGAATTCTATCGGAACATGATTGGAACCCGTTTCACTTACTGGGAAACTGTGGCCATCTTTCACGACAGGTTTGGCTATTAGGGTTTGGTGAAACTAGATGAAAACAATCAAAAATGTGTCCCTATTTTATAAGGTTTAGACAAGGTTTAGAGAATCACTAGTTAAATCTAGCTACGATGATAATGACTATTGTTAGTCACTGCTTTGGTTTTCTAAAGCTGTGTGCTCACATATGTTAAAATGGAATTTTAAAATAATTCGGAACCGTATAATATTGATTGATATGAACTTAGTTCGAAATAATAGTATTTTTTATTATTTACCCATGGGCTTAAAACTATACCTTCAAAAATCAATTGTGTTTTCTGTGTATTATAGAATATGTAATTATATAAACATAAAAAGCTAGCTAAACATAGTATCAAATTGTTACAAATATTGTGATGTGACCACTACGTTGTGGTTGATATTAGTTGCTGGTCTTTATCGTCAGGTTGCTCTCGTTTTTATGCAGGCGTTATAGCGAGATTTTTTCAGGAATAAACTTATTTCTATTAAACTATTACGAGGTTACCTCAAAAACATAACACACCTAGCCAAGTACAATAATAAAGAAAGATGCATAATAAGTAAATAATTCGCATAACAAACATCAAATAGTCCTGGAAAACCCCTATTTTTTAAAAGCTGAAACAGAATACGCTGCGTACACATTACTTGATTCAAACAGTACCCACAAAATTTACACAGGCATTTCTCCGTATATCTATGTAAGTACGAACACTAGAACTAGCACCCTCTCTAAACAACGAGACGTTGTTAATACGTCTGCAAACAAAATAATTAACGCCGATTCTGCTGCAAATATACGTGACAAATTGCTTGCGAGACGCCCTTGTTACGTCCTTCGGGATGGAGCGAAGATTGCCACCATTTGCTACAGAAAAGAATGGTATCTTTACACTACTATATTTTTTCATTAAATTTTATCGAACAGACTAAATAAATCAAACAACTTAAATATTTTGGGCATACTAACAATTTACAGTACCTATGATGCCCAATTGCCCATACAATAACTTACTTTAATCATTTGTCAAATTTTAATAGTCTCAAAATGAAAAAAGTTTGTATGCATACTGATTCGACATTTAAGACAGTTTTTTTCTATATTTATTAGTATTGATACTTACATAATAATATGCATAATATGTACACATGTAAAAAATTAGCTTGAAACTCAAACATACAAAAACCTTTTCACTGCTCTGTTAGCTTAGTTGGTAGTGGCTCTGCCTTCTTATCTAGGGGTTGCGGGTTCGATTCTCGCGTGACATAAGTATTTACGCATTTGAAAAAATATATAATAACTTGTGTTGAGCCTGGTCGTTTGGATGTATAAGAAGTATGTTTTTACAAAAGAAAAGTATATAAGTATTATATCCGTTATCTAGTACCCACGACACAAGCGTTTGCTTAGTGTGGGGCTAGATGGCGATGTGTGCAATGTCCCGGCGGAATATTTTATTTATTTATTTAAAAAAAATCAATCACAAAATGTTAAGAGATAATTTTGTTAACATTTCTTAATTTTGTAGATTAAGCATATTTTTATAAATCTATGAGATATAATCCATGCCACGGCCCAAGGACGTCACTCTCATAAGTAAGAGATATCTCAGACATGAAAGGTTATAATCGTACAGTAATAGATATATCGTTTTAGTACGTTGCTTAAAATAATAAGAGCAACTTAAATAGTGAGAAGAAGTAGGTTTAGCTTTTTCGGTTTTAAGTATACAACGATTAATTAATTCGTTTGATTTGACTGTCAGTTATACTTTTTATAAGCACCATCTTTGACTAAAATGTTGATTATACGAGTACATGTCACTTCAGGTGCTTAATGACAGAGTATCGTTTTTAATAAAAAAGTTAATATTGGATACGTTGAGAAAACAAACTTACTTAATAGGGACGTCCCTATTAAGTAAGTTAAAATTACATTTTTCTTCGAGTTTTATCGGGTATCCTGACTAAATGTGAAAGTCCTTGATGAAACTTCCGTTCCACTAGATTATTAGTAAGATTATCTTTGGGCTTTTCTAAAGATATTCTAAGTGCCCCTTTTTTGTAGTAGTTAGAAGTAGTATGTTTAGTTTTTCTTCCCTTGTTTTTATATTTTATTTCTATCTATCTATCTATCTATAAATATATAATTGAATTGCTGTTCGTTAGTCTCACTAAAACTCGAGAACGGCTGAACGGATTTATCTTATCTTAGTCTTGAAATGTTCGTGGAGGTCTAGGGAAGGTTTAAAAGGAAATAAAAAAAAATAATTATACAAAAGTTTAGGTCTTTTATTTATCGACTGAGGCAGTACGAAGTCTGCCGGGACAGCTAGTTGTAAATAAAGTTGTATTTACTGTGTTCCACTTGAATTACAATTTATTGATCTACAAGTAGATGAAAATGAACAAGTTGAATGATGATAAGTTCTTCTAAGCAAGAGCGATGGATAGTAGATTACATCGTGGCTTATAAAAAATAGAATGAGCTTAGAAAAGGGTGGACTTTTGTAATCACCGTGTTTTGCTAATCACCGTGTCACAGACGCACCGGCGTCTAGTACGGTGCTTTAGAGATATTCTTGTATGTATGCATTTTTATGAAAATTAAATAATTTTGAATTATGAATTTTGAATTTTTTTTTGTATGGTCCATTTCAAACCAAGTCCTAGTTAATTTTATTTTATTTCACCCAGTTATTTAAACAAAATGTCCCGACACGCTCTTGGGTGGAATATTCAACGGCCTTACCTAATAATAACCAACCGTTTGCCGTTAGAGGCTAATTCGGACAGTGGTTTTGACACAGTGTGGACATTGCGGTAAGAAATCTTCTGCACATTAACCTATAGATTTAACATATTAATATTATAAATGTTAATATTATTATAAATGTTTAACATTCGCTTTGACGCTTCACAATTCAGTCAAGTATTTGACAACCTGGCATTTGATCACACATAAAACAAACACAAATAAGACAATTACGAATCTTTTCAGTTTAGGTACATATTGAATGATTAATTGCTTCAATATTTCTCCATTTTTAAAGTCACATAATGGGCTGAATTTTATAATCGAAACTAAACCGCTGAACTAAAGATTAACTTATGTAACATGGTGCTGTTTTTAAGTTCGAAATCCTACATACGAGACTGAATATCTACCGTGCGTTGAAAATAAACCCAGACCTCTCGTTAGATAGTCACTGACTGCTGACGTCATAATATAATTAACTTTGAAAGTCTGCACAGTTTTGTACTGAATTTTGTACACATTTACTGTTAAATCAAGAACTATTACTAAAATATATTGTAAAGAAAGTTGTACACAATAGTTAGACTTATAAATTTACAATAGTTTCACATATCTGATTAGATCATGTCTCTATTTTATTATAAGTTTTAGTTTGTAAGTTGTTTTTGTGTCTATTTAGTCGGTAACTTATTTATGAATAAATACATTACCGACTAAATTAAACTAAATTTGCCTACTAATTCAACTAATTTTTGCCTAGCCTTTATAAATCATTCCTACTGCACTGGCTTTACTATGTCGTGCGGTTTGGCCCGACTTGCTTGTTAATCGCACTGTGACAAAGGCTGACATCTCGACCCTTTGCCCATTCTGTAGACTAGCCAACGACATAAACTGTTATAAACTCCTTATTATGGTTGAAAATTTACACCATCATCATCATTATCTTCATATAAAAATGAGGAGGTCAATTGGCAAAATTGTATGCTGCTTCGTGATGTTGCAGGTAGCAAAAATATGACTACAAAATACTTGCGCCAAATAAAATAGTCATGAGAAATTAGTGGCCAATATCAAAAACTTTAGAAACTATTTTGCTATCACTACTATTATTATACAATATGTTTGTTTGAACTGACTGCTGATTGATTAGAGTATATGATTTGGCAAACTATTGTTTTGCAATATCACAAAGGGGCACACAATGACCTGTGCTTTCGTTTTGCAGCTAACATTATCAACTAATACAATTTCGTGTTTGTGATCCTGGTTGGTTATCATGCCTAACGAAAACATATCGTTTTGCTGGTGGAAACTTTTTTTATCTATTCCTTTTATCTTTATTTAGGAAAAAAAAAAGTATTTAAGTGATAAAAATGGTTGAAAAGTTATTTTTTAAGATCATTTACAGTTGGGAGTCTCTAAATTATTTCGTCGTAACATTACCCCACTAATTCTAGGTATGCCTTAGTCTACGGGTAAAAGTTACGTTTTGAATTTGGTATGACCTGGGTTTTGGCCAGACGTTTGAGGCATTTAGCCTTAGGTGGGTTTTGAGGTACATAGTTAGTACTCGTGTAAGGTTATCTAAAACACTTGTAGTTGACAGAGGTATTCGTACATCCTTACATAATTAAGAGAATGGTCGTCATGATAGATACTTAGATCAGCAGTTTTAATAATTTTGTCTATTTCTTTGTTCATCTGTTTATTTAAACGCTCATCACGCAAGAACGGCTGAAAGGATCATCATGTTTTCGGTATGTAGGTAGTATGAAATCTTAAGAGTGTTAAAGGCTTTTTTTCATCCCGAAATAACTCGACCAAAGCCGCGGACGTCCACTAGTATTTTAATAAAATGTCTCCAATAGTTTTAATAATAAAATGTATGTAGTACCCAAGCACTTATTCAGATAATATATATATATATATATATATATATAATAGACATAAGTAAGTACCAACAAAATTCGACTCAGTTTAAAAACACAAAACAACATTCACCAACATTACCTACACTTTTCGCTTGAGGCAACAATATTCCGCTTATTTTATCCCAACCTATAAGGTACGTTAATCCGGTTTGCCTGTAATCCTTTAACAACGACCATCAACATACGGTCAAGTAGGTTTGAAGCCAGGGAGGTAGAAACATTATGTGGAGAGAAAAAACATGTTTGATTATGGGTACTATTTGTACAGGGAAGAACGTTATTTATTTATTCACTAAGTAAGTACAAGCCTTACAGACTAAGTCCAATGCGCCTGCCTTAGTTAAATATTACATAACATTACTTATTTACATGGCTTGAGTGTAAATGTGTCATTCATCAGGCATTGTCATTTCAGGCAGGCTGTAGTCAAACGTAAACCTATCCCACGTAAAAAAAAAAACTTTTGAACTATGCTACAAATTTGCGTTTCCTTAGGAATAAAAAGATCGAGGTCCTGGTTCTGCCCTAAAATCACATTCAACATTAACATGGCTCTTGGAAGTCCTAGTACGCGGCAAGCTTCATTAAAATGGAAAGATTTGAAAAAAGCTTCAGTTCATTAAATATGTAGATACTTGTCTTATTACGTATTTTCAATAAAGCGCGGGAATAGAACCAGCGTTCTTAGCTCCATCCCAAATCTAGAAATTTTTTTTAAAGAAAGAAAGAAATCATGTATTGTGGCAGATTTAACAGAGAAATAAACAAGTATGTACATAATCAACAAACAAACATAAAATCTGCCACAACACAGCCCCAACAGCCCCAACTCGGCATAATTTTGAATTTTGGTTAGTGTTACTCACGTACCTGTATTGAAATGGAACTGGCACTCAAACGAGCCTGCCCAAACACACCATTAGGCGTTTGCCGACATATTTAATCCTGATAATTTGTTACTACGTGAAAGTTAGTTGAGTCAGATTGATCTTATTTTTTTTATTAAGCGAGTTTGATGTAATATGTATTGTGTTTGATCTTACAATATTGTATTCAAAGTTAGCTTCTTCTTTTGAGAGTGGCAGACTCTAGTGTCGAAAGAGTTAAAGCCGCATTAAGGGCTTCCGAGATACTAAAAATAATTCCTTGAATATCAACATTGTTTAGCCAGTTTGAGTCCAAAGTCTATTTCCCTCCGTGTCAGAGGGCCGCAGTTAGATTCTTTCCCGGGACTATGTTTGGGGTAATTTCCTGGCGGGTCAAGTGCGAGCTTTATTTAACTAGGTTTCTGTTACACAGTACTGTAATATAAAAAAATAACACTTCTTTTTTCTCTTTACCTTTTCTCACTATGTGGGGTTGGCACAACATGTTCCTCTCTTCCATTTCATTCTGTCAGAGGCCCTTAAGGTGGCTTGATAAACTGTCGACACCAGAGTTGGCCGCTCTCATTCGATAAGAAGAAGAATTTTAACATTCTGTCACTCGTCATCTCCGCATTCAGTCCTCTCGCACACACACACACAAATCTTCATCCACACAATTCATCCATTTCTTACTAGAGCTTCCTCTGTAACTATAAAAAAAATAATTAAAAATTGTAAGTACCTAATTGATGTGTCAGAGTTTTTAAACAGCCTGCAAGGCCTCTGACATGGCGTAACGACTAATGTACTATGGCGAACAGCAATAAAATAATACACTTTTTAATATACATAGGTACATGCCTGTGTACGAAAGCTGTAAAGTATTTTCAGAAATGTGTCATTGTATTATACAACATATAAAATTAAATTGAAGCTCTGACTAGCAGTATCTACAACAGTGAGTGTGTGTGTGTGTGCGTGTGTGTGTAGGGTAAGTGTGTGTCTGTATGTATAAGATATATTTGGGGTACATGGAAAAAACCATGAAGGTACAAGTGTATTACTTTTTTCTATACATATTGATGAAACGGAAAAAAATGCTTCAAGAGAAACTCTTCAATCTCAAGCATTTTGAAAGTACGATATTCTCATAAAATATATTTTATTTTGCAGGCGATTTAAAAGGAATTACTTTACTGTGTAAGCTTGGCCGTGACCTTTCTCTGTCGGTACCTAATATAAAATCCCCGGGATAATAGTATCGTGCTGAGTAGATTTTTGCAGAAAAAATACTTTTAAAACAATATAACTTTCTTTGTATAATATATATTCATGATCATAATGTATATTCTATCGGAACATAACTATTGATAGGTACCAAATACTTTATAAGACGTAGAAGACTTAGAGTTTAGCAAAAAAAAAAAGAATGGTTTTAAAAATGTCAGTTAAGCTGCTTTTCGAGGTCTGTTTTCTAAATAAAATATATCTACGGTAAAAACAAACAAGAAATAATTTATGCATAAGTAACATTATGAAATATTTTTTCGAAGCTTTCTGTTAAGTTATTTTTATAAAAAAACACTGACACGCCCGTAGCTCAGCTAGCAGAGGCAATCGCATGTGATTACAAATGATAAGCAAAGGTCGACGCGGTCAGTTCTTGGATTGGTGACCGAGAAGTGACATTCCATTTTGGGCGCTTCTGTGGGTCGGATGATACGTTAATTTGTAGGTCCCGGCTGTTTGTCTAGTACGGCAGTCGTAAAGCCATGTCAGAGGCCCTTAGGGCGGCTTGATAAACTCTCGACACCAGAGTTGGCCACTCTCATTCGATAAAGAAGAAGAAGATAAAAACACTTTTACATCTCTTACATTTTCTACTCAACAATCCAAGTGTGTGCGTTATTTCGTCCTTTGTAGCAATGCCGCATGTTTGCCTTCTTTATGATTCTTTATGTGGAAATCATTTTATAGTGATTCGATTCAGGCCGGGTTAACGGCCGAACTTACGAGTACAATGTGGGTTAGATTAAATTATATTTGGACTTATGTATGGAAAAAGTTATAAGTTAATTTGAAAGCAAGTGGGCATTTCTAGTGGTTGAGTTTTATAGCTATCTTAGGAGCTACTGATTTTGTTTTCAAGATAAACATATAAAACTGATGTTGTACCATGTCGACGGACCGAAACCTAATAATTAAAATGAAATCTCTCATTTTGGTGACCTATCGAGACACTAACAAGTTCATAGCTTGATTGCTTGCATGCGATTATCTCTACTAGATAGATAGATTCATAGAAAACACTTTATCAAAAACACCAACATACAAGAATAAAGCTGTAATAATAATCATCATTATCCACAGCCCCTGGGACCCCACTGCTGGGTAAAGGCCTTCCTTTGTATGTGCCATCTGCGTCGATCTTGTGCAGACCTCATTCAGGTTGGACCCTCGACTTTGACGATGTCGTCGACCCATCTCGCGACCGGACGACCCACTCCTCGCCTGCCAGTTCTAGGCCACCACACAGATGTAAAAATGCATACATAATAATATACATCTAAGCTGGCAAATCCCTGCAATATATTGCAGGGATTTGCCAATAGCTTCAAATGTAAAAAATGTGTAGCATTTGTACCAGGGTTCGGCCCTGTCAACATTAAAATATCAATCTGGAAACTCATCTGTGTTTATATGTGACCCATAGTTGCAAAAAATACTTTATTTGCTGTACAACCATTTTACTTATGTCCATATTTCTTGCCAGAATCTTCAGGTAATAACTCCATGTAAGGGACCTCGTAGACAACTTACTTAGTACTTCTTTACAGCCCTCCTCTTATCTACATACAATAAAACATAAAACAATATTCAACTCTAATCATATCAGGTTAGAGTCTATTCTTATCTACGTAGGGACGTGATAAAAACGGCTCAGATGCATAAATCGTGGAATTTACCTTCGAGTAAGTCATAACCTAAATTGACGTGATATCGGCCCAGTATCCAGTTAGTTATAAATGGAAGCATCGATGGGCCAGAGGTAGAGAGGGGACGGTATCGATTGATTTACAGAATCATATTATCGATATTTAAAGTGAGTGTGGCTCGGTTTAATCGTCTGCTTTTCATCCTGATGACCCCAAGTTCGAATCCGGCACTACATCCAATGACTTGTTATCCAAGTTATGTATGGATTTGCACACAATTAACAGTGAAAGAAATTAACTTTAGGAAACCGACATGTTTTAGGACCATACAATCTAATGGCATGAATTGTGTCCACCAAGGCTGAAATATTAAAAAAAAATTAAAACAAAATTCTTAACTGGTGCCGCAACGTGTCAAAGCCTTCTTGCTGGCTCTTGCGTTGTCGAGAAACCCGGCCATTGGTCCCTTGTTGAAGTTGTTATGTTGGTAGCCTTGTCAGTGTTGCTTCAATATCTTAAATATACCTTCTTACACTTTTATACTTACTTACTCGTGTCAAGAAACGTACTGAAAACACATTGTATATTAAGTTGGCCAAATTAAGCAATATACGGCAATTGTATCGATAAGTAATCGTCTAGTACATCCCTAGCTCCCCAGTCGGAGGTCACGTAAGCCCCATAATTTAGTGGACCTCATCGAAACACATTCGGTGCTATTTACTACTGTTGTGTTATTACTTCCTTAGCAGATAGTGCCCGAATACATGTTCGCCACTTTGTACGTTATAAATATTAATTTTGTTTATTTTTTGCGTATTTTTTTTTGTGTATTTAAAAGACTTGATTTTTGATAACGTAATGGTGATAAGGGCAACACTGGGCGCAGTGAAGTAAACATTGATTTCGAGACGTTCCGTAAAGAACAATTAAAATAAATTGTGTTTTCTCAAGTCAAAGTTATAAAAAGTGTTATTTCAGCAAAATAAAAGAAAAAACAAGTGCAGTTTACATAATCTTGCTGGAACAGTGGGAATTTACTCAAAGATCAAGACAAAACCACTCAGAGATTAAAAGCGTATTTTAGAATCAAATAACCCACTAAACTAGTGAAAGTGTTCTTTAACCAAGACTAACAGGCTAAAGGATTAAGCATTTTGAAAGGTTAGTGGAGAAAGCAGTGAATTGGAAATTTTGTGATAAAAAATAACCTCAAAAATACAAATCATTCACTGATTGCAACTATAACATTCATAAAAACGCCATCTAGTCTAAAAGCCGATAAACACGGCTAGTACAGCTATCTACTAACAGAGGGCACTAATATGAAAAACATGGAACAATTGCTACAAGCGCTAAGAATTGATATCAACAAAGACCAGGAAAAGTCACTTACTGGCCTGGAAGCTAGAATTACAAGTAATATCAATGAACATACTGATCAAAAACTTGGTATAATATGCGAAGAGTTAGAAAAATTAAAAAATACTGCGTTAGACCATAACAAAAGAATTTTAATGTTAGAAAAACAAGCCCGTTTGAAAAACATTATTTTTTTCGCTATACAAGAAAGTGAAAAATCATATGAAGATCTGGTAAACATAATTATTAATATGATACAGAATGACCTAAAAGTAAAGTGTCAAATATATGATTTAGAATTTGTAAGAAGGTTGGGCAGAAAAATTGAAGGAAAAATAAGGCCAATCGTTGTAACCTTCACAACATTTGGTATAAAATTAACTGTCTTGAAAAATAAACATTTATTAAAAAACCAGGACGTATATGTAAAAGAAGATTATCCTCCCCAAATTTTAGAAAAACTAAAAAAAAACAATTACAGGAACAACTCCAAAAAGAAAGGAAAGAAGGGAAAAGAGCGTTTATTAAATACGATCGTTTAATAGTACATGAGACCACGACTAACATAGAAGTTACACAACAAGATCTACCGCGGGACAGAAAAAAACGAGAGCTAGAAATAACTCCACCTAATCAAACTGGAAGTCTATACAAAACTGAAGAATACTCCAAGTCAGTGTCAAATATCCAAGAGGCGAAAAAAAGTAAAACTAAGAAAAGCAAGAAAAATACCAGCTCTAACAATTCCATAGCTAAATATCTTAGCCAACGAACAGAACACTTGGTTCCTACGACCAGCATTTTGTCGGAAGAGTCGTCGGGAGAATAGTAACTAGCTCCGCCCTTTCAAACCCATCACTGCGCCATCAACATTACTATAAAAGAAGAAAGAACTATACAGTATCCCCCCCAGAACGGTTGGTCACCGCGGAGGGGTTGTTGACCACCACCCTCCAACATCATCGAAAATTTAAGCTTGATATTCATACAACTGGCGATCGAAATAGTATATTTAGATTAATATGCCAATGAAAATAATAATTCAACAATAGCATGCTATATCTCTCATTTAATTGTAAATTATCTTACTTTTTATTTTCAAGGATGAAACTGGTTTTCAAGGATACGCAGCTTTAGCGCCATCTCTGAGAGAGTAAAACAACTACAAATACAAAGTACAATGGTAACAGAGTGAAATCATTGAAGTTTTACAGGCACAATCACGTCTGAAATAATACCATTTTGATGGAATATATAAATAAACACTCGGGTCGGACAGTTACTACAAGATGGAAAATTGGAGAAGGCTTTTACCGCCTAGGGCGGTACTTCACCGTGAAAGATAAAAATAACTCTAAATTCTAAGTAATATAAATCTAACATAAGCATTGAAATAACTAACCAAATATAGAAACTCTGTTTGCAATACGGTTAAGTAAAATAAAAGCTTTTTTATTTTTATTTTATTTTATTTATTTTATTATGGTGATTTTGTGACAATTATACCAACATCGTGAGGAAACCGACATGTTTGAGGACTACAATATCCGAGGACTTTTTGTCTTCCGTGGAAGGACCTGGGCGCACACCACGATGTATCAGATCTGCCCAAGAGAACTCCTAATGAATAAATTCTGCGGGGGAGTCACGGCCCTCAGTCATGAGGAAATACGACTCAAGAGAGATATACCAACATTGAGCCACCCAAGGTCACCCATCCAAAGACTGACCTGACATGCTTACTTAGAATCATGAAATTTATAACTGGATTATAGCGCATATAAACTTACGCCAAACTATCCCATTGAAATAGTACTCTAGTTACAATTTTACAGTAAACTCTAACTAAGCCTGGCCATCATATTTTACAGGCATTTGACCCTGGATTAAACCTAACTGGAGGTTTAACAGTTTAAACGTTTAATTGAGGTTTAAAGCGGGTTTAAATTATTTATTGCCTGCGAATGGTGCTGGGTTGCTATTCTTAAGGGTGCAATAAAATATCATATCCCTCATTTTCAGTAGTCTATTGCTGATATTAGTAGTATTAGTATATTTTGATAAATTAAATTTTATCATATCTTTTTTTATAACCCTCATCTCTAAGCAGAGTAATATTCTTATTCTAATGAAATGTTTATATTGGTTTGATTTGTAATAAAATTTATTGAAACTTATAAAATACTATTCCAGTAATTACATAATAAAAAATCGATAATTTTACCCAAAATAACAATACAACAGCTGCGTCACAGGCACTATTATTTTTCTACTAAAATTACAGTGCTTTTGCACTTCGCACACACATACATACATAATACACACACTATCAATATATACCTATATATAAATATCTAAACTAACACATCACAAAATATCGAACGCTACCATAATATACACCGTAGATACCATGTCTTTAATAATTATACCGATATCGAATCTTAAGCTTCACTTGTAATTATAATTGGGATCGAAATCCAATCTGGATTTTAATAGAACAGCTTTAAGATTATGGTTTACTAAACACAACTTAGAATTTAGCCAGTAATGTTTTGGTTTCAGTTACAATAGCATATCTTAAAGATGACTATCTAATCTAGCCCCTATACAGCTAAAATAACTATAAGTTTAATTTTATTTCAATGTAATTTTAATTAGTAATTTTTTTGACGAGACATGACTGATGCCAACACCTATTATCATTGTAATAAGTTAGTTGTAATTCTGTATGTCAATAAAATCTATCTATCTATCTATCTATCTTATGAGTGCTTGTGCTACCTAGCCAAGGGTGGTAGAAATTATATTGACATTGCATTAAACATATTGAAATCACGATTTTTTTAAATGAACTTTGCATACAATTATTTATTGTTCAAGGTTTTGAAGCCATATGTCATTCGTAGAAGGACCTAAATAAATATGTAACTTTTACTTTTCCGCGAAGATAAATATATAATGAGATTGCTAAACTTAGGTTAACTTTAACCCACTTTTTGCATTCTTCTTTTGTATTATCGAATAAGAGTGGCCAACTCTGGTGTTGAGAGTTTATCAAGCCACCCTTAGAGCCTCTGGCATGGTTTAACAACTTAACCTTTAGCATTTATATAACATTAAACAATACAGATATTAGTATTAATAAATACAACAAGAAAATACTACCTGCTCATAATACCTACTTCCCAAACCTCATTTATAACATCACGAAGGTAACTGTCAGTCGGAGGCGTTAAAGGTGCTATTGTATGACGCAACCTGAATATCTCAGCCTTTTCCTCCAAACAAATACCCCGTTTCCGTTCCCAACGCCGTTAACGCACCGTTACGCCGTTATCCGTTACACTTAGCACTTCCGCTAATCTCAATTACGACTATAAACATAGATAATGTAATAGAAAGACATCTACTACAACTATAACTATTTCTATTCTACAGTAAGTCAAAATACACATTCTAACAAATAGGCTTACTTGCTCGTTTATAGTGAATTTAGTTACAAAATCAACTACTAAAAATAGCTAAACGTGGCCTTAGTTAATAGTATTCAAATGCATGTTTTTTGCGTTATTGCTTACTAGACATTTACGTAGAAATGAAACAAACAAAATTAGATTATATCAGAAACCACAAAAAAAAACACACACACACACAACCAAGTGTCCCATCTCAGCATGTGCTAGATGCTAGCATACATCGCTCTACGCGTGCATTCCTTACTGGACATATGTATATAGAGGTCTCATAAATATGCAGTCTATTTGTTATGTTAACGATGATAATAGCGAACTACAAATTTGTTTTGTTTGAGCTGAAACTTTGAATGTGGAAAATACAACAGTTATTGCTTGAAATAAACTCTGATTGCCATATTTGAATGGATATTGTTTGGGATTATATTGTTTGTAGTTAAGTCAGTTTATTTAACCAATATGATTTCACTTTTAGTATATCCGAATACACAAATATTTTAGAGAATATTTTTTTTTATCAAACTCGGTGACGATTGCTCGATGGTGAGCTTACTATTTATACGTAATGCGCGGAGCTATTGTTTTAATTTGAATTCCAATTCAATTCACGCGTTACTCTTTCACTTTCCTTGTGTGAACTGTGAAACACCTTCCTGTACTCTGTTTCGATTGAGCTATAATTAATCGGTTTTAAAGTCATCATGCAAAAGTTCTAGATCGTTGACTGCAACGTTGCTTAACATCATGCGAGTACTAGTCAAGCGGAAGGCTATCTTGCATAAAACGCCTACTTATTTCATCCAATTCATAATAATTTATATCGCCACTGTAAAGCATCTCAGTAATTTCAGCAATTTTGTCAAACAATGAGCCGACTGGCCAATTATGGGCAACCTTTACCGTTTCCGCTCTAATGTGGTCACATTAGTGGCTGAAATGGTCAACGGCCAGCACAGTGGGGTTAGCACTGCGATATTATAAACTAAATCTGTTGTAATTTCGGGACTTAGTAGAACTGTTTTTTAAGCTATAAAACTTTTTAGTTGACTACAGATTTGAGTTATAACTGTTTTCAAGCATCATTATATACATATGTACTGTAATATAAGCGAATATAACTAAATTGGTTGATTTAGCTATGTGACAATATAACGTCTCTTTTTCATATGGGTGACGTAAAGATTCATCTTAAGTATTATACTAGATAGGTACGTGTAACTTAATAGATAATATATGTATAAAGTTAAAACGTGGGCGTTTATTGCGTCATTAAATCTATTATTTCAGAAGATTATAAAACTTGACTGGCCTGTTAGCTTAGTTGGTAGTGGCTCTGCCTTCTAATCTAGGGGTTGCGGGTTCGATTCCCGCCTGACACAAGTATTTATGCATTTTAAAAATCTATAATTTCTTGTGTTGAGTCTGGTTGTTTGTATGTATAATAAGTATGTATTTACAAAAGAAAAGTATATAAGTATTATATCCGTTATCTAGTACCCACGACACAAGCGTTTGCTTAGTGTGGGGCTAGATGGCGCTGTGTGCAATGTCCCGAAATATAAAATATATATATTATAACTTAGATTTTTTCAAAACAGTTCTGGAATTTATACTACAATTTACCGAATTCTTTCTTATAGATAGTTCCTTTAAGCAATTCAAATAAATAATAATAATAAAATAATAATAAGCCTTTTATTTGAAACTGAGGTATTGCTTATGTAGCTTCCGTCTGAATGGCAATTTATATAATGTCTCTCAGCTCAAATTGGCTCTGAGCATAGGCCTCCTCTAACGACTTCCATTGAACCCTATCTTGAGCCACTCTTCTCCAGTGGTGACCAGCTGTGAGCCTCAGGTCGTCTTCCCATCTAGTCATTTGGCGTACTCTGCTTCTCTTCCCATCTCTGGGGTACCAGTCAGTGACTATTTGCTCCATTTCCAAAAAAAATGAAGCAATTCAAATAAGAATCTAAATATTTCATTGTAGTCCCTCTAAGCGATTCTGCTTATGAATCACCAAACATTTCACAGTTCACCCTAGTAGCAAACATAATTATTGTCACGCAAATAATAAGGGTCCTCTCTTGTAACGCACGGTTATTTGATTAAGTACACAAAAAAAAATGTTAGGGAATAAAATGTGTGGTTCAGTTTACCTACAGTTGTGTTGACTCAGAGATGCTATGCGATGATTGTAACGAAGTTCGAAATGGAGATAGATTAGACCCAGTATTAACATATAAATTAGATTTATTCAGAAATAACGCAAGCAGCACGAACAATAATTAATAAAATTAAATAGTTATTTAACAATTGATAAATTTTGTCTCTCCTTTAAATGAATCTTTTAACTGCAGTGAACTATAACTTTAACTTTAGTGTGAAAGTTTTTACGACAAAACTTCTATCTAGCATAAAATAAAAATATTTTCTACCATAAATCTAAGAAGAAAATGGAACTTTTAAGTGGTGATTCTAGCAGTCTTTATGAATACTTAGAATAAGATATTTTACCATTGATGTATTACAATGTAATTTAATTTTTTTTTTATTTAATTTTAAGACTTGTAAATATATACTATTAGTCAGTTACTTTATGTTTTATAAGTTGTGAATAAATATTTCTATATTTAACAATGTATTTGATAGATATGTGTTTAAAGATTGTTTGATAATGTTGAATGTACATTTGAATTTACATACATTTTGCAACATGTCAGGAAAATGAAAGTTATATTCAAAATCAAAAATTATCACAGTCAATCAGTCTAACTATGGAGACTGCTTTGAATAAATTATATACGTAAGTAATTACATTTTTAATTCTTTGTGATTTTTTTCAAAGGTTTTTACTATTTTACGCATCATTTTTCATTTTAATCTATTTTGAAAGAAAAAAAAAGAATGATATACTTACAAAAATCATTAACATTACAAATAAATAAATAATTGTATGCATCATGCAATACTATGATTTCTTATCATAATTGTCATGTATGTCATATACATTCTTAATGAATATTAATAACATTTTGTATATCGTACCTAACATTCCCTTGTCAGTTCTGTCCCCACACTCTATGCTTCGGCTGCTAGTGACGCAGGTCATTCTGCGCGTTTGTGCAAATGAATGATTATAATATTATTCGGGGCGGCGTTTCTAAGCCTCGCTGATGTAATGACCCGCTTTCCGTGTAGGCAGATCCATGGACTAGACGCTGTATACGTATAGACCAGACATTGTAAACAATTTATATATTTTGACATTTGTGTTTTTTTTTACATGATATAGGCTCACGCTTGACTACAACTTGCCTGATGTTAAGTAACGTTATAATCTTCGATCTAGCGCGCTTGCCTAGAAGAAATCGGCTCACTCTCGACTTGAAGACCGACAAATATAGTCCATAGGGGGAATAGAGATTAGGGCAAGGAGTTTGGCTGTTTGCTGAAAGTCGAAGCAAAACGCCAACGTTATATTTTAATCACATGACGTAGCAACTATTCTAGAACATTCACTGCTTAAATAGGATATATTAGTCACTAACTTTTGCCCTCGGTAAAATTCATTGTGCAGTTTTAAAGATCTAAGCATACTTACAGACATAGGGACAGACGCGGGAAGCCAGTTTGCTTTCATATTGTATGTACTGACGAGGACACATCAGTAACCTTCCCGTAGAAAGTACGTTCGACGTAGCTGAAATCAACTTGGAATACATCATCATCATCATCATTTGTACTTGTGGAAGTACATCTGTGAGAGCTGTGAGTTGCAGATTGGCAGGAGGTGGCTCAAGACCAGCGAAGATGGTGTTCGCTAGTTTTGGACGCCAAAACATACTTCGGGTCGCTGCACCAAAGGAGTTTGTAAGTGTTATTTGCACTTATAGCTATAGGTGGTTGGTTTTGAACTATTTGGTATAAACAAACAAAACCGACATGTTTGAGGACCCAATATCCGAGGACATGTGTCTTCCGTGGAAGGACCTGAGCGCCCACCACGATGTATGCCAAGAGAACTACCTAACGAATTAATTTTGCGGGAGAGTCACGACCCTCAGTCATGAAGAAATACGACTCAAGAGAGAGAGAGAAATAATAAATAAAAAAATTAAAAATCTTAGACGAGAATTGTATGTAATACATACATACATACATATTCGTAATGTGTTAGCAGCATTCAGCAGGGGAATCATAATTCTCATTCGACAGGAAATATGACTCAAAGATATGTTTCAAAGAACAACATTTGTGTAAAATAAAGTAAGTAAAGAATCTTCGTGTTATAAAGTCTACGTCATAATTTCACGCAAGGTGTGTCTGTTTTATTTAGCTATTCTTTGACGTTATTGCGTATAAATTACGTTTTATTCTGTTTGCGTCGTTGTTTGTAATTTAGCTGTGTGTGTTCTCGAGAATGGTGATAGGAACGTTTGTAGCATTTCTAATTGTTTTGCACGGGGATGGTACAGGAAATAGGTTTGTTTGCGATGTAAGAATGGAACGGCAATTAATGAGTTTCTTGCTTTATTAAATAATGTGTTTGTTGCTGTTATTTTCGTAAGAAAACAAAAAAAATGAATTTGACTTGTCAACACAAGAACACAATCAACTAAGATTGTGCCACGAATCATTCTTCCGTCTTGGATAGGGCGGGTTTCGCAGGCAAGCGAGAAATACTTAACCGCAATTCCTGCCCTGACTACAGCCTGCTTGATGTTAAGCATTGCTGCAGCTGCAGTAACACCGTATTTTATAATCTACTATGGAGGCCAGCAGTTTGACCCACGTTAATCCAGGATAAAAAGTAGTCTATCTATCAAAAGTAGTATTAGTAGCCTGTAGTCAAACGTTGGCCTATTTAGTGTAAAAAAAATCATATTAAATTTGATCCAAATCGATTCAATCATTTGATTGAGGAGAAATAAAGTAAATATACACACTCATGCACAAAATTTCGACTTAACAATATTAGTAGGAAGGATATAACTTGCATTATGACCGGAGATGTAGGTACATAATATAATTATAAGCAATGCGTAAGCTAAACATTTTAAAAGAAATGATAAAATTCCATTTGCGTAATCTCTATAGACCCAATCCTATCCTACATAATGTCAAGCGAGATCCAAAAAGGGAACAAAGTCAAGCCTAATGCCTGAACTAAACTATCTACTTAAGCCTGTCAGCCGCCATGAAATGTGGCTTGAGAGTAATGCAGCAATGGATATGGAATTATATAGATGGGATGAGATAAAAAAGTACTGTATTTTGTTTCAATGCCAGCTAAACCTAAGAGACACTTTACCAGAGTAACTTATGAAAAATTTACATCCAATTTCGATTGTTACATCATAAAATAAATGTAAAACTTCTCAGTGCGAATAATCTGCTCACAGCCTCGCCCCTCTACGTATCTGTGGCAAACTACTAGTCCAAATCCATATAGATAAGAAATCTTAAAAAAAAAACATTACGTTCAATCACCGACACAACGAAGAAAAAGTGTCAATAATGTATTTAATAGAAACGTTGCGTTAAAAAATTAAAAATATTATCTTTGTTTGTCGTATTTCTATCGTAGATAAAACAAAGAAACTTCAAACTTTGTAGTTGAACGCATGAAAGTATATTTGTTGATAGCTTATTACAAATCTTCTTATAATACTTATATTATTTGAATACCCTAATCTTAACAAAATATTGCTGTACTTAGAACTTATTTTAAAGAAAATTAATAGATTTAGCGGACCAAAGGAAATAATACAAACTACATATTACTGAAAGGCTTCTAGCATAAACCTTGGGTGCTTAGCGTCATAGATTCCAGCTGTTAGTCTAGTACGGCAGTCGTTAAGCCATGTCAGAGGCCCTTAGGGTGGTTTGAAAACTTTCGACACCAGAGTTGGCCACTCTCATTCGAAAAGAAGAAGAAGCGTCATTATAATAGTCTTTTTCTAGGGCGTCGGGCTATCTATCTTATTAATTTCAGATCTCTGGCTCCCTACCCTTTCTGCCTTGAAGTTCACAGGCATATTATAGGGGATTTACATAAATCAAGCAAAGGTCCGAGGTATTACGGCATGTTTTGTACATGTGTTGGATTTAGGCACAAGTGTTTTCAAACTATGGGCTTGTTCTTTAGAGCTATTTGATGGGAGTTTAGCCCTAATGTACTTATTTAAACGGTTCCGTTTTGAGTGTTTATTTTTTGTGACTTTCATTTGTAAACAAGAGGCGCCCCGCGGTTTTACCCGCGTTTTGTGTTAAAATTGGTTTCTTCTAGCACGCAAGATCGTAAATTACAACGTTTCTTAACATAAGGCAAGCTGTCGTCAAGCGTGAATGTAAACAATTAGGATCTTCATCATCGCTATACTACATTTCACCCCAATCAGTTCATTTCTGATCATTGAGCGTGAAGAAATACTAAACATGCACACACACACACGCACACACAAGCATTAGCCATGAAATATTTAGTAAGAATAGAATTTAGTATGAAGCTTACTTCTTCCTCTTTGAATCCTAAAAAATACTAGCAATCGTTCTAACGTACACTTCCATTTTTCTACAAAATGCCTAAAAATTCCATAGCAACTGAAGCCATCGACTGAGGCTACTAATTCCAGGGTCCTAAAGATCTTTGACTTCTCTTTTTCAATATGGTAAGATAAGCGCCAGATGACATCACCATAATTACATAATACAGCCAGGCTCTGGTCTCTAATCAACTGGCCTGTAATCTCATAAAGTAGACACACTACAGGAATGTATTCAGGAAAACTTCAGGGGCTTCTTACACTCACGTTTTAAAAAGTTTACATTATCTGCCCTCCGTTCTCTGAAAAAAATTATATAAAGAATCTTTGAATCGTTTCCAAACACTTCACACTTTTTTGCTGTCAGAATTATGTCTAATAAGCACTCAAATCGATGTACTATGGACGCCTGATATGACGAGAAACGGGCCTTTCGCGTTTAATTATGAGTTTTTTTTTTCATAGCGCGGGTTTGACTTGACAACAAAATAACTCATAATCTTTATACTATAAGGTAGCAACACATCACATGTGTTTTTTATAAACAGCTATCCATCAGAATGGTCATGACCTCCGAATTAAGCAAGATGATTATGTTATAGGTCCAACAATTTATAATAAAATACCAGAAACTGTGATTTCGGCACCAAGCTTAGGAAGTTTCAAGAGTAGACTGAAACGCTGGCTTATCCAGGAAACTATCTATGATTTTGACATATATAATTTATATATTTAATTCGTTTTTACAATAACTACCTAGGAAATTGTAGTTCTTTTCATATATTTTTTGTTGACATGTAATAATTTATTATGAATAAAGATGATTATGATTATGATTATGATTAGATTGTTAGATTTATATAGTGGTCAGGTCCTTGCATTTTATTGTAAACTGAGACGTATGTATTTTGACGTAACTTTCTTTGTATTACGTAAATAAA
This sequence comes from Macaria liturata, assembly GCA_964023185.1. NCBI lineage: Eukaryota > Metazoa > Arthropoda > Insecta > Lepidoptera > Geometridae > Macaria > Macaria liturata. The sequence goes on from OZ026824.1 coordinate 11,154,755, forward strand.
TATTTTTAACTCGCTTAAATGGGTAGGTACTTTAATATAAAAGAAGTTCGAAAACATACATAGTCTGAAATCAAACACTATGTTTACGAGATGATTTTAAAACCTAAATTCCTTTCCAAATAAAAATTCAAACATAATACTTGCGTCATAAATTATTGTACTTTTTTTTTGACACCATAATGTAATCATTATTTACAACTTACTGTTATATATTTATCAATTTTAAACAAAAGCAAATTTAATTTCAATTATTTACAAGACTTAAAAACAATATTTAACCTACAAACAATACATATGATCTCTCTCTTCAGTCGTAATTCTCATGACTGAGGGTCGTGACTCCCCGCTGTATTAATTCGTTAGGGGAGTTTTCTTGGGCAGATACATCGTGGTGGGCGCTCAGGTCCTTCCTCGGAAATAGATAATAAATACAATATAAACAAAATAAATTTCGAAAAAAAATAACATTAATACACACACATAATATTACTCACAGTAATATTAATTATAATATTAATATTTTTTTATCTATTACTTTTGCTTTCTCTTACCTTGAATTCGTCCCTGGCCGTAATGGCTGTAAATGCAAATTACAGGGGGTCAATGACCTGTAACGATATTCAGTTAGACACTCGATTAGTGTTTGTAACCTACGGTTAGTACCAGCACCAAACTAAGGCAGATAGCTAGTACTTAACGGGAATAGGTTTGTTGTTTAATTGGCTTTTAGTTTATCCTTAACTTACGAATTCATAACTGAGGTTTGTTGTAACCCACATAATATCATCATCATCATCATTAGCCCATTATCGCCCATTGCTGAGCATAGGCCTCTCTTTTTGTACGCCACTCGTCCCGGTCCTGCGCAGATTGAATACAGGGGCTCCCTGCGGTTTTTCTTAAATCCCATCGTATTGGTGGGAAAATTTATAAATAATTACTTGTGTTGAGTGCTGGTCGTTTATAAGTATAATAAGTATGTGCCTATTTACAAAAAAGTATGTAGGTAATTAATGATAAACAAAATAGATAGGTACATGATGACCTATATAATATATTATAGTCATCGTCATTACTCACGACACCATTGCTTAGTGTGGAGCTTAATGGCGCTCTGTGCAAGTCTCGGAATATTTATCTATTTATTTTACTAACGAAATAAAATGGGTACCTTGAAACATGAATAAAACCAAGAATACTATTTTGACGATCAATAAGTTTATTACTTAACATCTTAAACTAATTTATGTACACAACCGTATCCAATTACAATATTTTATATAAGTAATTTTATAAATGAAACAAAAAATGACGATTCATGTTATTCAATAACACTAATAGTATTAGCTATGTATAATTACAATAATTAAAACTATTACATTATATACTTTTTAAAGTATTAACATTAATAATAACGTAGCTTAAAATCTATGTTTTCATATTATTATACTCGTGCATTCACACTTATAAGAAGTAGTATCTGTACAAAAATCATTAATTTTATTCATATTACGAAATATTCAAATATTTTTTAATTTTATCAAATCATTACGACAAAGTAAATAATTAGATTTCAATATGTATCTATCTTTAAAGATATTCTTTAAAACATAATTATGAAAACAATAAGTTTACTATTTCTTACATACCTTACAACGTTTATTCATTATACTAAAATCATCGGAGTAATAAAGGATATTTGCCAAATCAAAAATACTTGCTTTTAAAACTAAATTTAGTTTCAAAACTTCATATATTTTTTACTACATACGTTTAACTTTGTCGTTATGTTGTTTCGCAAAATACATATTTCGTAAGTGCAATGTGTTAAAATCTGTTAGGAAAATGTAGGGGTAGTTAATGAACCAGCATCCCTGATTTGTTCTTCAAGTTAAATGAAAATTTGCAATGACTTAGCTACAAAGGAAAAATTGTGAAAAAAATTACCTGTTTCTTGTAAACCAAAATGCGTGTATAAGACATTGTGTCTTATGTGTACGTATCGAGGAGACACCACGATATGCTTGTCCAATAAACACTTTTGCTATTGCTTACCATCAGGAAAACTATGATCAATATCGATGTAATAAATTCTGTCAGTCAAAAAAACTGTAGACGATTCACGACTTCGGTAATATGGGAAAACACAAGGATCATTACTTCATCTTATTATTACAATACATATAGCTACTATCTCAAGGTAAAAAGGTAACACAAAATAATTCTACCGTAGTCGCTTACGTCCGTTAGTTAATATTGGTCCGGAAGCGAAGATTCACAATATTTGCCGAGACGCTTGTTGCGTGAGCGGAAGTCTTTGCAAGTGTAAACATGGACTAAAGTCAAATATACAAGAATAATATAGAGTTCATAGTAGAAAACCCAACTGCCTTCTTGTACGCGCGTGACGTCACAGCCAGCCCCAATAGAAAATCGGCGCTTGTTGCTTCCACACAACCAGCATTATTCTGAGTTGGGGCTATGTTGGGGCAGATTTTATTTTATGTTCCTTTGTAAGTAGTTATTGGTGAAATGTTGCTAAAAATTTGCCGTTATAAATGTCTATTTCTTTCTTTATAAAATAAGAAGTTTCAAAGGAATTGAAAACCTCCTTTTTTGAAGTTGGTTAAGAGCAAATGTGGTTGAAGTGTCTGTTTAAATGACCTTTGTTAAAGTTTGGTTCTATGACTTTGACTAACTTTTTGAGTTATCTTCGCGAGGAAACCCATGTGTATTTCATGGAAGGATCTGGATGATTTAAAATAGATTGATTATATCTTATCTTAGAAAATATTTTATAAGTTGAATTCATTCCTTATTAAAATCCAAATTAATAACATAGGTACTTAGCTTTTATGGGAACCATTACAAAATTGTTAATGTTTCATTTGGTTTTCAAGATACACGTGGCTGGATATTTCCATTAAGATTGACGCTAGCACGAACACACAGAATCACTTATTTCATTACAAATGTGATTCACTTTTTAAATATCAACAAAACATAAGTTTTCTGTTTCACATTTTTTTTCTGTTTTCTGTTTCACCACTGTATTTATGTTTTGTTCGTCCTTTAATTTCTCGGTAAAAGGCAAAAGCTCGATAGTTTTTTAAATCAACTATGTTTCAACCGAGCAAACAGTCTGAATTCCATCACAATATATTGAATTATAGTTATAACTGAACATAGAATACAGGCTAAGTGGTTATTCATGTAGGTGCCAATATGGTTCCTTAAAGTTTCTTGCATTATAAATTGTTAAATGAATCATCGTTACGTTACTCTGCTAACATACTAACTTTCTCATAAGTGAAATAAAGATTATGAAATCAACCGATGAAACTTCAAAGGGATCTTGTAATAAACGCTTATTGCTATGAATAAATGAAGCAATTTGAAGTTTACACGTGTTTCTTTTACAAAGTATTAACTTAATTTTCTTAATACCTACAAAGAATATTGAGTTTGAAAATATGACTTTTGACATGGAAATACATGTTTTCTCATATATACTCACATAATAAAATCATTTGTTTAATTTTTATGAAGCGATTGTTTTTTATTTAAAGTATTGAGGATGTCCATTATATTTTAAAAAATCCGATTAAAACAGATTCCATTGAGCCGCTATTTTCCTTAAAAATCTTTGTGTAATGTACACGAGAGGTACAACTTTTATTTTCCCAAAAGAAAAGTTATTAAGTATTTTTTCATCATCAGAAATACTGGCCCAATTCCACAAATGCTATAACTAAGTCATAAGAGTTTCTTATTGCCAATAAACAACTTATTTTCGGCCCCAGTTTGCCTTTGGCTGAATTTCAGGGGGTTACAATGATATATTTAAACATTCTTACGAACATATTATCATACTATTTTTCATTCTTATGAACATATCATACTATTTTTTTTGAGATTCAAGATTCTGTGGCAAAGTTAAAACTAAATAAGTATACAAGTTACTGCTTAATATTTTTATATAAGAGTAGGCTTACGTTACACACTTTTTCTGAAGGTACGCACCATTGTAGTTTATGTAATAAGTACTTGCACACTTGCCTAGAACAAACCAAACATTTTTTGATAGCTTTTTTCATTCGATTAAATACTCTTCGAACCAATTAACTACATTATTCCTTGACGTGTGTTAACGGCTATTACTCTTTAGCAAGAACATTATGACATTGTACCTATTCTTTTATTTATTAGTAACTAGGTATAAGAGGTAAGACCTCTTGGTAAGAAGGTAAGATCCTGACAGGCGAGGAGTGGGTCGTCCGGTCGCGAGATGGGTCGACGACATAGTCAAAGTCGAGGGTCCAACATGGATGAGGTCTGCACAAGATCGACGCAGATGGCACATACAAAGGGAGACCTGTACCCAGCATTGGGATCCCAAGGGTTGTGGTGATGATGATGATGATGAAGAGGTAAAAACAACAACAACAAAAACAACTGTTTCTTTAATGTTGTGTATCTCATTGTAACTCCCCAGCACTGTCGCATGTATTATGTATTGAGGTCTTTATTTTTTAACGTTCGAAACAAGACCAATTGATTATTTATGAGAACGTGATTGGACTGTGCTGTATTTTGGATTCTGTTACCTATAAAGCTGGGTTACAAGGAATAGTATTGTGAAAAAAAATTATTTGACGAATTATTTACTTTTCTTCTTTTTTATTTTGATCTTATTTTGATATTTACTACATATTGTAAATTAGTGCCAACGTAAACAATAAAGATACTCCTCCCCGATTCGTATTCCTCATAATTAAATGTCGTGACTCCCCCGCAGATTTTACTCGCAGGGAAAATTTTCTTGATCAAAGGTACAGCGTGGTGAGTGCCCAGATCCATCCACGGGAGACAATAGAAGTAGCTGACTTCAAAAGCCTTGAGATAGTACCGTATAGGAATCCATGACATGACAAACTTAACCTATCATCTATAGTTGTTATCAACCGTTGATCTGTCCTTGTTTCATTTTTCTAATAAAATTACTGAAAGTCGTTACCTCCTCCTAAAAGCGTTCTCGTATGCAAAATATTTAATCAATAGTAAAAATTGTACCAACACAAATTAACAATTATTACCTAACAGATTTTATCGTTTAAAATGTGACAAGCAAACGATCCAAAAAGGTATCTGGAAACAAATATGAAACAAAAATTACTTCATAAAACATCTTCTTTCCATCCATATATGCCACGCCTTAAATTATGAGCAACGAATTGGCACGAAAAAAGCTGAAATATGGACTCTGGCTTACTTTAATCCGCGAAAGTTGCCAGTAATTTTCTCGCTGGAAATTTTGAGGCCAATATGAAAATTTGCGCATGTTTTTTTTTTTAATTAACAAAGCCAAGCTTTATTCGGTCGTTATTTTGCACGAAATTGGAGAGTTTAAAATAAGTGAGGTTTTATTATTATGAAATTTAATGAGTAACGTTCTTCGAGGATTGTATTAATTTTAAATTGGATATTATATTACTATATTTGTTGTAGTTATGTTTTCATTGTAATTATTTAATAAATTGGCTGGTTTCTGTAATTATTTTGTGAAACAGTCACTATATTTGTTTGTGTAATATCAATAATATTTTTATGATGGGAATCAATCAATTTAATCTGCCTCTGATTAAAATATCCCATATGTTTACTGTTTTTCTTTAATTTTTGTAAAAAAGATTGATTCCTTTTAAAATCAATTTGTGGCTTTTTATGTTTGTTTACTAAACTATCATCTAAGAAACTAATCAAATTGACAACACATAATAAATTGAACATCTCTCAATTCAGAGTACTATAATATTATAATGTCCAGTTCTCCGTGACATCATTATTCAAGATTTCATGTTCACAATCATAATATAGCCGAGAATTGTGATTAAAAGTCATGCCAATTATAAATTATTCAAAGAAGAATGTTCCATTTAATGTTGTTTTTTTATTATTAGTTTTTTTAATCACTTATACGTCATCATAGGTTAATTAAAAATATCTTAATTTAATTATGTAACTATACTTGAAACAAAACCTCAAAAATGCTTACCTTATACCATATCATACCATAATATTTATAAAAATTACAACTGCAATTCTAACTTTTAAAATTAAATATTTACATGAAATTATAATAAAATTTAGATAAATTTACTTAACTTCATATTAGCTAAGGCATTCTATACTGCCTGATTTTCCTATCACTCTTTAACATTGGACAATTTACTGTTTTAATTTACAAACCGTATCGGTACATAAAATTAACTATAAGAAAAGTACGACTATTTCTTTTATTAAAAAGAAAAACGGCATTTATAGCAACAAAGGTATATAGTATATAAAAGTAAAAGATTCATTCCGAAAAGATGACTGCTATTGCAAGTTTTTGTAACATAATAATTATGTTATTTGAATAAAACAAGTTTAGTTGCACTGAGAAAGTACTAGAAAATCAATAGCGTCACAATAACACTAGCCTTAATAAAAATAATAAGCAAGTTCGTATGAGAATGGCTAACTCTGGTGTCAGATTTTTATAAATCGCCCTAACGTCCACAGACGTAGCTTAAAAACTGCTGTACTAAGACGAGCAACCGGGACCTAAAATTTTACTTGAGTCACTAAAAATCTTGCTAAGTTGTCTATATTAGTAAGTACTAACAGCTTGTAAATGCCACAAGAACATATTTATATTCGATTTGGTAGTTATCCAGCGACACTGTGTCCTTTAATCCATATTATAGGCCCTTAGGGCGGCTTGATAAACTCTCGACACCAAAATTGACCACTCTCATTCTATGAGAAGTACCAATCATTGCAATACAAGACTTTCAACTGAAAAACGTTAAAAAACATAGTATATAACAAAGTAATTATAACCCAGGGGTCTTCAAACCCAAAGTAAATAGGTTTCTCCTAGGCAAACGTGCAACATTTTAGGCTGCTTAACATCAAGCAGGCTGTAGTCAAACGTTGGCCTATTCCGTGTAAAAAAAAGGTCAGAGACAATCAAGTTTTAAGAAAAACAAATAGATACTTGTCTAACACTTGTCTTGTTGAGTTCGAAACCCAAAAATTATACTTAATAACTATTTCTTCCCATTTTTTCTCAAAGTTGGTTGTGTAGTGTTGTAGTGTGCGAGTACTAGCAGCCCATGAGAGTGACGATGACGCTGAGCAGTGCGGCTGAGAGCGGGTACTGCAGGCGGAGCTGGCCGCCGTGCTGCATGGCCGCGGGGTGCTCGCCTGGGGACAGAGGGCACAGGGTTAAATAAATAAATATTCCGGGACATTGCCCTCAGCGCCAACTACCCCCACACTAAGCAAACGCTTGTGTCGTGGGTACTAGATAACGGATATAATACTTATATACCTTTCTTTTGTAAATACATACTTATTATACATAGAAACGACCAGACTCAACACAAGTAATTATAAATTTCAAAATTCATAAATACCTACTTGTGTCAAGCGGGAATCGAACCCGCAACCCCTAGATTAGAAGGCAGAGCCTCTATCAACTAAGCTAACAGCTACACCCTAGGCTGCAGCGATGCTTAACAACAGGCAGGGTGTAGTCAAATGTAAACCAATTCCACGTAAAGAAAAGAATAAGAGTTAGGTTTGTAAAACTAAAGTGGCAGGACAAACTTCGTATGAACCTTTTTTTAAGGCACGACTAGGGCCTATACTATGTTTCTATCGAATAATAGTAAAAATATTATAGAACCTGACATATTGTCTCTGTAGCAGTTGCAGTTAAAATAGTTCCTGTTTTTTTGGATTAGTTCAAAGTTCTGGTTTGAAAAAATACTAAATATCTATCTAGTATGTTACTTTATGTAACCCAGAAACAATAAAAAAAAATACGTCATTACATTCTTTACGATATGATTATGGTAATTCTAAAGATAAATCTTGGTGTGTGTCTGTGTTTATGACGTTATATTGGCTTGCCGAGTATATGAAAACGTAACCGAATTTGCACTGACTACATAAAAGCACAAACGGTTTACTTTGCCAACAGTAAAGTTAATTCTTGCTTAATAATATAAGTAGATAAGAAGACATCCAATTTTCCGCTGCAAAATCACATACCGCAATATCCGCTAAAAATACCTCCGTAACCGCTCGAGTCGCGAATACGTGACAACAACTTAATTAAAGCATACCGAAGGAATGGGAATAAACTCGCACCAGTTAAAACTCGTCCCATAAAAAGTTTTTTGGGAGGAGTTAAAAACGATTGTCAAAAATTTTGATACGGAATTCAGAATATATGTTATCATTATGCTTTGTTTGTACAACAAAAATTAAAACTTTTATAAGAATTCCTATGTATGAAGTTTGTTCATTATGCTTGGAGTTTCATGCATTTTTTATAAATTCATTTTTAATTTATAACTTTATTCATATCACACTATTTTTATTCCTAAATTCGCAGTAACGTAACAAAATATCTCTACTAAACAGATAAATAGACCATAAAAAGTACTGTTAATAGTTTTATCTCTACAACTTCCACCTTTACTTCCAGGAATTCTCTCTACACCGTACAATAGCAAATAGTTATACATCATTCGGGCCGAGTTTCACCGGTCTGAGTTCCCATTCCAAGCAACTGACTACCAAGAATGCACCCTCCTCACTCATGGCCTCATTTGCATGCAGCCTTATATTGTTTGATGTTTGTTTCCTTAAGAAAAAATACTTGAACCTCCTTTGTTTAGTAAAAGGAAGCTTACGGGTCTTCGAAGTTATGTTGCTAATTTAAGCACACGTGTTTTTCCTTTAGATTTTTTTTCGACATTATTATTTTGCATCATGGTAAATTTTACTTTTCATTACCTAGTAACATTAAAAATAATATATAAAAAAAAAACACTTAAATATGAAAGCTTAGATCATAAGCAGCTTCTTATCCGAATTAAATTTCCAATTGCTGAATGTTTTAACACTTCAACAGTTCTAGTTTACTGAACAAACAATATAATTCATTTTAGGTCATGTCAATGCTCTCTTATGCTAAGCTACGTGATTTTAAACATACTTTATATTTAGACTGCCTTACCTTTAACTCGAACTTCGTGAGTAAATTATTGATCTGATCATCATTAACGTATAGAGAGAAGAGCAGAGGTGATACCATTACTCCTTGATGGACTCCATACAGCTTCCGTCTCTTTAGACTCTTGTGTCTTATCAATAGAATATTCGATTTATCTCGTTTTTTTTCTTGTATTAACCAATATATGCATATAAACCCAACTTACCACTCAAAACGTGGACAAGCACGGACCTCGGGTTGGCGTTGGCAGGCGCACAGGTATACCTGCCGGAGTCAGGCGCCTTTGCTCGCTGCACCAGCAGGTGAGACGTGGTCGTCTCGCCCTTCTCTGTGATGACGGACACGCCGCCGCGGGGCGAGTCGTAGTTTATCTCCTGGGGAAGGATATATAGCGGTTAATTGTTGTGGTTATCTTTTTTTCTATCAGGGTCAATCAAAGCTTAATCTCCCTGCTAGATCTATTTATTTACTTTAAAAATAATAAATGTATTTATGTAGCCAGTTTCAACTAAAGTAAACTTATTCAGTTATCATCAGTGCTGTGCGCCATGTCCTATACAATACAATACAAAAATATTTATTGACATAATAAAACAGGTAACAATAAATTTCGTCCTGGAATATTTGTTTATTTATTTTTATATGTACGTGAAAATACAATGTTCTAAAATCAACATTGGAGCCATTTTATCCATAGTGTATTATTGTAATTTAGAGGTCATCTATTGCTTCAAATCATTATAGTAATAATTTTGTTGCTTAAAAAACATTATAATTTTAGCCTGTGAAGATTCACAGTATGGTATTTGATCAAGTATTGTATATTCAAGAGCCATAATATACGCAAAGGCATATCTAAAAAAATACTACTTAAGGTCAAAAAACAAATATATCAGAAATTCATAACTCTTTTCATGAAGACGTTTGAATGAAAAAAGTATTGCTGCTTTAGTTAGCCATTCAGGCATCCACTTTATTGCTAGATTTTATTGAAACTTAAATGCTAACAAAAGAAATCAAATGAGCTTTTCACAAAATAACAACAAAAGCCAATTTCTTCAGCAAAGAAACTTTTACGAACTGGAATTTCAAATTTATTGGTTTTCTTTTTAAGAAAATAAACTTTACGTGCTTAGTTTTATTTTTCTTTAGTATTAAGTGTTTATTTATACTTAATTGAATTTATATATTGAATGAAATAAATACCATGATTGAATAGATAATATTACCGTAGTATAAATAGGAAATGTTCGAAAAAAAGAAACGTGAACAAACCTATTGCATCAAAAACACAGCTAAAACAAGTCCATTGTTAAAACCTTAGTTAAATTCATCTAAATCATTGTAATTATTTAATATTAAAAATAAAAAAAATACACTCAACAAAATAATTATTTTATCAAGTCAGCTAAACTTACATAATTTCAAAAAAGCTAATGAGGGTACTCGGAAAAAATCTTCATTTGGCGTCATTCCAAAAATGAAACTGCTAAATAACGAGCATTTCTTTGATTTACGGTCTTTTGTATTGAAATTAAGGTCGTTTAAGTCTTTAAGATAACAAAATCGATTCCTTTTATTGTGAAGTGATTTCGCAGGAAATAACTTTCACGGCCATTTGGATAAATTAGATTTAAGATTAGTCGTTTCCGCTTGTATTGGCGGAGTGAAAAGGAATTATTTTCTTGTAGTTAACAGATTTGCTTGTAATGTTTTGAAATTTAAAGCGTTATTTATATTAATTTGTATCACTATACTTGGTCCATGATAAAGATTACTATGATCCGTCACCCACAATCTTACTAAAATAATCACTTTTTGGTTTTTGAGTTTAGTATATTATGATGATAACATACGACTGTGACTACGACTTTTAATATAGTAATTCATACAGACAATACTCTGTAAGTAATGATTTTATCTATATCTAAAAATAAAATAAAGCTCAAGAGGGTCAAAAACCTTAACAGAAGATATTAGAACAAAATAGTTTGGGTACACTTTAAATCCATAAAAGAACATAATATTTCAGCAGTTTTTTTAAATTTTTGTCTGTTTATTTAAACGCTCATAACACAAAACGGCAGAACGTATCATCATGATTTTTAGTATGTAGGTTTATGAGGACTCAGATGTGTCATAAACTACTTTTTATCCTGAAATAATGCGAGCGAAGCCGTGGGCGGCCACTAGTATATTCATAGAGTCAGTATTAAAAAAAATGTATTATTTTAATTAAAATAGCATGTAACATACAATACAATAAATATTCAAAGTAAATGCATAATGTATAATTATTACTTTAATTGATTTAAATGGTTAACAGCTATGTGATTGACCACAGATCCCACTAAGCCTTCCGACAACGTTTTGTGGATAATAGAATGCTCACAAATGAATTAAATTAATCGCAATTAAATGATCGAATTGATATTATGTCTATAAAATTAGTAATTACATTTTCTGTAATTATTTATTTATCGATTTTCAAAGAGGAGTTTGTTAATTCGGAATGTTTGTATGTAGGCTTTTACATTGTTTTCTTGGAGACAAAACTACAATCCGCAAAATAATAAAACATACTTTTTTAAGTTACTTTTTTAATACAAAGCCGCACAATACAAACATTGTCATCAAAAATATATTCCCCCAGACTCAGAAAAGAAACCAGAAACTTTGCAACACTGTACGTTATTTCAAGTACAACAATCTCGAGCCAAAAGATATAAAGCAGATACTTTATTTACAAACTTTTTGGCTCTACAACAATCAGGTAGACAATTTTTGTCACAAACGAAATTCTGTATCGGATCGAATTGGCAAGACGCTCGCAAATGAGCCATTTCGTATTCTTTCTGTCGTTTATATGGAACTTCATTGTATGTTTATACATAAAAAAATGTATGTACCTATACGATTGCTTAGACCAACCAAATTCATGGCATTCAATTAATTTCTAGTTGTTTAAAAAAGTGCAGCACATTAAAATATCATTTGGCTATAGCAAATACAAAATAATTTGATCCAGATTACTAAACTTACACTGTAATTATTATTGGATTTGAACTAATTTACCTACTTAAGAAGAAAGTAGCACCCCGTGGCTTAGTTGTCAAAACAGCATTGAAATATATCTAATTACAGCAACTTTAGCATTTTAATTCAATTACTAAAATTAAAGATAAAATTATATCATACAAAATAAACGTTACAAAGGTAGTTTGCTACGAAACTTTAAAATCGTAGCAACGACTACGTTTCGTAGCAGTTCGTAGCAAAAGAGCTACGATCCCACTTCAGTCTATCCCATCATCCACAAAGGCATTTCGATGTTACCAGTTTTGTGTCAATTTGCGTCAAATAAAGCTGTAAAGTGTGCACATGTGCGCGGTGCACAAAGTAACAGTATCGGGCGAAATGAGATCCGAGGACGGGATATTAAGAATATTGTTGGCAAGTAATGTACTGGGTTAGGTGATATTTTCATTAAAAAAAATGTGTAAATTAAAGCAAATTTGATACGTTAGGTTTTTTTAAACAGTCATAGGTCAACTAGTAATCAAATTCTGACTGCACACGTATAATATTATGTACAGTGCATTATTTATATGTATATAATATTAGGTATTGACCTAAAAAATATTTCAATATTATTTATGATATAAGCATCAGTTAAGACATAGTTTTTGGAAATGTGACTTTTAAAGGGTGAAAATAGGGGGAAAACAGATGCAAGTTTTACTTCTGGCGAGCGAAGCATCCACTAGTTGATACATATTTATGAACTTAGTCATTTCTATTAACCCTGTATGCTAAGAATATTGCGCGCCAGTGAATACCTAATGAGAATATACGGAGCAATGCTTTAAATGTTCAGTTTTGTTTGTTTCAGTATTTTAATTCTGCTCCGTTTTAGTGATGAAGTTGGCAATATTTAAAATAGATAGCCTCAATTTCCATATAAACGGTTCGATAGTTGGAAAACATGTAATAGCCATTTACATTATACACAAAATTTGTTTCAAAACAAATTTAACGCAGTAATGCGATATAAACGAAAAGGTTGACTCGGTTACCTTATTACCGAAATAACTTTTACCAAAATTAATAAGTGTAATCATTTAAACAACAGTTGTTAAATGAAAAAGTAGGATTCGTATACAAAGAGGAATACAAAAAGGTAGAAATTGGAAAAGAAAGTTATATTTTAAATAAAATACCTACAAAAGTGATACACTATATTAACAGATGATTACATCTATACGTATTATAGCACTACATCAATATTTCCATTGTAAAACGTTTCATCTTATAGTATGTTATGTATCATCATCATCTTCAACTTATTAAATATCACTGCTAGCTGGGCATAGGCCGCCCTTTATACCGCCATCTGTTTCGCCCCTGAGCATATTTCGTTCAGTTTTCATCCCCGGCTTTATGTATCATCATCAGCCTAATGAGACCTACTGCAGGGTATAGGCCTCCTCCCTCTTACGCCAATACTCCCTGTCTTGCGCTGTTCTTGTCTAGATGTTTCCGTCAAACCTATGTATGAACTTACTTTTGTATAAATTAGCAAGCGCGCTAGATCGTAGATTATAACGTTGCTTAACATCAGGCAAGTTGTAGTCAAGCGTGAGCCTATTTCATGTAAAAAAAAAAACAAATGAGAACAAAGAGAGAAGATGAAATGTCACAATACCATTATGCTTATACTATAGCATACCTATAAAGCAGCTGTAAACTTTGTTAGCAACCGTCTAAAGTTGGCGAGATTCTCCACAACTTTTCATTTTATTCACTGCTAACTTCACAGTTGAAACCTTGCCAGAGCTGCGACATCACTTTAGTTTTTATGGTTATTTGCATTTTGGAATAGATTTAATTTATTTCTTTCATATTATTAGACTACTGAGAGCCTTTTGTGGAAGATGTTTTGTTAAGTTTGTGAAATATTGCGTACGTTTTTGTGTTGCTTGCCATTCATGTTTGGTTGGCACGTGTTTTGCGAAAAGATACAAAGAATATTTTATACTAAGTAGTACAATGTCAAATATTGTAGTCAAATTGTATACATATATAAAATGGATTCAGCTGTTTGAGTGTGAAAGCGAAAGCAACATACACAGTTACACAATTTACGATCACAAATTTGTACTTGTATATGTTTTTCATTATTTTAAGATTTATTTTAAAATAGTTGTTAACTCGATGTTTTTTGTGTAAAAAGTCATGAAAACCCCATGAAATCTCTGACAATATTTAAATGCTTTGGTAAAAAAAGTAAAACTAAAAACCTTAGATTTCAAAATTTTCACAAACTGTTCAAATCTGTGAATCAAACTGAAATATTGGCGACTGAAAATTCTAAATCTACATATTTTCAAGTCCTACATAGAAAATTTCAGTCCATTTCTGAAATTCGATTTTCTTTGTTCACATTTCACATTTTTCAGCTCAAATGTAGCGATAATAAGTTTCAATTTATATTCAGAAATGACTTACTTTAGCCGTATTATTTACTACACGAAAATTAAGCATTTTTGAACACTTGTTTTAAAACATTTAAGAAGTTTTTCAGACTAACATATCCTACTATATTATATACAGGTGTAACAGAAGGGTGTGACAATACTTATACTATACATACCTATGTATATATAGAATACAGCCCACTAGGTTTCAGAATTCTAAGGGTCATAGATTTCGAGTAATCATAAGTTGAACTTTCATTAAAACTTTAAGACTTGCAACCCTACATCTTATCATTTTGAGCGTTCATTGACTTTTGACAAATTTTAATTTGTCAATAAAAAATTAAATTAAAAATATTAATTTTACTATTTTTCTATAATTATGCCTGGACTAGTATTTTCAAACGCCGAGTATAACGACATGATATTGTGCGTGGGTGCTTCGAATGGCAGCTACCACGGTGCACGTCAGCTCTATCGCCAACGTTTCGTGGACGGTAGACCACCTGATGCACAGCGAAAGCTTCCTTCCTACGGATGCATTCGGCGAATGTGCCTGCGACTGCATAGTACGGGCAGTTTCCATGATTCCCGCAACGATGGTCGACCTCGACTCGAGAGAGGTCAAATCTGGAGACGAAAATTGAGAGAAAGAGATTGGAGAGAACTCGAGGACCAGCACACGTAGAGCTGGCGCAGAGTTTGAGGTTCATCACATGGTGGTTTGGAGGACAGCATTTTGAGCCGTTTATGTGAAATTAATGTGATCACTCGCTAGGGCTGCCACGAAATCAAGTGAAAAATATTATCTAATTTTTGTATGGTAAAAAATATATGCGATTTAATTTTTCATATTTTGGTATATGACTCCTTACATGATTATATATGTATACTCTTTAATATTGTCACACCCTTCTGTTACACCTTGTATATTATATAACTAAAAAAAATTACTTCTAAAAAAATACTCGATTTGATATCTTTGCGGATTCGAACTAAAAAAAAACATAAATGCAAATCCCTACGCAAGTCACTATACATTAAGCTGTATTATTACGGCAGTTTCGTTCCAGACACACTTCCGTTGCAGTACATAATATGTAACTATGTTTTAGTATTAACATATAAACCGTCCTCTTAAATTAGTCTATCTTTTAAAAAAATGCATCAAAATCCGCAGTGAAGTTTTAAAGAAGCACAATGTACAGTACATACAGACATAAAGATAGACGCGGGAAGCGACTTTGCTGTGTACTATGTATTGATATAAATATATTTAATGAGTCGTCTGTTAAGTAATAAGATAAAGTCAAGCCAAATTAAACTTTGACAATAAAGAGCAGTTTCAACCGTTTTGAGTCGTACAAAACGAAAATACAAGTCTTATTGCAACTCGTTGCGACTTACAGCCGGAATCGGATTGTCAATAACTGTGCTGTTGACAACCATTGTGAAATAATACCTAACAAGAGATATATAGAATAGAAAAGGTTTAAGAGAATGGTCAGAGTATGAACTAATGTATGAGCAGTATTGCTTAGCTATCATTTTAACTAATTTCTTAATTTAATGGTACTTTTGGGAATGGTTAAAATTTGTTCTAATTACCATTCATATGTAGATGTGCTGCTCAGTTCTATGTTACTACACTACAACTGGAATTTTCATCCTTAGTTTGCATTAAATTGACAAATCTACCATTATCCAATCATAAATTATTCGCCGAAAATGATTAGTGAATATATAAATGAATATAAAACGAAATACTCAGTTTTATGAAAATAGGTACAGTAGTTCTTTAAGTCTCTCTGAGTCGTATTTCCTCATGTCTGAGGGTCATGACTCCCCCGCAAAGTTAATTCGTTGGGGAAATTCTCTTGGGCAGATACATCGTGTGGGCGCCCAGGTCCTTCCACGGAAGACACATATCCTCAGATATTATGGTCCTCAAACATGTCATTGGAACCGCTGAGCTACACTCGCTTTTAAGTATGTATGTACTTCGCTTGTAAGTTAAGTAGTTTTTAAGTACTGCTTTTACTTGTAATTTACCCCTTTTACTTGTATGGATTTTAGGTTTTTTTCCGATCTACCATAAATCAAGTTTCATATCTCTGAAGCCAACAGTCGCTGACTCAACAATAGTCGATTTCTCTCAATGTCTTACAAAGGTTCGGATCGTATGAAACTTGCAGTAAAACTGTAAAAGCTGAAATATTATACCTAATAGCGTAGTTTATGTTGTTGTCAATGCGTTGCTGGCTTATATTGATCAGGGCCACAGCTTTAGTATTAAGTTTTACTTTGAAATATTTTGTGAACGTAAAACCTATTTGTTATGGAATGAAAATTTAAGGATAGAGTTGTTTTAGTTGAACCGGAAATGAAAGATGCTTTTGTATGGTTTTAGTAAGTGTTTTCCGTGGGTTGGATGACACGTTTAATTGTAGGTCCCGGCTGTTTGTCTAGTACGGCAGCCATATCAGAGGCCCTTAGGGCGGCTTGATAAACACTCGACACCAGATTGGGCCACTCTCATTCGATAAAAAATAAGAAGTAAGTGTGATTTTGTAAAGATTGTTACAGTAAATTTATTGTACTCGTATGTTGGTATATTATTTCCGGAAGAGTAAGTCAAAATACCTTTTTAAGTAAACAAACTTTGATTAGATTTGTTTTCTTTTTATCGAGATAAAATTCTAAAACCATGTTATTATAAGTAGTTTTTTTTAAGAGGTTATTATTTTTTTTAATATAATTATACGTTACAAGTATAATTATATTAAAAAAATATAATTATACGTTACAAGTATAATTATATTAAAAAAATAATTTAAAAATCCATTGACATTAATAAAATTTGTACATGGACTTTAATAACACAGAAAAAGGTAAAAAATAATGAAAAAAAATCCATTGACTATTTTAATAGGTACTGTTTCATTTATTGGATTAAATTTGTAGCCATTTCACCTCATAAAATAACTCATATATACCTATTTTACATACATCACTAAAAACTTATTTCGTTCTCCGACTTGCCAAAGAATATCATACATTATACAAAATAGCTTATGTTCAGAACATCCTTGACCTAAAAAGTGATCTATGCCTTCCATCCTCTCTTAGAGGAATCGAGGTCGTCAAATATTGAACTAATCCGATCAGCCTTCTGAAAGGCGAGAATTTGCACTATTTCCCAAGTTTCTGCTTTCAATGGAGGAAGAGCTAAATACGATAGGTAAAGAAAAATAAAATAGTAGTTATCGGGTTTATTTTAAATAAGTTTGTTAAAAGGTTTCGTGGAATATATTATAGGCTCATTATATAGGTAATTAATAAAACATTAAGGTAAAATAAAAGTTTTTTTTTTATTTACCACATGTTTGAGGACCACATTTACTAAGAACATGTGAATTTGGCCCCTACTGCGATAATCTATCTCAGAAGAACTTGCCCTGTGAATCAATTCTGCGGAGAAGTAACGACCCTCAGTAATGAAGCAAGACTACATTAAGAGAGGATGATATTAAACCATTTAGATTATTTTCATACGTGGGATAGGTATACGTTTGTCTAATAGCCTGCCTGATGTTAAGCATTGCTGCAGCCTAGGGTGTAACACGCTTACCTAGAAGATACCTATTAACTCTAGATTTGAAAACCCCTGGATTGTAGTTAGATATTTGTACTTGTATGATTTTTCCAAGACAAATAAGCTTGTACTGTACAAGCTTATTTGTCCATTTCCTTCCTTGTATCCGTATTATCAGTAGAAGGAAAACGCTTTCACAACCAACATGTCGTTAAACACTTTATCATGGGACATAACCTTAACTCGCAGATCCGGGTGATATCACATTGAAAATTGTATGTTTGTTTGTGACCATGTTAGGGAGTAGTAGCACTAATAGAAGGCACATTAAAGTACATATCGATCCAATTTGAAATGTTTTGAATGAGGTACTTCTACTAACAATGAAAGACACGCATAAGTCATTAATTTGTGCATTAAGAATTAATTTATTATTTGCGATGAATTTAGTATTATTATGATACAAGCGACCTATTAAAATAATAACCTATAGCTCTTTATTGTTATAGCACAATCACAGTGAAACTACGTCAAATGCCTCTAAGGTAATTTTAAAACTCTCAACATCAGATACCGACTACATAATACTCGTATCTCTTACAAAAATACTTTATAGTACAGTAAAAAACCACTCTTATGTCTCACCCCCCACAAGCACCCCTTGCCGTCAGCGGAACTACCCCTCCGTCAATAACAAGCCTTGACATGAGATAAAACTTTGAAGAATATAACTATCCAACGTTCCCGGGATTTTCCTTGTGGTTAATTTTGCGGGATCATTTTTATGACGTCCTTATCAAAAGAGTTTTGGAATTCACTTATTTTTACGACTGATTTATATTCTTTTTAGATGCTTATATGTAGCATGTAGACATTACCTATGTATTTTTCTATAAATAAAGTAAGAGCTGTAATTACAGTGAATCTTGTTATAACTAATTCGTATTTTTAAATGTTTTCAATACTTTCAATACGATGATGAATCTCTAGATTAAACACATAACATCAATAACATGTTATTTTGTTATGACATCTTTATTCATTTTAAAATACCAGAAGTTAATCTAATTATTTTACCAACCTCAATATTATACCGATTTCATTCGAGATGGTTCGCTTGGAAGTGATCGCTCCTAGCGTTAAAGCTGCCAATTGTAACACTATAACAAATTGATTATTTGTTGTAGATATGTAAATTTTCTGTTTCATTTGTGTGTTGCAGTAAGATAGTATCTATCTTATTCTATTTATCTGTTTATCTATCATTAAAAGTACTAACCTCATCGTTATGCGTCCATCGTATAGCGGGCGGTGGTTCAGGCGAGTGTTGCACCACACATGTCAAGTTGATGGTGCTGCCTGTGTTGATGAACAACTCTGGACCACCCAGGATAGTTGTCAGCGGCTCTGCTTGCAAAAGAAAAGAGATATTTTTTAGAAATATGTACAATACAATACAGTGTCACTTTATTGCACACCAAAATAAATTAAAATATGAAATGGACTTAAACTATAAATAAATATACAAGTGGGCGGCCTTATCACCTTGAGTGATCTCTTTCAGATTCTGTACTGAAGGTTTTTGATATGAAGGAAGATCTTTGTGTGTTTCATATCTTATCATTGATGAACAATGTAAATATTATCTAATAGATAAAATGTGCATATCAGTGTTTTTAACAGAAATAATAATGTGAGGTAGTCTTATACAAAATTATATAATAAGGATTTCAAATCAATAACATATTAAGACTGATTAAAAGCAAGTTATGGCTGGTTGTATATTGGCTATCATCACCTATTTGACTGTGAAGTGATAAACATAATCTTCTTCTTCTTCTTATCGAATGAGAGTGGCCACCTTTGGTGTCGAGAGTTCATCAAGCCGCCCGACGCCCGTCAACCTTTACTTTGGTAATACATGGTATGGTAGTACATTGGTAATGCATACAATTGCCTCCGCTAGCTGAGCTACGGGCGCTACGGGCGCTACGGCTCTAATCTACATTAATTCTAGATTATGTTCTTCACTTCACAGTCTAACAGGTCACAAGCCTAGACAAAAATTCAACTAATGGTTAAAACTTTTTGAAATCTATCTAGCCTGAACTTGTCTATTATATTCCAGAGTTTCATTCCAAAAAATATCGCAAAGCAACTTTCTTATTATAGATGTATGTTAAAACTTTATGTTTGTCTAATAAAAGGCAATGCAAAAGCTTCAACATTTAATATTTAAAATATTCCAGAACTTGATTTGCGGTCAAAGCTCAATATTGCTTTTATGAAGTTTCTCTCCCTCGAAATTGTTAGGGTGGCGTCTATAGCACAGTTAACAGTATTCTCTCTTTTTAGTTGACAATATGAATCAGGTTTGAAAGATTCATTGTTATATCATATAAATCATCGTACAGTTATAAGTGTGTAACACAGCAATTTAAGTTTATTAGTGCGACTGTTTTGAATTGCACTTACATTATATTCGAAGCATATACTCGTACATGTTAGTTAAGAACACATTATAAATGATGTGTATGAATTATTTATCTTCTATATTATATATCTTTATAATTATGTTTTATTAGTATTCAAAATAGTACAAAATGTAATCTATACTAATATTATAAAGCTGAAGAGTTTGTTTGTTTGAACGCGCTAATCTCAGGAACTACTGGTCCGAATTGAAAATTTTTTTTTTTTTTTGGATAGACCATTTATCGCAGAAGGCTTTGGGCTATATAACATCACGCTTCAACTAATAGGAGCGAAGAAACAATAGAAAATGTGGAAAAAACGGGGAAAATTATTCATCTTTGAAGGCTTCCGTTGCGTGCGCTGCGAAAACGGTTCAAGATATCAAAAAAATGTGTATGAAAGAATTATTCCTCTTGAAAAGATCTAACAAAATGTCCCAAACAGTACATGTCTATCTTTTAAGGTTAACTCACTATACCGTTTTTATGGTAATAACTATTCCACGCGGACAAATAAAATTCTCAGCAAAATATGACTTGGGTCTGATTCAGATTATAATTCAAAGTTGCATCAAAAACTCCCATGCTATCTCTGCTATTAAATATTCAAAGATCCAAATGCATTTTGTTCGATAACTGCTAAATGGAGCAACTTTCCTAATAACATGTTTGAGTAATATATTTTATAGGAATTTTAATGCGTTCATGAATTTGTTTATGCGCGAAATTAAAATGTTCATTCTGAGTTTCATGTCACAAATTTTAATTAAAATATTTTTAAAATAATAATGCTTGTTTTAAATATAATTGAATGTGGATGGCATCAATGTTTGTTAATAAATTGCTGTTGTTTTTTCACATAGATACACACACTACACACACACACACACACACAGCGAGACTATGGAACTCTCTACCTGGAGCCGTGTTCCCAGAAAATTATAACCCAGGGGTCTTCAAATCTAGAGTAAATAGGTTTCTTCTAGGCAAGCGTGCTACATCTTAGACTATAGTGGTGCTTAACATCAGGCAGGCTATAGTCAAACGTAAGCCTATTTAATGTAAAAAAAAAAAAAAGTTTTTAATACATATCCATATATGTATATAAAAAGATTAATGCATAGTTTAATAGTTTCAGTTGAAAATGTTGAGTTGAACATAATTGCGGAAATTGGTTGCATATTAAATAATAAATAAATATGCATAATTTTATCTTTTTAGTATTGCTATACTTGTGTTAAATATAACCAATTGCAGTGGTTTTAAATCTTCATTTCAAGAGACACCCGCACAAACGATATTTGACTATAGTTGTTGAAAGTAGAGTATGCTTGCATTGAAATTAAGTTAACCCTCAAAATAAGTTCTAACGTACTTATTATGTTATTGCTAGTTTCTTAAAAATCTAAAATATTATCATTATTTATTGATAAAAACCTTTTAAACGTAGGAGTACCTTTGATAGGAGAATGTAGTCAACCAAAACACTCACTTGGCTGACTGTGACAACATTTATAAACACCAAAAGGCCTCTTTATTTTTTATGGAACTTTTCTTCTGTAATTTTAATCCATGAGGCCTCAAAAGGACGGAATAAAATATATTTACAACGTCGGAGAGCTTGTACCACCAAATGGGCGTCATTTTAAATAAACTCCGTTAAAATGATTATTCTGATTTTAATGTTTGTTGATTGCTACGATAGAATGAAAGAAAGTATTTTTTTGACATATTTTACAGCAAACACCTTAGCAACAACAATTACACGAAGAAACATAATATCTGCCACAAAAGCCCCTACTCAGCATAATGCTGGTTGTGTGAAAGTTACCAACACTGTGTTGTATTATTGTTACATATATATTTTTGTATGCAGAAAAATACTCATTTGATAATGGAGTAACGTTGTTTATAATTAAGAAGAAAAAGAAAAGAAAAAAAAAAAAAGAGATTAATTACCAAGCGTTTTGCTTCGACTTTCATCGTGTGAACAGCCAAACTGCGGAACTGCTTGCCGGAAGCTCTATTCCCCTTGAACTATAATTTTCTTCTAGGCAAGCGCGTTAGATCGTAGATTATAACGTTGCTTAACATCAGGCGAGTTGTAGTCAAGCGTAAGCTTATCAAGTTTAAAAATAAAATTACATTCATATCTTCTTCTTCTTATCGAATGAGAGTGGCCAACTCTGGTGTCGAGAGTCTATCAAGCCGTCCTATGGGCCTCTGACATGACTTAATGACTGCTGTACTAGACAAACATATTAAAAGCATAAAACGCCTAAGAAGTCGATAAAAAGGCTACAAAGATGATGGTACAGCCCAGTTATGACATGGAGGGAGTAAGTTTATATTGCTTCCCTTGCTTTGAAGTCGTTCCGATGGTTTGTAAATGAGGGCACTGGGAGACAAACCTGGGTGAGTTCGTAGTGAAAATGTGGTGAAACCACAATTAGAAATAAGACATTAAAAAATCATGTCTGAAGTAGCAGTTTATTATCAAATAACAGGATAAGTGTTGTCCGATGGATTACATTATTTTGCCTACATTGGGTAATGCTACATTTTGGTTTTGAACTCCTTTTTTTGGACTTGAAATGAAAGCACTGGGTTAAGAAAGTTACTGACACAATATTTTAAATAAATTATAGCATTATGATTACTTATGTGTTGAGAAAACGTTATGGCTTTGCAAATTTTAAATAATAATTAATTTTAGTAATAGTAATTGTGGTAATTAGAGATAATGGTGTTAGAAATTGTTTTCACGTAAAATTCTTAAGAGTAGTTTTGTATTTTTTATATATGACTATAATATAAAACAAATAATAAAAAAAATTTTAAAAATAATAATTAATTAGTAAATTAGTTTGTTTTTTTTTTATTTTCTCTTTTTAGTTATAGGTTTTATTTTTAAGTATTATTTATTTATTTGTACGCCACCGACCAAACTGATTTCTGTCACCGTTTTCTTGCTCAGGTTGCCTGGAAGAGATCACTCAAAGTGATAAGGCCGCCCACTTGTGCATTCATTTATAGTTTAAGTTCATTTCATATTGTAATTTATTTTTGGTGTGCAATAAAGTTATATTGTATTGTATTGTATAATATTAAATTTTTGGGGTTTCAAAATATATATGTTTTTGTAAAAAAAGCAGTACAGTTTCTCCCTAAGGTGTAATGAAGCCAAGGTAAGATTTCGTTGATTTTTTTGAGTTTTATTTTTGTGTGAAAATTGCTCAAGTTGTTTGAATGGTTGTGAATAAAGACGATTAAAGGGACAAAGAGACCGGAAAGGAAAAGTATCTATCAAGCATCATAAATGTTTATGATTTGGTGGTGAACGTTGATTACTACCGTTTTTGTTACAAATTATATTTCATGTTAATTTTTTTTTTCAGTTAGGGTGTTTTTGAATCATTTTATTAAACATTATTTCAATATTATTGTATTTCAAAGATTGTCTAGGTATAGTTATCAGGTCTAGTATAGATCATTATGGTAAGTGAGTTAGTATAAGAGTGGCCCACTCTGATGTCAGAGTTATCAGACCACCCTAAGGGCCTCTGAAATGGCTTGACAACTGCTGTACAGTTACAAACAGCTGGGACCTACAATTTAACGTGCCATAACATCTACGTAACCAACCAAATTGGAATGCTACTATTTGGTCACCCATCCAAGGACTGACCGCGATTTTACATGCATGCACGGTTGCCTTCGCTAGTAGAAATAAAGCGCTTTGATGGTAATTATGATCAGAAGAAGAGACTTACCGACAACAGACAGGTACATCCGATGTCCGATAGGTGGCGTTGTTCCGACCTGGCACTCGTACACGCCGGAATCTCGCCGCTGCGGGAATCTTATCTGGAACAAAACATTATCATGTAATGTATATCTATTAGAAGTCAATAACACTAGTTGACATTATTCATTAGACATTATTTCGAAATAAAAAGCAGCCTCTGTCAATCCTAGAATCTCATACTAACCACATACCAAAAATCTTGAATATCCGTTCAATTAAATGATGATTATGTCAAAATCTAAATGCAATTTTCAGATAAAAACTAGATTGTTATACCTACCTACATTCAAATAAATTTTCTCAGGTATAGTGGTTTCTCGGACATATTCAATAAAATCTGCCATATTTAATATTTTAAAGCGAATTTCAACTCAAAGTTACAAGTTTGTTGTTCTCAAATAGTTGAGCTATGTTGAAAACACCGCGATGAATTCGTTTCTAGGAGCTAAGATCAGAATTGATTGAATACCAGCGGTTTTAGTTTTTGAAAGCATTGCAATGTATATTTTCGTGACTTTCGCAAACTAATAATTTAGACGAAGTTGCTAGAAACTATGCTGTTATAATACTTGCTTGACTGCAAAAACAGATAGTTATTAGTTTTTCCAACATTGTATATAAATTTTGAATTTTAAATTGTTTTTTAAGACAAATACAATTGTATGAATAAGTAATAAGTTGTTGACAACTTTTATATTGTATGTTTATGTGATTAATGTATATGGTTTATATGTCTTTGTATATGATATTTCTTATGAATAAGTTAAGTATAAATGTAAATGTGTATGTATGTCTATTAGGATGAATTTGATTGTATTATCTAGTATTTGTGAGTTTCGAATATTTTGCTCATATTGCCCGGAAAGATGGCGACAACCTGGAAAAACTGATGATCACAGGAAAAGTCGAAGGCAATCGATCCCGAGGCCGCAGCCCAACACGTTGGTCGGACCAAAGTCGCACCACTTTAGACACTATAGTCTATAATGCATTGCCAAGGACAAAAGGAAGTGGAATACGTCATCAAGGAGATGGTGTTGGTCACAATCCTCAGACATGAGGGATACGATTCAAGGAGGAGAAGTATTTGTAAGTGTTCAAATTTGTATAAATGTGATCAGATAAGTGCTTATCGTCAGTAGGTGAATGTCTGTGTTTGTGTGGGTGTGTGTATGTGTTTGTCTATGTGTGTGTATGTGTGTGCGTGCGTGTGTTACTTACTTTCAGTATCCAGTCCTCAGTGTGAGGATTGTGTACACTCATGAACCTCTGGTCTGACGTGTACGTCATCCGACCTGACGTCAGTAGGTGAATGTCTGTGTTTGTGTGTGTGTGTGTGTGTGTGTGTGTGTGTATGTGTTTGTGTTTGTCTATGTGTATGTATGTGTGTGCGTGCGTGTGTGACTTACTTTCAGTATCCAGTCCTCAGTGTGAGGATTGTGTACACTCATGAACCTCTGGTCTGACGTGTACGTCATCTGACCTGACGTCAGTAGGTGAATGTCTGTGTTTGTGTGGGTGTGTGTGCATGTGTGACTTACTTTCAATATCCAGTCCTCAGTGTGAGGATTGTGTATACTGATGAACCTTTGATCTGACGTGTACGTCATTCGACCTGATTTTAGTAGGAAAATGACTGTGTTTATGTGTGTGTGTGTGTGTGTGTGCGTGTGTGACTTACTTTCAATATCCAGTCCTCAGTGTGAGGGTTGTGTACACTGATGAACCTCTGGTCTGACGTATACGTCATCCGACCTGACGTCAATAGGTGAATGTCTCTGTGACGTATCCATGACACCTGGAACAAATTCAATAATTAAATTCATTCGCAACACTTCTTGTAAACTTATAAAATCTATTACTACTTATGTATGGACAACATTGGAAGGCATCTCTAAAACATTATAATATTTTTACGATTAACGGTATAAGAGACAATAATAATAATAACTAGAATTTGAAATTGTGTCACAGGTTAATAGGTCCCCTGTAATAGGTATACATGTTACAACTTAGGTTGTATTAGGACTAAAATATGCTTTTAGGAAAGTTTATATCTGATTGTGTAGTCTCAAATTACCCTAAATAGACAAAAGAGGAATTTAACCTCTGTTTCTATATAGAAAATCAACATTTTGTTTTTTTTTTTATAACACAAGCTCATAAGTTAATGTGTTTGACCTTTCATGGAAAGTCATTTCACTAAAGCCTTTCATGAAAAAACAATATCGTATTTTAGAAAGACTTAAAATCTTGCTTTTTAGCGAAACATTTTAACCTTAGCCATTAACGGGTGAAGCGGTGATAAAATAAAAGAGAATACATCAACGGATCGTAGGATTATCAATAATGTGTTTTTTGTTCATAAATCAGCTAAAGATTTCGAAGATAAATGCTCTTAATGGTGACTAGAAAGTGCAGAGTTAGAAATATTTTAGATTTAAGTAATGCTTATGTTAGAACTTTGCAAATGTGTTTTTAATGTCTAGCGTGGGGAATAAAAAACTCGGTTTGATGGCAGTGAAGCTTACTTGGAAAGTTCTTTAACCTAAAATATGTTTTCTAAACTGTTGTACAATATGTAATTTTTGACACTAATCACGTTTTCTATCTTTGTTGCATATAAATAATATGAATAAAAAAAGGTAAAGACTTTTTACTTTATCTGAACCTCCACGAGTAACGTATAGAATTTGGTTAGAAAATTTAATGTTTGTCCAATAATTTAATTATCGTTACTGATAACGTATCAACTAGGTACTCCTTGCTCAGTCTTTACGAATAATTAGTAACTGTAAGTTACCAACAAAATATATTTACAACTTGCCGACCACTGTTTAGGTACTCCATAATACTTGCGTCTTAAATGTATACCAAGGTATGGGCGGCGAGATCCAAGGACAAACAGACACCCTCACCAAACATTTGCGTATATGAGGAGCAACTCAGACCTTACATATTATAAGCAGAATTTACTATTAAATTCTGCCTACCGAAGCAAATGGTGTTTGATTTAGGTACAAGGGGAAGTCTGCTTAAGATTAAAAAATCAATTCAGTTATTCCACAAATTATGATATATTATATCGAACCAGATCTCTGGTGATCTGGTTCAAATTTTATTAATAAAAGTCCGCGATTTTAAGCTTATATAAGTAGCATAATTATGACTATTGTATAAGATTCAGATGTATCTTGAAATTCCATTACACGAATTTCTAAGGCATAATAGCCTTACATCGCCCAAAAGGTCGTCAGTTCAAACCCCACTCGCACACATCTTTTTGCTTTCTCATAATATTGAAACAACATTATACCCCGCCGCTTCCGATACCATATTTACTAGTGTCAGTTTTGTATTGTGTCTACCAAAATATCGGTACGAATATATTTTTATAATGAAAGCGATCTTCAAAGCGAGAGTGAATCGGTTCTTATCGGGTAAGCACGCTCCATCTTAGGCCATAGCCTTTGCTTGCTATCAAGTAAACTATAGCCAAGTGCAAACGCGTTATAGTTAAAAAAAAAAATATATTATATAGACTATAGGTTCATATGAACCTTTATAACATAAGTTTTAACGCGCAACAGATTCCAGGTTCGAATCCCACTTGCACATGTCTTTTTGCTGTCACATATTTTTGCAACAAAATTTTACATACCGTTCTATTCCCTAAGTCATGTACTCTGCAGTTCAGCTGCGCGGTCTTGCCGACCAGCGCTGTCACGTTCCTTGAGTACGGGATGTCAAAGTGGGGCCCTCTCTGCGTGAGGCCAAGATCCACGTCTGTGTAATCAAGCTCTGGGACCCCGTCTGTTCCGAGGCCATTTGTGTTATCTGTGCAGCCTGGAACAAAAAAAAGGATTATTTATGTATTTATTTTTATAGGTTTGTGTTTGACTGCCTGATGTGTAGCATTGCTGCAGCCTAGGGTGTCACTCTTACCTAGAAGATACCTTCTCTAAATTTGAAGACCCCTGGAGCTTATGCTTCAGTAGGAATTCCTGATCTACAGGAAGTTGGTAAGTGTTTCTGTACAAAATAAAGCAAACTTAAATTAATACAATTATTGTATAATTGTATTGGATTCTAGTTTGCTTAAGTATACTTAACATAGGTTATATTTAATAAACCATCTCTCATAAACTCTTATGATATAGCAGATTAAAGATTACCTTCTCGAAGACCCGATGCGATGAATTGACCTACATGCATATTTGCTACTAGTGGGTGCTCGCGACTTCGCTCGCAATAAGAAGGAAAACGTGCATCCCCTTTTTCACCCCTTTAAAAGTGGCATTTCCAAAAATCCTTTCAAAGCGGATGCCTACATCATAACATCTACCTTCATTCCAAATTTTAGCCCAATCCGTCCAGTGGTTTGGGCTGTGCGTTGATAGATCACTATATCAGTCAGTCAGTCAATCAGTCAGTCAGTCACCTATGGGTTTTATATACGAGTATAGATATGGGGGCCGAACACACTCTCGTCCCATAAATATAATATCCTATGTGAATACCACAATGTCTATTATCCTAGGATTGACAGTACTAACAGTTGCTTAGCTTTGGTGATGAAAAGCAAAATAAAAAACATTTTTCGAGATAATTAAAAGTGCCCGGGAAACTCAAAAAAGTTGTTTCAGGATTTAGTATTTTATTTTTAACTTGATATGTTCACGTTTGACTACAACTCGCCCTAGGCAAAGCAACGTTGTAATCTACGATCTCGAGCTGAGATCTAATTTGTTATTGCTGTAGGCGCTTATTCTACTCGTAAATATTTAATACTAGCTGGTGCGCGCGACTTCGTCCGCGTGGAATAGTTATTACCATAAAAACGGTTCTAGTGAGTTAACCTCAATAGATAGACATATACTGTTGCGGACATTTTGTTAGATCATTTCAAGAGGAATAATTCTTTCATACACATTTTTTTGATTTCTTGAACCATTTTCGCAGCGCACGCAACGGAAGCCCTCAAAAATGAATAATTTTCCCCGTTTTTTCCACATTTTCCATTGTTTGTTCGCTCCTATTAGTTGCAGCGTTATGTTATATAACCTAAAGCCTTCCTCGATAAATGGTCTATTCAACACAAGAAGAATTTTTAAATTCGGACCAGTAGTTCCTGAGATTAGCGCGTTCAAACAAACAAACTCTTCAGCTTTATAATATTAGTATAGATAACGTTTAAAATAATGTAGTTCATAATTCCATAGAAACAGACATAACAACATACGTACCTACATATTCAGATCATTATAAGAATCTTATCATTTATTTTACTCTACTTGACAAGGATTTTTACTTCAAGAAACCTTTTCAATATGATCTAAACGTGATATATTTATTTTTTCATAAATAATTTTCCATCTCAGAGATTTTCAATATGCTAAAATAATAATATAGTGGGTACGTACATAATTATTCGTTCGCCATATTGTATTCTACGTACATTTTTATCTCGAATATCAGTATTTTTATAAATATATTCAAATGAGAATCAGACACATGAACGTTTCAGTATCTTATAATGAGCAAAGTCTGTTTCAAGGTAGATTTTCAACTTACGTAACGCTTACGAAATTTGGCAGAAGTACTCATAGAAGAGTACTAATGCAAAATTTTAAGTAGGTAAATTAAAAAAACACACTATTTTTAAAAATTGTGTTTGTTAGGTTGTTTGTTACACATTCCCGCCATGAGAGATTTTTGTGATTTTTTGTATGGGCGTAGTAGGGTTGTGGGAGTGTGTTGGTCAATTTTATTATTTCAATACAACGTGTGCTATTCCAACTATTCAGATATATATTGTGACAAATAGATATGCTTATGGTAAAATGATAACATTTATTTATTTAGTACTTGCAACAAATTTTAAAACGTGCCTTACATAATTCCGCCAACATCACGTCAGTAAAATAAATAAAATAAAATAGCCTTTATTGCCCATTTACAAATTATGTTGAATGTTTTTGTTGAAAAAATAATGTTGAACTAAAGTAAACTATTGACATTAACATAATATGAATAGTTTCTTCAACTTTTTTTTTAGGACACCGAAAATTTGTTGAAGGCCTCTTCCATGCGTGTCCACAGTTTCTTGCCTTGCGCCTGTCTCGTCCATGTGACATCACGTCAAACAAAATCAAAATACACACAAATCGAATTGCTAACGTCCTTTCTTATGAAATCGATCAAAAAATTTCTGAGCTCGTTCCAAAACTCACTGCCTCACGTAGAGTCCGTAAATCTCCTACAGAAGCGAACTAACAAAGAAATTTGAATTTTCTCTATGCAAATGATGTTTTAATGAAGCAAACTCTATCTTTTTCCGCTTACGCTTGTGCTCGCTAATCTAGAGTCGGTGAGCGTATTTTATTTGCAAAAAAAAATATCTTCAGGAAATTAAGAGTAGACTTGCTACATTGGTTGTTAGCTGCTTATTTTATTTTTTTGGTAGAGATGTATTTAACATCAATGTTTTACTAAGTACAATATCAACAATTTAGTTTCCATGTCTAGCTGTAATAAGCTCTATCTATACCAACCTGAAGCTTTGATTTCAAACCTTTAACATCCCATTATTTGATAAAAGCGTGCTTTTCATCATCATGCCACGCAATGCTTGTGTCATCACTACATATTAATAAATAAAAATGTTCCTGAGAAAGCTAAAACACTCTGTATAAAGGATTAGAGCGTATAATATAGGTCATAATTTTTAATACGATGCAAAACAAAGAAATTATTTCTGCTTTGCTCTTGTGAGGCATATAGTATTGTCTGTGAAACGCAGGGTTTAATATTAAACATTGTATTATAATGTTGTGGTCTGAAGTGTGGTGCTAGTTACAGCGGTCTGTACAACTGAGAAATTCAGTAACTTACACTTATGTGCGTGATTTTAAATGTGCGCCCAATTTATATCTGCAAATTACTTTTAAGCAGACATGTATGAACATACGCCTAACAAGTGAGTTTATTTCAAAAAATTCTACGATCATTACTTGTTCTCTTCTCATTGTATAAGCGTAGCCATTCATGGTAGAGTGTAAATCGGTTTCTTATAGACAAGCGCGCTAGATCGTAGATTATAGCGTCGCTTAACATCAGGCAAGTTGTAGTCAAGCGTAAGCCTATATCATGTAAAAAAAACATTTTAATCCGCCCTAAAGGTGTCTAACATGGCCTAACAACTACTACCACTTAGCCATCAAACGAAATCATTCTCTAACTAGTACTTTATGCATAAATCTCTAAATAGTATCTCGCTAAATGTAGTTCCAAACCCTATTCGAGTGTCTGTCGCTACCCTACTTTAATCCCTACAGAGCATTACGCGTTCCACTAAAGACATCCATTGTATGACTGTAGGATAATTTACCTAGATTGTTCAGATATAACGTAGTTTTTGAGGTCAAACTATAAAACGAGTTGCAGACAAATTTTATTGGCATTGAATAGACTGATTTGGATCTTTATAAATACATATTTGGACAAAGATTTTGTTTTCTGTGTAAGTGTCTGGGCACCTACTACGATTAACTTAACTAGGATAACTTCCCCAATTTTCGTGCAATTTCCCCAAAGTGAATATTCTAACATTTGTTTCACCTTCATACCTCAACAGAGCGACGGATCCCATGATTTTTAGTATGGTGGCAGTAAAGAGTTTCCTAATCATACAAGTTTCATAATTATCTCGATAAAACATGGTGTGAACATCTACATAGGAGTGAGTAATAATATAACTTAGAGACAGTTGAACTATGAACGCTTCAATCGTCTCTTTGGCCTTCGCTAAAGTATAAGAAAATAACCTCTTAATTTAATCTCAAAGATTAAGTAAATAAAGGAAGTTGCCAACTTTCTTACAAATATAACTCCAATTTTGGAAAATTCTGCGAAATACAGAACGATATTTTTCCATTTTTCAGATAAACAAGGGTAAGTTGTTTGGTTTGTAAGGAAAATGTGAAATTATCTAATTAATTATGTACTAGGTAATATACGATGTAGTGTTTGGTACAAAAGTTGTTTAGATTGCTGTCCTCATAAAAAAATCAATCACACATCGTAAAATGTGTACGTCGCAAAAACATAAAAAACCTCTTTGACAATGCATCGCACGAAAACAATAAAAAAATCTATCAACGAACGAAATAAATTCTATTTTGGAGGCGCAAAATGCAATTACGTTTCTCACCGTAAAAACTAAACCGAAATAACAAAACGGACGAAAATGTTTCGTCAAATAAAATGAGTAGTTATAAAAAAACTTTTAATTGTATCCTGATTTTTTTAATGGCCTCACATAACGGGTTATTACTATAATTTCATTTTTTTTTCATGCCAAAATGGAATGATTAAATTTTTAATAAAAATAATATAGAAACCTGATAATTTAATTTTAAACCACCTGGTACTAAATAATTATTTTAAAATCACTGCTCATTGTACCCTAACATTCAAAACTGACCTTTTGTTCAAATTACACTTTAAAATTGTATCATGAATCTAGTTCAATATAAATAACTAAAATAATTTCAACATATTAACAATTATACTAACATTAAACAGCTACCCACATCAATGTAAGATAAACTATAGTTTTTTTTTAGATCAACCCACTTTTTGATGGTATTCATATACCTAATTTTTAACTAGTTCCATCACATCAAAAGCCTTATAACATAGTACATTGTTACCCTAGGGATGAAAGTAACCTATTTAGCCCCGAGACGGGGTTTGGCGCCAGAAACGAAGTGAGGGCGCCAATAGTTCGAGGGACTAAATAAGTCTTTAACCCGAGGTAAACACTGTTTTTCATTACAAATACAAGGAAAGTAAAAAAAAAACGAATAAGCTAAAGAAAATATGCGTAAACTTTATTTTACCACCCAAATCAAAACAAAGATACCTAAAATCGTATGACGATTTTCCACTACCGCTTTAGCCTCTTCTCTTATAAAATCAGGCGTTAAATTTATATCAGAATCAGATGAACTCATTTTATAGGTATATCTCTGCTATACGTATAAACAAAAGTCTTCAAATCGAAAAAATAAATAAAGATCGAATTACCGCTTTCCCGCCTATTTTGTTTGTTTTTTTTTATGTGGCCGGCCAACTTTTAATTTTTTTAGCCATTATTTTTTATTTTCATCAATGAAAAAATGGTAAATATTTTGCCCAAATCTAAGTAATTTTAAAGAAATTGTTGAAACTAAATTATAATAAAGTTATTTAAAAAATATATATTCTTTAATCAATAAAAGAAAAATTAATTAAAAGATAAATTAATTTTTAGGGATGAAAGTATTACTTTCAACCCGCTCCTCAGGCAACTTCAGACCTACTTTCAGAGTATGAGTAATGAAAAATAATAAAAATTCTTCTGATTCTCTTCTCAATTTAATTGCACAAACAAACCAACATTCAAACAATCCCGACCCAAGTTGGACGATTTGCTCCAATAATTAATTCGGAGTTCCGATATCATGTCCGATCAACTCTGCAGTTCACTAGTTCGCAACTCAGTTCCGAACTTTGAATATACAGAACTAGTGAAAGGGGTATTTCCACGGTGAAAATTTATAAACAATAAATGAAGAGCGCTAAATTATACCTATACTTTTTCTTTACAAATAACAGGTGCATAAAAAATATGTACTGTACATCGCACTCTAGACCAGATTGGCACAGGACCGAGACTGTTGGCATGACAAGAGAGTGGCCCACCGTGTGGCATATAGCCAGCAGTGGAAAAAACTCGCAGTGGATGATGATGATGATAGCACTCTAGGTCGGTGCTAATTTGAACCAACAATATATTCTTTCAAATTCAATTACTGATCGATAATAATAATAAATAATAATAATAAATATTCCGGGACATTGCACACAGCGCCATCTAGCCCCACACTAAGCAAACGCTTGTGTCGTGGGTACTAGATAACGGATATAATACTTATATACTTTTCTTTTGTAAATACATAGTTATTATACATACAAACAACCAGACTCAACACAAGAAATTATACATTTTTTTTAAAATGCATAAATACTTGTGTCAGGCGGGAATCGAACCCGCAACCCCTAGATTAGAAGGCAGAGCCACTACCAACTAAGCTAACAGGCCAGTCAATCGATGCCCAGTTATATAAAGATGTGTTCATGGAAAAAATCTGCTTCCTGGCTTGATATCTTTATTGCAAAAATATTGCATGCACAGTAAATTATGTTAGCAACATGAATAAATTCGTATGTATGCTAGTTTATGACGACAAATTGATATAAGTTAATAATGTTACTAAATTTGAATATTATAGATAAAATTATAATTGTGTTTTAAACTACCAATTCTCACATAAAAATCTCACTTTCTTATTCGAAATGGGAACAATCTAATTTCTCAAAAACTTGACCCTAACAAGATACATAATCATTTTAACATTTAAATTTCATTCGACTTCGTAACATTGTTTCTCCCCTCATGATTTTAACAAACTGGGTCAAAGAAATAATTTAGTAGCAAAAACGAGATTTCCCGCCTTTTTCTCAAAGAGTCGCCAAAAGCAACATGGCGGCCGACGGCGGCAAATGGCGAAAAAGCAATTTGAATCGTGAAAGAAACTGCAACATAACATTATGCTAAATAAGTAACGTTTGGAAGTGTAACGTAAGGACATTGCTGGTTTATGAGAATTGCGAATTTTATTACAAAGAAAATTCAATTTCACAAAAGAAAATGTGTTGAACGGAACGCTTTGTTGTCTTCTTTGTTTTTTGTAAAGGTCGTGTTTTATTTCTGCTAAGTAACAAGCGTTGTATTGAGCAGCTATTTTTGTGAAGGTTGTTGTATACATCATTAAAATAAAGAGGGTAATTTCCAAGAAAACCTTTGTCTCATAAAATATATAAGCGATTTGAGTTTTTTATATACTAAACGTTAGTTCTTACAAACTTTGTATTTTTTTAAGTTCTTCATACTTTATTACTATTATATATAATTGGATTACGACTCACTCACTGACTGACATAGTAGTTCTCCGGGAAGGAGTTTCGTGGGGTACATGTGTTATATGTCATCGTATAGGTATGGTTCATGGGACCACGAGAAAAATCCGAAACTTGGAGAAAGTGGAACTGACCATGGAGTAGGTAGGTGGATCTCCGAAACCAGAAGAGGTAGGCTCCAAGTGTTCAAACTAACTTTGGAGGGAACTGCTTGTATTATATATAAAGTTAAGGTTCCATTAATTTTGTAATTTTTTTACCATAGCTTATTAACAGTTAAAATGTAATATATGTATACGTAGGGAACAGCTAATAATGTTTTGTTTTTCATTACTTTTTAACAAGTAAGTTTTCTAATAATAAAAATAAATAAAATTAAATACATACTTACATGTCTATCTTGGTTTTTTTCTGTTCCGTTTCACCATTCCTTGTATATATATATTTTTTTAATTCAATAGAACTTGAAATAGAAACTCATAAATTTTAAGCGCAGCTAAGCAAGATTATCTCA
Source organism: Macaria liturata (assembly GCA_964023185.1). Classification (NCBI taxonomy): domain Eukaryota; kingdom Metazoa; phylum Arthropoda; class Insecta; order Lepidoptera; family Geometridae; genus Macaria; species Macaria liturata. The sequence goes on from OZ026824.1 coordinate 11,190,721, forward strand.
TGCTACTAAAATCTCAGCCAAAAATCTTCAGCAGGAATTATGCTCTCAAAAGCTAAGCGAAACTGCAAATTAAAAAAGTAATTCGGTCGTAACACTCCGGATTATCTTTCGCGGCTTTCTATTAGAGCTTTAATGTGTCGCTTAAAGCTCGCTGCGCTGAACTTGTACTTTTACTTACGTTACGCTTACGAAAGCTTCGAGACGAAACCGGTTTAATATAATATAACAAAGATATAGATACAAATTAAAATTCGACACTACACTTAAATTACGACATAAATTATTAAATAAATTAATAAACATTTCGGGAGATTGCACACAGCGCCATCTAGCCCCACACTAAGCAAACGCTTGTGTCGTAAGTACTAGATACTATTGAACTTTAGTTTCAATTCAAGTAATTGCAATTTTATAGCAGTAGTTAGGGTGTAATTTTTTAAATAAGTTGTATTCGTTGCTGACTAAGACATTGGATGTACCCCCTTCAATTTAACTATATTAAAGGTGATAATAGATAATAACTCATAAACTTACTAAAAATAAACAAAAAGATAATATTTCCGTTTCATTTTACATAAAACAATGGCCTAAAAACACAAAGTAAGTGGCCAAAATGAACCATTGTAAAAGAAAGCACTTCACACGCCGACATTCCGAACATCCCTTTGTTAAACTGATCCCAACTGAAAGGATTTAGTTAGAACCCTTAAAAGGGTAAAAGGTCAGGATAAATGCAGGGAGAGTAAAATGGGAATCTAATAGATAGACGGAAGTGTCTTTAATGATATTTCGTGCTCAGTTGACAGTTGATAAATAATTGTGTTGTGAGGAGAATCTTCAATCTCGTAAGACGTAGTTTTCATAGAAATTATTGTTAAATTAAACATTTTCAATTAATATGATACTGATACCTAAAAGAAAAAAAAACAGAATTCAATAACTTACTCATTAATTTCCTCAATTCTTAATAGAGATTAATTTAATTAGTAGCTTTGAGTTTTTAGACTGCAAGTAAAAAAACTCTAAGCATTAGTGATCCCTATGTATCTGCTAAAATAGCCTGCTAATACTCAGCAGTGACCGTAACAGTTTGAATTCATTACTATTAGCATGTGTTAAAGATGGCATTGCCGCTCAATGGTGATTAGATCATCGGTATTATAGCAGCGTATGAGTATGTGCTATAATGGGTATTGTTTGGTAGTTTAGTTTATTTAATATTAAGTGTACTTCTCTCTCTATATATATATGGGTCGAATTTCCTCATGATTGAGGTCGTGACTTCCCCGTAGAATTAATTCGTTACGGGAGTTCTTTAGGGCAGATACATCGTATTAGATGACCAGCAGGGTGTTTCACAAATTCGGAACGTTTCCGCTCGGAAACGAAACACCAACCAAAGACGTCAAAGCTGACTTATTTTAACCAATAACAGTCATCCACCAATCATAGAAGTTACAAGGAGTTATACGATTCGCGTTTCGTTTCCGCCATATTTCCGTCCATATTTGGAACACACATGTCCTCAGATTATAGTGTGGTCTTCAAACATGTCGATTCTCAGTAAAGTGGCAACAATAAGAGAAGCAAGATTTAAACAAATAGCAGCAAAGAAAACTAAACCCCAAAAACCTATCGAGTTTTAAATATAAAACTCCAACCTCTTATCTTCCTACCCACGCGGTATTCTAAACGAAAACGGCGTACTTATTCCAAACTATCCACAGAACAGATATCACCAGATATAACAGTAAATTCCCGCTAATTCTACACATAGCCTAACATAACCTGAAAGCACGTATTTGAATCGAAGCATTTCGAGAGCGCTCGTGGCGAATTATGCGAGAGAGTACTGTATGCATAGTGGCGGAACTATAATATCTTAGAGCTAAGATATCTTGAGATAAAGAAGGTGTATACGCATCGTTTTAATGTTTTATAGTTATTAATATACATCGAAGCAAAGTAAACTATCATCTATGACTGGCCTGTTAGCTTAGTTGGTAGTGGCTCTGCCTTCTTATCTAGGGTTGCGGGTTCGATTCCCGCATGACACAAGTAATTATGAATTATGAAAATCTATGATTGATTGTCTTGAGTCTGGTCTTTTCAATGTATATTAAGTATGTATTTACAAAAAAAATATATAATTATTATATCCGTTATCTAGTACCCGCGACACAAGCGTTTGCTTAGTGCGGGGCTAGATGGCGCTGTGTGCAATGTCCCGGAATATTTATTTGCATATTTTATTTTATTTTTATCTTCCTCCATCTTTAAATGTATTTCTTACTGCTGAGGATCAGAGGTAAGCGTGACTCTACCGCCAAGTAAATCCATCGCAGTAGTTTATTAGGGCTAATATACGTCTTGGTAGTTGATCAGGTTTAAACTCTGAAAAAGTAATAGTATTGTACCCTTAGTCAAATCACGCTACGGCATATAATTAAACATAAAAAAATATCACTGAAAATAAACATAAAAAACTTTTTTGTAGTGTAAACAAAAACTATGCCACTGCGAACTAGATATACTGAATTAAAATATTTCCATTTCCTTGAGAATATTAGACTTAACTTAAATGTAAATATTAAATTAAAATATTAAAATTATGTGTCATCGACCCTCCAAGGGAATATTAGGTCGATACATTCAATAACAACTGAGTTGAAAGTTATTGAGGACCCCAAGGGTTTGTTCACGGTCCCAAATTTAATCTTACTGGCACGTGGTTTAGGAGTAAATTATAGTTAACGAGATTGTCTTTTGTGTCAACTGTATATACAGAGAAGTTAACTGTATGTATATGCTATAAGTAAATGGCGTCATCTTATGTAGCTGTACTAAAACTTTTGCTGCTAAAATAGGGTAGGTACATTAGTTGTGTAAGCTCTCATCAGTAACTATTCCGTAGAAAATATGTTTACCATTGTCGAAATCGGCTCGGCGATCATTGCTCATTGGCTCGTAGTAATTACCAAAGTTAAGCTGCTTTCAAGGCCAGTCCTTGGATAGAAATATTATCGCATTAATTGACATAAAGCGCAATACGCACCAATATAACATTTTTTTATATCTGCCGTCAACTTTAGTGGCCATATCACGGAAAGCGATCTCTTCTAGGCAACCGTAGGAGGGAGAGCAAATGACAAAAAAAACTATCAATGGCTCACATTGTCACTAAATAGCTAACACAAAAATTATTTACAAAACATTAAACAACAACGTCATTTTTCTTAAAAATCAGTTCAAAAATGATGTTATGTCGGTATAAATATTTTCCGACTACATTTTCCCGTTCCGAAATCCGACCAAAAATAGGGTAATGCTAAAACAAAGGTGAAAGGTTAAAGCGACCCACTTTAATTAGAAACACTTGACTAAATTATGATAGTTCCCATCTTGGGCGTGGGACGAATATTAGTAGTATTGTTTGCTTGCATAATATTTTTATTATTTATATCAAAGAGGAAAATTGTATTTGTTAGCTTCAAGCGTTAAACAAACGCGATCCTATTCCTTTTGGAAACACACACAAGCGTTTGCTGAGTATGGGGCTAGATTGTGCATAGGTGGCGAATCCTGATGTAGGTTTTCTTATAAAGTTGTCTGATGACTGTGCCTATGAAGACTAGGCAACTTTGATGGGACTAATCACTAGATGAAGAAGAATCACTCATATCTGTCACACATAGCGTCAGATCATGCGATAAAATTGGAAGTTACAATTATTTGTCATAATACACGTCACGCCTATTAAGAATTTATTATAACATTTACGCCTTTCTTTTTTTAACACTATAAAAACATATTTTATAACCAGTAAAAAGAACATTCCGCCGAACTGAAAACTCCTTCCCTAAAATTTCCCTCCTTTTTTCTGAAGTCTGTTAAAAAGGGAGATGGAGACTGTTTTCAACCAGTATAATTATCAGCTTTCGAAGGTCTGTCTTTCAATTAAAGTGTATAATTAGTACATACCTGTCCTTGTGATCAACGTTAGAGCGCCGAGCGCCCCGAACAACCACGCCATCGACATTCCTAGTTCATATGCTCCGGCATACCCCCTGTTTCATGCTTCACGGCGTCTTGAACCACGACACATCTGCAAACAAAACACACCTTATGTTTACAACGCTAAGACACAATTTCGCTTATAAAATGCTAGAGCTAAGTTTGTAAATTGTCGAGTATCTCTACACGGTAAGGCAAAATGTATCGTAGTGACGAACAGTTAAAATTCAGCTTTGCATGTAATGCTTTCGAACGAATGTAGATAGAAATGTAAACTCTATGTCAATGGTGTAAAAGAGATTCTTGCTTGGATGGGAAATAGGGGCATAAGGGTGTAAAAGGGTGCCTTTGAAGTGTAGTGCTCAATACTGTAAACAGTTCGCGGGTAAAAATATTTTTAGGTCTGAATATAGAATGTTGCAATATAGACTCCAAAATGTGATATTGGATTTTGAATATCGAAAAATACAAAAATATTGATACGTCAAAATTAATTGTGCGAAAAATATGTTATAGTTAGAGAAATATATAAAAATAAAACAACAATTCGTTGTAATATGTATGAATTCACGTGACGTTTTATGTATTTTCATCTCTAAAAAATCTGATCATCAATAAAACCTATCTTTATGTCAATGAAACACAGACTTAAATACATCAAAGAGTTCATGGCCAACACTTTGAAGTATATTTTTTAGTTTAAGCGTCTAAGCGAAACGAGTTCGACCCTAGACCATCAATAGCTAGCGGCTATCAGCCTCTACTAAAGACCTTAATGGAAGAAAAAACGGGTCCGAAAAATGGGTCGGTTCATAAAAGAGATTTTTCCTTAGATGATTGCGGCGGCCCAGTTATTGCTTGTGCCAGAAAAGTTGAAAAGTGTCGAAGTGTTTGGACAGTATTTCAAAGAGCTAGTTAGTAGTTAGGGCGATGATATTGTCGTGTCATAAAGTTTTGTGGCTGATAGAAGGAGGCGAATGGTATGAGATTCGATTTTGAGGAAAAAAGATTGGGGTGCAGATGTTTTATACTTTATACCGACTTCAAAAAAAGTTGTTATGTATTCTAAAAGGAAAGTATTTTTGACTAAATATAGAAAATATCAGACGATGATAGCCCTCAAAAATAATTAAAATGATATAATAAAAACCTGCTCGTAGTAAAGTGTGTGGTGGTGTTTGTTATTACGATATATTATTTGATAGGAAAAAAAATATGGTAGGTATGTGGTTTATTTTTGGCTGGCAATAATATCTAGGATGATATTCCATCTTACAAGTTCCAACAGTTTACAATGAAATTAATTAAAAATATATATTATTAACAGATTTTTTTTATAAAATTAGACTATAATACTTTATGCGCCGTTTAAGTTAAGATTACCAAACAATCAGATAAAATTATTACCGTCCCATCTTATATTGTTTAGTTATTGTACCATAGGAAACCACTCAGTTTAAGCTACAGTTATTTGCGAACTAACTTCCATCACTGTATATAGAAAGTCTATTGGATATTTAGATCGTTGAAACCAGTTTGTCGGTGAAGTTACCACTGACCGCTTGTTGACGGTTAGTTTGACCTTATTCTGTTGATTTAGTGGACATTTTCTTTGGGAAGTGGAACTTGGAGTTTATTTTAGTATTTGTTTGATTTACGCCTTCTGCGTTGATCAAGTGATTGATGATTTGTATTTTGAATAAAACTTTATAAGTTCGAACTATTTTTAGTACTTACTTACCATTTCGTAATAAAACTTTGTTTGATACCCCATAATTTCATGGTGTCAGAAAATTTCCGAAATTTCAAAATCATATGTTTTCTGGTTGCAGTTTTGAATAAGAATAAGAATTAAAACCATTTATTGCAACATGAAACCTTATGTTAGTCAAAAACAACCAAAAATATATAATAAAAAATATGAGTAAATTAAAAGTTTCGTGTCTAAACCCGGTCCCAACTCAGCTTGTGCTGGTCTTGCGTTGGGACCGGCGGGTGACGTCACGCACGTAAACACGCGCGGTTTTGAGTTAAAGTAGGTGCTTTGAGAAATGTTTATATTTTTGTAATCTAAGAAACAAGTAGGGCTCTTCGTTGTGATTTATAACAAAAAAAAATATAATTGGTAGAAAAGCCTGTAAATATCACGACATAAACTTACAAAAGCTGTACCATTTCAGAATAACTTGATATCTACACAAACGACATGACTATCTATGTAATTCTACCCACAATTCCCAACAAAGAAAACTCTCGACATCTAATTCCATCCAACAACTAAAAACTAATTTATTCTTCGCGAATAAAGAGCTGTCTTCGGCGGGAATCGAATACGGAACAAGCTGATTGCATCCACCACTCTAAGCAAGCAATTGGAAATTTAATTTTATCCACCAATTGATGTTGAGACTTTTTTCTTCAAAAACTTAACCAATAGACTCCCCCCTGTCCCAACAACCCCATCATATGCGGGAAATCAAATATCTCCATGGTAGCATGGGTGATAGGTATACATTTAACTAACGGTGTCACGCGCTGTTTCTCACGCTGTTTCAGATAAAAAAGTAGCCATTTTTATATACAAAGTTGTTACTATCGCTACTAAGTCTAAATTAATGTTGACATTTTGTCATACTAAACGCACAAACAAATATTGAAAACTCTAAATATACATATTCAGGTAATATTGTATATTTTATTTAAGTACTACCCTACAATACACTTAAGAGCTACTAACCTTCATGTACAATATGCAGGTAAATATGTTTTTAAATAAATAAATAAATATGTATTAGGATGTCTTAATATGAGTGTATTTTTTTCGTACATTTACAAATGAATTGGTTCATGGCCATCCCAAATAAGTTATAAAACTGGATACTGATTGATCTTTGACGAAATGACTAAATCAGGTACTTGTCTCTTGTTTATATTATCGAAGTTTTCCTCATTGGGTCGGTCGGGATCAGAAAGGAAATCCAAACGGCTTACGGGAAATCTGAAAGAACTATTCTCTGTGTAGTTCTTTTTGTGTGGTCTTTTTAACGTATTTTAAATTGGATTCTAAGAATAAGATTGCAGTGAATGATGTAAATTAAGGAGGTAAAAAAATAAGATTAAAATTACTTCAAAAGATCAGAAAATATACTTTTTTAGAAATGAGTAACAATAATCTTACTGACGTAGATAAGATTAAATCAGGCATCATTTTGCGGAAATCCATTGTAAATGAATGCCTCGTGGAAAGACGAAACACAAAACAACAAAACTTGAAGATACAAAGTGCGGTGTTGGTAAGATCTTAAGAGCCACGAAGGCCACTATAGTTAGGAGGAGACGCGTGGTGGTGGTATATGGAGGAACACACCTAAAAACCACTAAGTTTGTTGTTTGCAGCCAGTTAAGGAGCAGTTGCAGCAGAAAAACACTACATATTTCTCCAGAGATTCTTACTGACGTATTTACTGACTATGATTTGGAAACTGCATCATTATTTTATCCCTGCAGTACGAATTAAATGCTAGGTTGAAAGTTGGTAATTTGTCGGTCATAGACAGGCATATTAAATCGCACTTATTTTTAAGCTATAAACGCTTAGCTCTTCTTTTAATCGCATTATGAGAGTATCTAATTTACTGTATAGTTTTTCAAGCCCCTAAAATAAATTCTGCATTTCTTACATTTGATTTGATTCAATAGTAATAAAATGAAAACTCCTCAAAAAAATAAGCCCCAAAAACCCCCAAAATCTTGCACATCAACACGATACAAAAACTAGCACAGTACATATTTATTTTAATCCGTGCTTAATCTGCCGGAACAAAGCGTCAAAGACGAGGAAAACACAGGCCTCACCTGCCAGGACATGATCGATCTGTGTATAATAATACACAACACAATACATAGCATAATACATAATACACAGTAATATTGCTGGATGTTTGGTATAATGAGTTGGTACTTTATTGACTGAGAGAGCGAATCTACCGAGGATTTGTGCCGATTCAGGTTTAGATTTATTGTTTTGGTGTGAATGTTATTTGTTTGTACAGGTTGATGCTAGCATACGATTTTACTGCTATCTTCAGTACACTGAAGTAAGGTAAATTGTAGGTTCCAGCTGTTCGTCATAGTACGTCAGTCTCGTTAGCCAACTCTGGTGCAAAAATACAAATTATTATTTGTATTTTTGGACTAAGAAGAGTATTATACATTTATAAGTATTATTTAGAAGTTTCCAGTGTAGGTTTATTATGAAAAAATATCAGATTTTTTTGCTATTACGATAATGCTAAATGCTTTCTTATGACATATAGTTTATAGCTTTCATCCTAATACCTAAGAAATAAATTCTTCTTTCATATATTCCACGTTGTGATTAAATCCCCGAACGCGTACAAATAGAACAGACCACCTTCCTCAGCCCCACTTATATTAAAGTGACTAAATTAGGGTCCAGCCCCACTACAGGAGTACAGTATTTGCTAACTCGAAACGTTTGTTCAGTACAATACCTATATTTACTATAGACACCTAATTATCTGTCAGCTGTTTATGATTATTATTAACTAACATACTTCTTTTAGGATGGTAGAATGAAAGTAGTTGATTTTTTATAAAGTAGCAGTTCCCAGTAACCTCGGAAAAATTGTATCTTCAAATAACTTTATTGTTCACATAATAATAATTTTATGATAATTCCGTCACGGTCACTTAATAATTTGATAGGCATTCTCCGTCTTTACTTCAAATTTTTCGTTTGGTTATCGCAAAGTATTTTATGCAAACGGTTTTTCAAATGTCTGACTGAATGTTACTGAATTAATATGCTGTTGTACATATTAAAATGTTAACTAGGTATCTAACTCTATTGTTTTCTACTTACCTGATACCTATTATTATATAATTTGAATAGATGGAATGTAGGATACAATATTATGATATAGACGTATCTGTTTAAAGTGACAGATCATTTAACATGGCATTTATTATTAATATGATTTTATTTTGCCATATGCATTGTTGAATGTATTCGACATAATAAGGGGTCTAGTTTGTATGGTTTGTTCCTTTCGGGACGGTATGTAACATTCAAGGACACGTTGAAAAGGGTACACGGTATGTAGGTAGGTAGGTATATTGATGTAGTGCTAGCCATGAAAAATGTAATGTAAGTACGTACGCTTTATTTAATCTAAGTTGCTCTGTTTGTGCTAACGTCACTGTTGGTTGATATGTATACTTAGTTACATATCAACCAACAGTATAATGTAAGCAGGGTAAGTAATAAACCCTCGTTTATAACAAAACGGTTTCTAAATTATCTATTTTATCGTTGCTAAACTAGCTTGCTATGTGTTGTCAGCAGTATTAATAATATAATCATATTTAGTATTATTATAAGAGAAAAGTAAATTATTTTTTCAAAGATTATAAGTTTTTAGTGACAGTTTGTATAAGAGATAAGATTTATATTGGCAGAAGCGTTGAATCCAGCGTTCGCTATGAAATCTTTCGTAGACTCTACCAATCACGGCGTAGCTTATGCTACGTTCATAGCATAAAGCGTAGCATTGCATACTACGAATCTCGTAGCACTTCGAGAACTCTACTCCGTAAAAAATAGCTCTACAATTTTTTAACTTCATGAAAATGACTCGCAAAAAACACCAATTCAATTCCTTTGTTCTTTAGTGCGTGCTCTTCTTACGTGACAGGACTTATACACATCTGTAGGCTTATTGTAAGGGTAAACATGGCTACGTGCGTGTTTGAAGGAAGGCGTCGAATGAGATGAGAAAACGGTAGTTTTCTAGAGAAATGGGAACACAACAGGTGGAATGGTTGGAAAAACAGGTGCGTGGAATATGTCTATATACTAGAAAAAGTAAATATATTGTCGGTCTTCAAGTCGAGAGTAAACCGGTTTCTTTTAGGCAAGCACGCTAAATCATAGATTATAACGCGTAACATCAAGCAAACTGTAGTCAAGCATAAGCCTAGCTCAAGTGAAAAATAAGTATTCGATTTCTAAAAGGTTTAATTGTATTTATATGCTAAGTTTTCATAACTACAATCCAATGAATACTAATGAGTTTGGTTTTGTTTAAAAATTATTTAAAAATGGATTTATGAACATGGAAAATACCACTTCAGTGATTCTTGCATAAACTTAAAAGTAATTTTGTATAAATGTTCCAAATTACTAACAATTAGTCCATATTATTATCCATAACATATTCTCTCTAAGCATTATAAACCTCTACGTAAACTTCTCGTATAGTAAAACTTAAGCCCAAGAATGCAAGAAAAGTCCCAAAGTATGTGGCAGCATTGTCGAGAAGGTTCTTTCGTGAGAATTAGAAGAATGTCCGTTATCTTAGAGCCTTTATTAAAGGTCGACTAAATGAGGGTCCGTGGATGCATATTGAGGTCTGAAAAGGGTTGAAAATCTTAGAAAAGTTTTCTTAGAACAAGTTTTTTTTAAATACTAAATATTCAGCAAAGAGTATTTTTTTAAATGGGGTCAAAATTTATCTAAATCAAGTTTAAATTATAAAAAGCACAAAAAAATATTGACATTTCTTATTTTCTAAACTAAGAGTCCTCCTTATTCGTATTTCTTATTACTGAGGGTCGTGTCTCTCCCTCAAATTCAATTCGTTGCAGGATTTTCTTAAGCAGATACATCGTGGTGGTCGCTAAGTTTCTTTCACGGAGTAACTCCGAATAGGTACAGGTTAACCTATCAAATGAAAACATTTTAATCCCACAAATAGCCGAACTCTAAACTAGTCGGTACAACCTCCAAGTAGAGGACAAGTCGCCTACATCGGCTCGTAAATAATACAACAATGCACGACAGACAATGGGATTCAGACGCGGTTTGTTGGACGCCATTTTGTAGATTAGTCGTGAGTACAGTTAGGCACAGAAGTGGGGAGAAGTTAAGTAGTTTATTTTTATTGTACTTATCTTTGTGTGTTTTTATCTATATATTTTTTTGTGTCTTCCGTGGAAGGACCTGGGCGCCCACCACAATGTATCTGCTCAAGAGAACTCCCCTAACGAATTAACTCTGCGGGGGTGCACGACCCTCAGTCATGAGGAAATACGACTCACAGAGAGAGATATTTTATCTTTAGGCTTTGCTAAAGATTTTCTGAGTGCCCTCTTTTTGTTGTAGTTAGAAGTAGTATGTTTAGTTTTTCTTCCCTGGATTTCATGTATTATTATTGTAAATAGAAGAATGATATTTATATTTCATCTCTTTTAATAGTTTTTTTTTTTCATGCCTAACGGTCGTGGCTCTTTACGCAGTATTGATTCGTTAGGGGAGCTGTCTGGGGCATAAATATGGTGGGCGCTCAAACCTCTCCGCACAAGACACATGTCCTCAGATTTTATGGAAATATTTCGGTTTTCTCACGATGTAGTTCACCGCTGAGGAAGAAAGTATTCATAGGCAGATCATTAATATATACCAAAAATCAAAAGGATCCATCGTATCACTGCAGGGTGAAAACTAATTATGTTGCACTCATAAACACTTTTTTTCTCGAATATAATGATATGTAATAAAAAATAAACACACTTTTGTTCCCATTTGTACCACCATGTTTAAGTTTTAGCTTGTTTGTACCGATGCCAAACCCGCCCTTTACAATACTACCTTCGTTATTTGTTGACGTGGCTTTTACATACTCATGTGACGTTTTATGAGATTTTATTTCTGCTTGTTAAATCTGGGCTTAGATGAATGTTGGATGAACAGTTACAATTGAAGATAAGATTAGATAAAGATAAAATTATAAATATACTTACATACATGTTACTGAAGTTGCGTGGGTTAAGTAAGCAAATAATTTAGTACAAGAGTGGATATTTCTAGTGACAGAGTTTTGAAACCACACTAGAGGTCTATGAATTAAAATAAATTAATAATTGAAATTAGTAATGACATGTAATTCTGTCAAATTATTAATAAAATATCTGTTTACCTGTTTATCTGACAAGGCTTAAGAACTGTCGTATTTGTAACAAACAGCCGGGACTTAGAGGAAAACCTGTCATCTGATCCAAATAAAGTCCTGATTACTTTTTTTGCCATTAAGCACTACATTATATGTTATGTCATTGTGTAACAGTAAACTATAAGATTTAACACATTCTCTACAACTACATATTAAGCTAAACATTGTAAATGCCAGCATAGTACCAAATAAATATCTTTTATCTTTATATATTACACAGCTGAATTTAAGGATGGGATGTTAAGAATTTGATCTGTATGTATGTATTATTAAAAAAATAGTCGGTAAATGAATTACATACCTACGGATTTATCTGATACCGAGTATCAAATAAACTGATTATTTTATTGATTTTCATGGTGATCATCATACGATTCATTATATCTTAATTTGAAGTTATTTTTTACTTTCACAACGAAAACTGGTTATAATTAAATGTACAATTAAACAAAAGTACGAATAATGTCATTATAAAGTACATATTCAAGTGTAACTAAAATAATTATATCTTTCCCCTTAATGTTGTTTACTCAATTCAGTGAATTAGTACCGTGAATAGATGAATTTATACCATTCAGCGTTTAATGGAGTTATTGACGTTTATAATGGAACAGAGTTTAGTATGCTCATACAAAAGGAAATAGGGCTTTTCATACATTGATTTGATTGAGTATTAATATTGTTTTGGAAACTTCCTTCCTTGTTTATCAAAGTATAAAAGTAGTTTATAAAAGACACAATTCAGAGTATGATATTGAAAATTTTAGATATATATTTTTCTATTGATTGTAGGTAGTATTTTTAAAGGAAATTCAGGAGATTTATATTTAAATAACTTTTTATCTAGAGAATTTTCGCAACATTTTAAAAACCTGTCCGAAATATTGTAAAAAAAAGAACTTGAAGCCTACATGAAACCTTATTTCTAACCTAAAGCCCATTTCATATATTACATTGTCAACATAATCAAAACATATATCCGTTTGCGGCAATATTTCTGCGAAATATTAGAGCTACAAAAACACGAGTAAATATACAACTCTACATTATGAATAGGGTTTCTGGTAACACAAAATAATAACTCTATAAATAAATTTACTATTAACGTTGTTTTATTTCAATAAAATTAAAAATAAAGGATTACAACATGAAAAGCTTTTAGTTTTGACAAATAAGGGAATTGGCGAAATATGTTGTGATTTGGTAGCAATACAACCAACACTTTTCAGTCACAATTGTATGGTTTTTATATCTATTTTATACATGTCGTTGGAAGTATTTAATGTGTGTATTGAGTGTAAAATCGTAAATAGTATGTATACTAATTGAAAATGTTGCTTGGTTTGAGTACACTGTCAGTACTTCTTGTGCGAGTGTCAAACTCTAAGTACTGAACATTGTAAAAGTTAAATGTGCTCTCAAAGTGCCAAAATATGTCATTAGATGCAATGCGACAGATTTAGATAATATTTGCTATGATATGATCTGCTTGTTGTTATAATATTTAACCAAGATAATATAGTATACAAGCTTCATTTCAGATTCATGGTAAGCTGTCGATTGGATTTGATTCCATCGACCTATTCTACCTAGGGCTTTAGGCAAATTGGTAAGGCCTAGACTCACTAAAACGTTAAAGTACAAGCAATTTATTAGTTTTATCCAAAATTTATAATTGAGTGATTTAAATAATTAGGCTTTTGTTTATAAAAAAATGTGTATACTGGAAAGAGAAAGACAAAACATTCATCGATATTATAATTTAAATTTAGAATTATTTTTGCTTCTATCTGCATTTGTTTTTCCAGTAAGATTACTTTAATACCTACTTTACTTTTGTTACGTTTGGCCATTATTTTGGTGTACATTAAAAGATATAAAAGATTATATCTTCTTTTACTCATTCATTCTGAGAATGTTCAAATTTTCAAACAACAATACATATACATTTATATAGTGAAACAAGGCTTTAACATTTTAATACTTGAATCTGTCTAGTTTCTCGAATCTATCTGTATTCTAGATCAAACTGAGTCTAAGTTACGAGTACCAAGTACGTACCAAACGACCCTGTTTCAAATTAATGGAAATATCGTGTCTACGCTTCTTAATTATTCTCGTGAAGCCTCGGGCGATAAGACGACTTGGTATTTATTTGTAAGGCTTTCATTTTGCTAAAATCTAGAATATTAATATACACGCGTTCAATAGAGAATCTCATATTTAAGTACGTATTAGGTTTTATTATAAGCTAGCGGACCCGACAGACTTCGTCCTGTCTGTTGACTCTTTTACTCTTTAGTTAGTTAGAAAACGTTTATATGGGAAAAAGAAAAGGGCGGTTTTTAGGGATATTCCGTTATTTTTTCGAACTTTTCTCGCCGTAAAATCCATTCTTGAACTTCAACGAATATTAAAAAAAAAAATTGGCCAAATCGATCCAGGCGTCGTTGAGTTATGCGCTTACCAACACATTTTGCGATTCATTTTTAAACATAAGAGGGCGAGCCTCTTTGTTTTGTTTATATGATTGAGAAAAAATATAACCTATACGTTAATCTATAATCTAATCATATTCATCTTTTGTAGTAAATTTCATCCAAATTTGTTAAGCTATCCAAGCGTAAAGGTTATAACAAACACATTCAAGAAAACACTTATTATCTTTCGTCTAAATATTATTATTATTGTGATGTGATTGTGATGATGTTAGTATTTTTTTCCGAACACCAACTTCTTTCTTTCTCTTGGGAATGAATAACGCAATAAGTACCCAGAACAGTTATCATTAATGACAAATTCCTAGAAGACATGACATGTGTGCTTTCCAACGATGTTTTTCTTCACAGCTAGACGTGCAAATCGACATAGAATAAATAGAAAATAAATCATTGATGTAAGCCCAGATCGTATGGTAGATGCTATTTCTAAAGAAAGTTCGTTGGAGTCTGGTGTCAGAGTTTTCAATCTGCCCAAAGGGCCTCTCTCTGACAAGACTTAACGACTGCCTTACTACCCGCAGAAACGCCAAAAATAGTATTTCATTTTGAGTACATATTTTTTAATGTCACGTTTTTCCACTGAACTTTACTTAATTCTCCAGGACATTGCCTATAAATTAAAAATAACCAACCAGCCTCCAACAACAGGGCCATATTTCGCAAGCGATTATTTTAAACTGGCAACACACTTTGAAAATTTTAATATCTACTTCAATTTCACGCCATCCAAAGGAATAGCTTCTACCATGTGCTAGGAAAATATTTTATAGGCGAAAACTTTCGTGCATATTTTCTACATAATATTTTAGTCGAGGTTCAAATTGCATTTTCTGTTCATAATTTTTAAAGTTACTCCGGAAAATTTGGAGCGTTCGGTGATTTTAGATGGGGTTAGATTGGAGTGCATTGTGTGTTCTATTTTAAGAGATATAACACATTTTTAAATCACATTTTCTGTAATTTTTGACTTTTTTACTGCTTCCGTAACTAAATGGATGCCTAGATACAGACCTACACTTAGGCTTCCTTCATGAGTCGTATTTCCTCATGCCTGAGGGTCGTGGTCGCAGAGTTAATTCGTTAGGGGAGTTCTCTTGGGCAGTGGTGGGCGCCCAGGTCCTTCCACGGAAGACACAAATGTCCTCGGATATTGTGGTCCTCAAACTTGTCGGTTTCCTCACGATGTAAGGCTATCTACTAGAAAATGTATAAACATACTTGAAGGTTTTTAAATCCTAAAATTTGTCATTATATATAACGTAGGTGAATGAAATATTTCGGGAAGAGGCGTTAAATTGGCATGTGGGTTGTGCATGTAATATTCTCGGAATTGTAGAACATTGGAGAATTATGGCGTAGTTAGCTTCCAACATTCGTGTCTTGGGTATAATTCAATATTCGTTCTTAACTTGTTTGGGAAGACGTTGTAGGGAAGATTATTTATAATTTGTTAATTTTATTGATTATAATACTAATATTAATCAATTATTAATACATACGTCAAGACTTTTAGAGATACATAGTTTGCACATATTCTCATATTTCACTGGAAATGAGTCAGACTGGAAGTTGTGTTTAAATTGCGACTAATTTTTTTTTATCTATAACCGTTCAATCCACATCAAACTAAGTGCGGCAATAAAGCCCGAAGCACATCAGGCAGAAAATAAAGACACTCAAAAAGATTATTTGCGAAGACAGAATGGTTTTACAAAGCCTTCTTTCTACTTTCCTTCGGATCTGAATCCCTGAATGTTCGGGCAAATAGTCGTTAAGGAACGCTGAGACGTTTTTTCAACTCTGTATAAATATATTTTTTTGATAAATGTCGCCATAAAAAGTATTCAGTGTTTTCGTTCTGAGAAAGTTGTACGTATGTTTTTGTAGGTTAAAATATCAAACTACACGTGCTTAAAGAAATTTGAACACATTCCGAATAAAAATATCAAATTCATCTTCATGGCTTGTATAGATAAAAATTTACTTACAGACGTACAAATGTCCTTAATAGAAAAAAAACTAACCAGCTAACAATCACCACTTAATTGCCCATTACATTTGAGACATTCCCCTATTTCTATTCTAGCAAATTCTCCCAAACTACATGGCTTGCTATTAACAGTCATTACAAAAACTTTATCTAACTTCTATTCCTAGGCCATATTAGAGGCTATCACCAAAATAGACCATAATCTAAATCGTCTCGGTAACCGTCGGAAAGAGCCCAATTTGCTCCAATTCATAGAAAATAATATCTAGAGACAGCTAATCTGTCTATTCTTTACCTTTAAAAACAATTCTAAAACACTCGACATTAAAATAATATAAAGTCAAAAGTAGGATGCGAAAACAAAATTTTTGTTACTCCCTTCCGTATCTAAACTGACCTATTTTATACATTTAAATAAAACTAAACTAACTAACTAGGTTGGCTCAACGACCCAAATCGGATCTTGGGCTCCGACACCAAAAGACGCCATTCATCTCTGACCTGTGCCACTTCCTGCCACTTAGCGGCTTCGAGCTGGGACAGATCTTTTTCCACCTGGTCTTTCCAGCGGTATTGGGACGGCCAACCGGCCGTCGACCGTTTGGTCGTCCCAGATACGCTCTCTTCACAGCACGATCTGATCCCATCCTTTCCACGTGACCGAGCCAGCGAAGTCTGTATGATTTTATTTCGCCTATAATATTGGGTTTGCTAGCTTCTCGACCTCGGCATTCTTCCTTATTCTAAAGCTCCCATCGTCCCTTCGAACTGGCCCTAGAATTTTTCGGAGTACTCGTTCAGTGACGAAATACGTATACATATATGATAAATAAAATTAAATATAAATACATTAAAATATGATACATAAAATCATAAATAAATAATTAAAATCAGTGGTCAATTTTATGTTCCGCTTGCCCTATCAGCTGCATTCAGCAATCACCATTAAATCATAATACTGTATATCACACATCAGAAAGATAGACCAATTAATAATAAGTACGATAATCGATTATTAATAAACGGCTTGATAAACTCTCGACACCAGAGTTGGCCACTTTAATTCGATAAGAAGAAGAACGATGATGTCTGTGTCATATTTTATAGCTAACTTATCAAGCGTATGCTTTGGCATATGTATAAGAGACTAGTTTTGCTGTTTTGTGGATTCCATTGTATGTTATATCGTTTGCCCAACTACTGCAATTTGGTGCCAGCCAACAAATGATGATGATGTCATAATCTAAGGTGATGTATCCTTCGGGGGAAGTGTATAAAATTGCGTTTTATCGTCGGCGGTCCTTTCTGTTTTGAGATAAGGAAAGTGTTACAATTCGTTACCGCTTTGGGATATGTGTTGTGTAGGTACTATGTGTTCGGGAACATACATAACATGCTAAGCTTGTAGAAATAAACTCAGCAAACTCTATTATGTTTAACATCAAGATACGTCTTGCGTAATAATTTTTTATATAACATTTAGGAAGATTTAAATATGTGCCAGTTTGTTCGGTTCTTAACGCATAAACGGCTGAACAAATAGTCATGTATTTTGGTGTAAAAATTGATAAAACTTTGTTACATACTTACATACCGAATAGGTAATAATATGGTATAAGTTTTGGTTTAGTTTATTTCTTACTTCATTATTAGCAAGTTACATATATAAATGATGTGAATTGATAAATGTTGTGTTGATCAATGTTAATGTTTATCAAAATATTCCAAATAATTACCAAACGAACAAAATTACCGCTTCCCCGTTATTAAACCGACAGTTTAATCAATTTCTTGTAATTTCTAAAGCATTTCGGTTTAATCAATAATCAGTTGCTTCCAGAGATTACCTGCTTTTGTATATAATGTAACTGACACTACAACACAAATTTCCAGCAAAGAAAAAACAAAAATTTAGATTACAAAATAGGTATAGTAGTGCCGTTTTAAACAATCTAAGTGATATAAAAAGTAATTAGCAATTTTTTTTATTTATTTCGTTAAATTTGTTTTTAACACAGCGTCAGCGTCAATTTAGCGTGGATTGTATATATTATATATATAAATCATATTTGACATATAAATGTATAATGTTTTATTTATTTTGAATTACATATTTTATCTATTAACTAGTAACAATGTGTTTGTATAAAAATAAATGAATATATTTAAATCATATAAACTAGAATTAAAGGTACAATTTTTATTGCAATTTGCTTTTTGGGTTGTTTTTTTTTGTTTTATTGACTAAGGGAAAAAATAGCCTATTTCAGGTGTGGTTAGAACTACCATTCAATTAAATAATTGCAAAATAACTTATCTCTTATACCGTACTAAATAATTTTGAAATAACTTATAAATATTGAATAAATAGAATAACTAAATAATTAAAATTAAATTTATAAATAAAATAACTAAATAAGTGTAAAATAACTTATCTTTTGTACCAAATAACCTATTTGTGTTATCTATTTGTTGTAAAGCGTGTAATCTGAGTTCTACTCCATCCTATCGTTGTACTAATTGGAATCGTTCTTGTGATGAGTAATTGAAGATTTTTCCGATATCACGAGAATTTTAGATTTAATTATTATATCGAACGGCTTATTGAGTATTATTTCATTTTCTTCCTATTATTAATTTAATTAGGTCATAGTTTTAATAAAAAAATAGGTGATAGTTTTAATTAAATTTTTTGTAATGTAAATAGTATGATAAAGGTTGTTTAGTTCAGTTATTGTTGTCCCTGAGTAAATTTTCTTCCTAACTGTTGTAATAATTAGCTATTACATCATTATATTGCACACAAAAAAATTATCATGACATATTTATCTGAATAAATTAATACTGAATGTCAGCACTAATAAAACATATTTAATTTATGCCACCTTACTTTATGCAGGGTCAGACATGAGGTTCTTTGTTTGATGCCATGAGTTTGACTTGTAACAACACAAGGTATTGTATTTTTTCTTACACATTCTTTCTTTTTAAACCACTTTACTCACATAAATTAGTCAACAATTACGGTATTTTTTTTACCTTTTTACTAATTCTTTTAACCATCAATTCAATAAAAAAAAATGTTTGACTAAACTAGCTGCATTAAGTGATTTTAATACTTCAGAATTGAGACGGATCTTCTTGTAATTTTACTTTTTTTAAGGTTTTTTTTTTATGAAATATGCTTAAACTACTACTCTTTACTTGAAGAAAACTACCTGAAAACGTTTTGCATACGAGTTTAATAACACATGAAAGTTTCACCAGCTGACATGAAACTTCTAACTACTATTACTAGTATATATCATGTGAAACTCCAACTTTTGTCCCGTTCAAACGCAAAGTAAATCATATTGAGACGACAAGACTGACTTTAATTGCATTTGAGAACTTTGTAGTGTTAAAACACACAGAGATTTTAAGGGAAAAGTTATATTGAATTTTATATGTGGTGTTTTAATAAAGAATTTATCTATCTATCTATCTATTGAATAGATTTTGTTTTGGATTTGCTATTTATGTGCTATATAAGCAACTCATACCTTTGTTTCGGATATGAACTTTGCCTCAAATTGTGCTTTACTGAAAGCCCTATCGTATTTATTACAAAAATAAAGCAACTATAAAATAATTTGTAAGAGGTTCGTCTTAAAAACGATTTTAATTAATTTAACAACACATTACACCTTTGTTCAGTTTATTTAGAAATCTGAATATACGTCGCTCGAGAGCGTCAAGATAACTGGACAAATAAACCAACAAACAAACGTTCGATTTTGTTTAAAGATAATGTGAAAAAACACAAAGCAAAATAAAGTTTTGCAACAAAAAAACATCCTATCTTAATGTCACAAAAATTTGCCTTATCGTGACATCTTTTACACTCTCTAAAATCTACACATCAGTGTGGTGAAACTTCACCTTAATTCACAGACGTAGTTAAGTAGTAGTTAAGCAATAGTTAAGCATTCAACTGTGGTTCTCGAGAACTTTTGTCTGAAGACAAAGTACCTTAGAAGATATAGTTGTGTGCTTCAGAATAGACTTAGTTTGTAAGTTTGGTAATTACAATTTGTAAGTTGGCGTGACCCTATTTGTTCTGGGTAATGGTTGATTAGTGTAAAACAACTTCTTTTAGAAAGGTTTTTTAACAATTAGACGAGTGTTTTTTTTTTATATTAGTAAAAAATATATTTTTTTCTTTTTTCATGAACCGTTGGAGCAATAGAAAAATGTTGTTACAAAAAAGCCTTACTCTTCTAATTTCAATTTTTACATGTATAATTTTGGCATCAACTAAATATAGATACTAAATTAGTTTGGATAAAGAAATGTTAATACATAAAAATGTTTTAATACATAATATACGAGTAGGTATCTTACGAGTTTTCACATCATTTTGTTGAGAATAAAATTAGGAATTATTATTATAAGTTGTGTATGTTTTGTGTATGGACTAAAAGTTCGAAATAAATGACATTTATTTATTTATTTTTTTATTATAACATAATTCCTTTTGAAAAGTAAAACATTTTCACGCAATTTTTAAGTGTCTCTGTATATAATTTGTTGTCAAATTTCCACTAACACAAAGTAGGTCAAATGCGTAATTGTAATGCAGATTCAATTTGCATATCGTAACAACGCTATCGCAACTACAATCCAAGAATGGATTGTTATTGTTAACTTGGCTAACTTAATGTTATGATAATACTAACATTCGCAGTTCCTAGTAATAGGAAGTTGGGATAATTTAATAACTTGTTTATTGATAAAATGGGAATTCTAATGCTTGAATTATTTTGATGAAAACCTACAATATCTTGCTATCTTTGTTGCCGTTAAAAAAGTAATCCTTTTTTAATTCATTGTAAAAGTCTAGAAGGACGACAGGCGGACCAAAACATTAACGGACTGGAGATCCATGACTGGCTATAGAAACAGAGGTTGCCCACCAATTCGGTGGGTTGACGACATAAGAAAAACAGCAGGGAGCACTTGGATTCAATCTGCACAGGACCGTGACGAGTGGCGTACTAGAAGAGAGGCCTATGCTCAGCAGTGGGCGATAATAGGCTAGTGATGATGAAAAATCTAGAAGGTTAATATGTCGATATAACCAATAACCTATCATATCTACGTGTAAGTATGTACTGTGTGAAATTTTGTGAGTTTTAAAGTCGGAGAAAGACGTCACCCCAGATTAAAATTATGTCTGAGTATTTATATCTATAACATTAACGCTGGTAACGGTAACAGTGGAATTATAAGAATTGATGACCAATTGACAATCTACTCAGAAGAAAATGATATTTGAAATTAACAACATACCGCCTCATTCATAAAAATAACTGATAAATGTAATCATGTATCAGTGCTGCTAAGTGAAACTCTTATAAATAAAAAGCAAACTTAACATAAAGTTTAACTAAGCAGTGCCTCTTTTAGAAAAACAAAAAGAAGCGATTAAAGGCTACAACAAGTGAAATAACACAAAACCGCCACAATTTCCAGCCATCACTGTCAAACACTTTCCATCCCCGCACCTATCAGTCGATATCCCGGCCATTTCACTCTAATGCCCTATCCCGGTCAGTCTAAATTTCGGAAATATTATGCGACCAGTCCCTCGCTAGCCTTATTCACTCCATTACAGCCTGATTTATCGTATCCCACTAAAAGGGTCTCCCAAGGAACGATCCTTGGACCCTCTTTTGTACAATGTACGTAGTCACATTAGCCGTATGGAAATTTAGTTTAGGAAAGTGCGCCTCCCATATTTTGCGAGATATTTTCCTCGTTGATGTTTGTACAAGGTTAGGGGTGACTAATGTATTATTTGTTAAGGTTGTTTTAGCACATAAAACTATAAATTTTCATGATTTTTGAAAATCCGCTGAAAATGTTAACATCGCATGACATATAAATAAGAATGCCTTTGTTTGACAGTCGGTCCGATTTTTAGAGAAGTAGTTAATTTTTGAAAAAAAAAACCTATGTAATTTAACATAAAATGTTGATTTTTACATACTAAAGCCACTCTAAGTAATGGATATATCTTCGCATGAAACTTCCTCATATAATCGAACTTCATTTTGCAAATTCGTTTTATCGGTTAAATATATCAGTATAAAGTTTAATATATTATCAGTTACTCTGTATAAACGGCCGAGGTTTTTCTGTAATGAAAATAGAAATAAAGATATATAAATGTTGCAAAGATGTGTTTTGGTGTAAACAATCTCTATGCCGATACAAATCCTGAAGAGGGAGTTTCGTAGTGGCTTCCGGTTTTGCCGGATCTTTACGTCGCGCCATTTTGTTGTGTTCATTTGTTATGCTTTTAGCTCTGTTATGGTAACATTTGTATGCTGATTTTTTGTTGCCATGCTCCGAATAATATTTTGATTTAATTCATTTAATAAAATCAAATTTATGATATAACTCGGATAAATAGTCAGATGTTTTTTTTTATACTTACCACATTCATATGGGTATTCTTTACGCGTCGTTGTTTGTTCAATTCTGAAAACAAGGAAAACCACGGTTTAATTAATTTAGCTTAAAAATTTCGTCGAATACTTTTTACATATGCATATGATGATGGTTCTGTAGGATAACGAAGTGGTAGTAGTCGTTAAGCAATGTTAGACGGCTTTAGGGCGGCTTAAAAACTCTCAACGTTAGAGTTGGCCGCACTTATCTGTCTCAATAATATTCTATTCTAAGTAGAAGAATCGAACAAGTAGTGATAGTTGTATTTTATAAAATGAAGTATTAAATGATTTGTTCCAAAAACTATTATTTTTTCCAAAACCAATCTCAATTAAAAGTTCGCTCATGAGTATTTTCTGAATTCATGAATACGCTTGATTTTAAGTAAAATCAATATACAATATTCTTAATATCGATAAAAGATAGAATCAAATTGATAAAAACTTTTTCATTGACAAAATAGATTACAAATATCACAGTAATTTACAGCCCGGTGTAACTAGCACCACACTTCAGACCACAACATATAATACAATGTTTAATATTAAACCCTGCGTTTCACAGACAATACTACCTATATATGCCTCACAAGAGCAAAGCAAAAATACTTTGTTTTGCATCGTATTAAAAATTATGACCTATATTATACGCTCTAATCCTTTATACAGAGTGTTTTAGCTTTGTCAGGAACATTTTTATTTATTAATATGTAGAGATGACACAAGCATTACAAATACAAATTGCATTAAGCAAATTTATTAATTTATTTATAATGGTACACAAAACAGAATGTGTTCCCAAATAAGCTACGTATACATTCAAAAACAAGCATTGCGTGGCATGATGATGAAAAGCACGCTTTTATCAAATAATGGGTCATTTAAAGGTTTGAAATCAATGCTTCAGGTTGGTATAGATAGAGCTTATTACAGCTAGACATAGAAACTAAATTGTACTAAATAAATCATTAAAATTAAAGACATCTCTACTAAAAAACTGTAATTAGCAGCTAACAACCAATTTAACAAGTCTACTCGTACATACACTAGCATAATTCTGCATTTATATTAATTTGTAAAAAGGAGCATATTCTTCGCTAATTAAAAAAAACAAGCAATTAACTTGATTGTAGTTGTGTTCTTTTACTGCAGAAAACCAATCGCAAAAAATCAGTATCTATGTAGCCTAAAATGTGTCAGACAAAAATTTATTGATATAACCATCTTAAAAATCATGAAATCTTAAGGCCTCCCCGAAGGTCGGTTAGGGCGAAACCTTTATGTTATCCCAAAGTCATTTTGAACGTTCGAAAGAGTCATTTAAACAGGCAAGAGATCTTTCGGGACCCATATGAATAAATCGAATTGAATTCCGATAAAAGAATTTAATTTTAACCCGGAATGTGCTTGCTTTTAGATTATAGCTGCAAGCGGTTAGGTATTTTGGGAACGAAGCATATCGTTTGCGATCGCTCTTTATTGTTTTTGAATGGAGCCGTTTATTGCGAAGATAATATATGTATATATTTATTTACTTGTATAACACATGTGTAATTATATTACATTCCAATTGTTAAAAACGTAGTTAGTTTTATTTTATGATCATAGTTTTAAAATGGTTTGTCACATAAAGAATGTGAAGTTTTCTACCGCTTTAAAGCCGCCAGCGACTTCGTCCGCGTGGAATAGTTATTATCATAAAAACGGTTCTAGTGAATTAATCTTAAAAGATAGACATATACTGTTGTATGTATTTTTTTGATATCTTGAACCGTTTTCGCAGCACACGCAACGGAAGCCCTCAAGGATGAATATTTTTTCCCGTTTTTTTCACATTTTCCATTGTTTCTTCTTACAGCGTGATGTTATATAGCCTAAAACCTTCCTCGATAAACGGTCTATTCAACACAAAAATATTTATTCAATTCGCGCTAGTAGTTCCTGAGATTAGCGCGTTCAAACAAACAAACTCTTCATAAATATTATGCTTTATAATATTAGTATAGATAATATAGATAATGACATAAATGACTGTACATTAAAAAAAGAAACGTTCTTTGTACTTTAGATAGTAGTTGATACAGTTGATATGATAAAAGTCTTCCATTATAAAATTAATTATACAAGAACGTTAAAGATCCTTTCATCTTAGCGCATTCAAAGCAAAACTCAATTGCTCTCAACAATAAAATCACAAACTAAATCACAAATAGAGAGGGATTCAAGACGACCCAATTCTCGACCGCGTCGGTTCATTGTTCAAAACTTTCTGACCTGAAAATTATGAAGTATTGTTTTACATTCTCTTATTAACGGCACTTTGCAATTTAAGGCTATTCATATTTAATATTGAAAGGAGCTCTGTTGTTTTCGAAGAATAAAAACTCGCAGTGACACCCCCCTAAATGAAAGTTCGTAGTACATGTCTTTTATAATATGAAAACTTTGGCAGTAAAGGGAGGAAGACCTTAAAAACTGTCTTTAGGGAAGTAAGGAATGGTATTACAGACGATTATAACCGTTGTATCTCAATTTCTAATGGATGTCTGAGGAAAAAGTCTATTTTAGGCGAGATTTTGTTCATTTCACAAAATTAAGTAGGTAACGGAAATTACTGAAATACTATACACGGTATTAAAGCAAATGTGCTAGATCGTAGATTACAACAACAGGTGAGTTATAGTCAAGCTTAAGCCTATCAAGTTAATAAAAAAAATAATGATATAATTCAATATATTAACTAAACGGTTTTCACTCACGTGTAAATCACGTGTTTACGTACACACCCCCACCACCCCGGCCCCCCGCGCCCGTGTCCCGGCGGGCCGATCGCGCGGCGGCGCGCAGTCTGCGTGCTGCCGCGGTCCCAGAACATACGTTCTGAAGATGGATGTCATAACGGTTTTCACGTGAGTGAAAACCGTTTAGTTAATATATTGATAAATTGTCTCACGAAAGTTTTAAAATTAAAATGATATAATTGTTGAATTGTTGCCCGTCAAAACTCGATATAATAATATTTCACCTGCTTGCCTTTACAAAATAAAATAAAACGCTTTTATTTTGGACAACAAAGAGATCCAAATGTGTGTTAGTAAACTAAAAATTATAAACTTAAAACTAATAAGGGTTACAACTAAAACTAAGTTTGTTAAGGCGAATATACCTACATTTTATTTGTTAATGAGTCATGTACTTTGACGGCGTGCCCTGTGCAATCATAGTTCGCACGAGATGCCACCGTATAAGTTGATTTGAGACTCTTAACCTTAACTTTTTTTTGTAGTCATGCAAACCTACTTAACATTAAGACATCAGAAAGTGAAATCCCCGCCGCCTCTAGTTTGTAGCATTGAATTCTTCATGTAATGCTCCACCAGGGCGCCATCTGGCGGGGTTTTGCATAAACTCGTTTAACTTCGAATGCGTCACGGCCTTAAAGGGCATCGTACGTGACTACGAAATATGGACGCGAGAGATGAGACAAGATGGCTACTTCGCTCGTTTGAATTTGGAACCTGAAACGTTTTATGGTGGGACAAAATGCGTATGGAGGCTTTGCATTTTTTATGGTGGAAGAAAAACATGAAAGATACGGTATCGATGCATAAATATTGTGCAAAAAAATGTGAAATATGTTTTGGTTGATTTGTTCGTAACAATAAAAAAATGCAATCAAATTTATTTACAGTATGTAACAGTAACAATAAAGTTTGTTATTTTTTAATCATACCCTATAATTAAAAAATAACAAATTATACTGTAAAATACATTTATTAAAAACATGAATAATTTTTCTACCAGACTGACAGCACAAAACTAAACTAATGTTAAAATAACGATGAAAATACATTTTTACAACGCTTCAGAGCGTCTATGCGGTTTAAAATCCAATTTTTCATAAAACTACGGGTATTTTTAGGGTTCCGTAAAAATAAGATGGCTATCATAGATAATTAAGTATTTTATATTTTTCAAAGGCCAGCTGTATTTGTTTATTTATTTAGTCGTATGGCATCAGAATTAAAGTAAACATAACGAGCTATATTATTACACTAACTGTGCCAGCAACTTCGTCCGCATGGAATAGTTATAACCATAAAAACGGTTCTAGTGAGTTAACCTTAAAAGATAGACATACACTGTTGTAGATATTTTGTTAGATCATTTCAAGAGAAATAATTCTTTCATATATATTTTTTTGATATCTTGAACCGTTTTCGCAGCACACGCAACGGAATCTCTCAAAGATGAATATTTTTCCCCGTTTTTTTCACATTTTCCATTGTTTCTTCGCTCATGTTAGTTGCAGCGTGATGTTATATAGCCTAAAAGCCTTCCTCGATAAATAGTCTATCCAACACAAAAATATTTTTTCAATTCCCACCAGTAGTTCCTGAGATTAGCGCGTTCAAACAAACAAACAAACATAAAAACAAACAAACTCTTCAGCTTTATAATATTAGTATAGATTTTCGATAGTAACAAGTGGGCAAGAGGTCGTTTAAAAGATTTTACTGATAATATTCTTTGATTTAATAGGCAACTTACATAAATGTTGCGGCAATGCATGTAAATAATCAATTACCTAATTATTAGTTACAATTACGTATGAAATAGGTACCATATCACTACCAAAAACGTGTAAATAAAAACCTGTAGTTAATCTAAACTACGAGACAGATCCATAAATCCTCAGATCTCATTTCGCATGAGATATAAAATACATAAATCATAAATATTTACACAAGTTTTAATGTTAAAGTATCCGTAAAACACAATTCATTTCGATAATCTAAGCCTTAGAGAATAGATCTGGGAGCAGCTACACAATACTTATGTCTAGTTTATACAGGGCTCACAAGTAAATATATTAACTTATTTGTACATAAAACTTTCTAAATGTAACCGTTTTTTGTTTGGTGCAATACGAAAGCAATAAAATTTCATACGTTACAAATCCATACAGAAAGATTGCTTGGAAATAATAAGCAAGTGAATACGAAAGAAAGAATTTATTTGGGGACAGATTTTACAATAACTAGAACAACTATTACACTGTACATAAAAACAATAAGATGTACATATGTACTTGGTGCAAAAAATGTAGATAAAAAAATTATTTAAAATTGGTGAGATTTAGTCATTTGAAAAAGCTCATTATTGATCTGATTTTTAAGAAAATATAAAATATATATACTAACTCAAAAGGAAAACTGCAATTTAACATATAACCTAGTATCCGAGCTCAGCTGCAGTCTGGGCCACAAAAGGTCTTATTCAATTAATATTAGAGTGATTTATGTTGCATTCTTTTACTGCGCACAGCTGATACGACCACTTGGCGATTTAACTGCTCAATTTCACACTTATGAAAGTGGAGAGGTTATACTAATGCTTGGAGAGATACTTGATTATAGTAAAAAAAAATGTAAAAGATAAGTATTTGCTCTTTATAGAGAACCATTGTTACTTTATTCTGTTTACTCTATATTTATTTATGCGAAATTGATGCGTAAAATGCTTAAATAAATCAATACTTATATGAAATATTGTTAAAAGTTTTGAAACTACGTTATTAAAGTTACCTGACATTGGAAGACTGTCGCACTAAATAGAACAGTCGAGTCCTATTATTTCACATGTCATCGGAATCACGAAAGCGCCCAAATGTAAATTTTTACTCTTTGCATCGGTTATCATCAGAATCAAACTTAGCAATCTTGATCATCATATTTAATAATTATAATACCTAGTCATGTATCTTTCATTTTAGCAATGAAAGATATATCCATGTAGGTACATTATTATTTATCATTTTCATAATCTACACAATATATCAAAGTGTAAGCAACTTGAAGAAAAAACCAACTATGGTAAAGTATTTTCCAATATCGCAAGGCTAAGAACATCCCTAAAGGTCGAATGTGACATAAGCTGATCGATGGAAACCTAACATGAGAATATGCTCTCGGAATGAAAATGAGTTTTCTTAGACGAAAACAAGGATCAATTATATTACCTAAGAACAAAAAAAATATATCGTAAGTAGCTTGAAATGGTTTTTCATAATACACAGAGATAACTGTTTCGTAAAAATCTATGAATATTCATAAATGACAATTTTAATAGAAGATAAAAAAAATATTTGTTGCAAAAGTTTCAAACGCTAACATATTAAAATTTTTTAAAGGTCTAAACTGTCAAATAAATACATAGAACACCAACTTTCTTTTAATGTAAATGCTTATACTAAAACTTTAAATCTATTCCCATTAAAACTTCACAAATCTATAAAAACATTCGGTCGCAAACTCCTAAAATACCTCCTGGTTCCAACTATCAGCCTACCAGTAAAGCTCTGCTGATTTAAGCCGCAGTTTACAAAAGCGTGTTATCTTCAAACTTGATAATTACAACGTCTCGGTACATAGTGTTCGTTTGTTTTGCCGACGTAGGCTGTAGGCGCTGGGAAGCTTTATGAACTTGGGGTAAACAATAAAATGTATAAACTGTAGACAGTAAATCAACTTCTTACTCAATTGTTTTTTTTTGCTTGGCAAGCCGTTGAATTTTTTTTGATCCGCGATAAGAGGTAGCCTAAATGTTGATCCAGTTAGTCTAATAAGTTCACCAGTTTTATCTAAAAAACCGATTAACATGAAACATTTATATTGAACAGGACACTGGTGGAACACGCCATATATTTTTTTGCAGAAGGAAGCCTACTTTTCATAATGTATTAAAAAAGTTTTTTTTTAAATATCATATCGTATCTATTTGTTTTTTTTTTTAATATTAGATTTACACAATGTCAAGTATATTATTATCAAAACGGACACCTATATATTTAAAAGCATATTGAGAAGTCCTAAGTATACACCAACTTTCATTAAAGCATCGAGTTACCACTCGTACCTGTAGAGTTAAATTATTCCTTCACTTAATTTTGCCGTACGTAATACCAAAGTCAAATAACGAAATTCAGGCCCAGCAAGCCGACCTTTCAAAATACCTGTGAAACTATAGGTAGGGGCACTGATTATGGATGGTAGATTCTACAAATAATGTAAAAAATCCCACCATGGTGAAATGGAAACCCGTTCTCTGATTTGATAGTTAAAAAAACACATCATTTTATCAACTGTAACCATAATAAAGTCTTATAATCTATGAAAATAAATCATTTTTTATTTTATTTTTATTTTGTTCATCAACAGAATTGTACTACAATTAAGACTTATAACTAAATACACAAATATATAACGATATGTACGCTTCCTTAAACGATGAACCTAGCTAACTTAACATTAGCGACAAAAATAAATAAAAATAAAATCATGGGAAAGAATTAAAAAAATTAAGGTACCTACTCTGTAATTTTGTCTACCACTCGATTATTTATTCTTAGTATTTGTATATGCTTTGAGAGCTTTTTCTATTAGAAGGCGTATGTATGAACAATAAAAACAAACTTCTAATGTGAGCCTCTCAAAGCATATAATTCTCTATTCTAATCTGATGAATCACCATTGTATGTTTTTAATACGACACAAGTAAGAGGAATCTATTGCAAATGCCCATTTCAGAAACTACATATATAAACATAAAACTTGGGCCTTGAGCTTACAAGAATTTTAATTATTACCAGTTCTTTTCTTTGGAAATACTTTGAAGCTGGATATTACTTTCCTTTGATTTTATTTGTTTGAAACTCATGACTTGTAAATTTTACATAAATTAACTTTTCTCAAAAAGGAGATTAAATAATACAGAGAAAACAGCGAGTTAATCAAGTGAAAAGTCTACTCACAAATATTTAAAGATTTAAGCTATTTATTTGATGAATAGATTAAGACGTAGCTTTTTAGACAAATAGAAATTGATATTCATGTTTTATGGATAACACAGTATTCTGATTGTTATGTAATTACAATGCAGCCTATTTCACGATCCAATTACAAACTTCTTCTTTTCGAAAAAATAATTCTTGTTTGGGTCTATTTATCACATGATAAAACTCAATAATCTGCCTATCAAAATGATAAAAAACATCTGCAGCAATTTATATACATTAAGGCAGCTTACTTTATTAACTTAAATCTCTTTGTTGGAAATTTACCACTTAAGGCATTAAGAAATATTCTTGAGACGTCACAAAAATGAGAACTCCGTCACATAAACTTGACTGACTTTAATAACAAAAGAGGTGATAAGGACTCCTGCTTGAGTACAGAATAAACAATTTTTCCTTCACTTTTCTCAGGAAACTGTAGGAAAAGGCAAATATTATGGTAACATCGTTAGCATAACTAGATTTATTTTTATTGCCTTCTACTAGCATTCGCTTGGCATATTTTTCTTCAGTATTTGCCGTAAATATAGCAGGTAACTTGCTTGTTGCCAAGTTTTGTATAAAATTCTGGCAAAATGTATGCTTTCTTGGGGAAGGAAATAAAACTCTGTGACTAAACTAATTAAATTGCTTAAGAACTAGTATACAATATCAAGAATAGTATAAATCTTAATATATTTTTGAGAAGGTTTCCAAAGTAGCTTTGGTGCCAATACATTTGTTTTTATTTTACACCCCGATGTTGATATTGTTTAGTGAGTTACTATTTTTGCTTCCATAGTTCCTTAAAAGGGTTCTTGAATAATGTCAAGAAAAACTTATATAAAAACATTGATATTTTCGTACGTAGGTACGTACGTACGCATTTTTAGAGAATCATTTGTTTTAAATTATGTTTATACGGTTTTCACTTACTTACTAAGAGACGCCTTTAATAAGCGACGTGTTTCAAAGCATTTGAAGCTTCATTTGTTTTCATCACAGAACGTTATATCAACTCAAACCATTTTCTTACCCATCACTTGGCTCATAAAATTAATCCAATACTATGTAAACAACAACAGCCCAACAATAGGCAATCAAACATTAACGGACACCTCTAAAAGACAAATAAATCAACAGGTATTACAAGCTACATTATCTCAGATCTTTGCAAAGTATTGAAATTTTAATGAAGCCATAAAATTCAAATGATTTCAAACTTCTCACTGTACTTCCCTTTGACGGCACCTTATTCAAATGAAGATATTAAATTTTAATGATTCCAAAATGCAAATGAGTGTTCGAATTTAATATTTAATTGGATTTTAATCTCGATGGATGGGGTGAGTAAGTTTCGAGTAACCTAGTCTCGAAATAAATCGATATAATCATGCAAATTTCTGTAGCATTATTTTCAAGGGAATTCTTTTCATAGAAAGTTAATTATTTAACACGTGACAGATATAAACAAATGAACAGAAAATAAAATATAAAATGTATGGGAGTGCTATAAAAAAGATACTCGAGAAAACTTTATTGTCGACTCAAAACATAAAATAAAAATAAATAAATAAAATAAAATAGCCTTTTGAAATTTTGAATTAAGTAAACTATTTACATAAAATGAATCGTTTCTTCAGTATATCTTTAGGGCACCCAAACTTAAAAAACATAACAAGGCAGCCTCTAGATATACAAATGACGATATATATAATAATTTTATAAACTTTGTATAAATATTTAACTTTGTACCTATGTGTAATTGTAAGATTTACGATAAGTTTAAACGCAATTAATCATCACAAAACATTTACGTATGTAATGCTAAGAGCATGGTCCAATAAATAATGGTCTAATCTGAAACTATCCTCAATCAATTACACCGCTGTCTAGACCACGTATAGTGCTTCTGAGTGTAGGTAAATTATACACAAATCTATCTGAATGTACTAGATTTATGGATTAATTTAATAGGTTTATGTATCAACTAGTGGGTGCTCGTGGCTTCGCTCGCTTAAGACGTAAAACTTGCATCCCCTTTCACCCCTTTAAAAGTTGCATTTCCAAAAATCCTTTCTTAGCGGATGCTTACGTCATAACATCTACCTTCATTCCAAATTTCAACCCAATCCGTCCAGTGGTTTGGGCTGTGCGTTGATCACTATATCAGTCAGTCAGTCATCTTTGAGTTTTATATATTTAGATCTTCAAGTCAACAGTGAACCGCTTTCTTCAAGGCGTTGTTACAGACGACATCTGACAGAATTTCACTTTTAAGTAACTTTGTAAGTACATAAACAACCCAATTCTTATTCAGCATGGTTTTATTAAAATATTGTAAAACAATAGGGGCACCGAGTTATGCGGTTCGTTCTTGCTTTTGAATAATCATCGGATAGTAGTTTTAAAAAAAATAAACAAAAAAAGTTCCACCGTTAGGCGGTTTTCTTATTCAATCTCATTAATTGAAAAACAATCCAAATAGGGTAATAGAAATTAAAAAAAATGTTAAGTAACAAGTAGTTTATTGTTATCGACAAGTTCTACTCAATAATTAGGTTAATTCAAAACTTTGAAGAGCTTGTATGAAAAACATTTGAATTTTGATTAAGACCACTCAAAGAGGTCGGTCCTGAGATCCCTTAGATTACTGTCGCTTTTTTTTTTTTTTTTTTTTTTTTGTATGTTCGTCGATCAATCCACCAACATATAGAAGTCGGAGATGTTGTCCAACAAACACTGATCACATCAAAAAATTTGAAGCGAAGTTTAGTCTATAAGTAAAGTAGCAGTATATATTAATATAGTGCTTATATAGGTTTGCGTGGGGTAAGGGTTGGGGTATGCACAATAAAACGGGTTCCTTATTTATTTTTTATTTTTTTTCATGTTTTTTTTTTTTTTTCTTGTTTTTTCTATTCTTTTCTTTTTTTTTATTTGTTTTCTGTTTTTTTTTTTCTATTTTCTTTTATAAATTACTTATTGTATATACATTCATGATATACCTAAGTGATTTTATTAATACTATTTATTTCTATTAATTACTTGTCTACCAGCTTTTTTACAGAATTCCAGAAAACTATTTCTATAATCTTTGTTACACACCAATTCATTCAGTATTTTAGTTTCTATCTTTATACCTAACCTAATTTCTAGGTCATTTCTATCCTTCCCATGAATGGGGCACTCTGTCAAGATATGTACAACAGTTTCTTTCATGTCCGGGTCACAAGGGCATGCGGGACTGTCCTTGCGCTTGACTCTGTGTAAGTATTCTGAGAATCCCCCATGCCCTGTGAACACCTGTACCAATATGGGAGTGAGCTCCATCTTTTTCAGCATAGAATATGCTCTAACAGCGTCAGGGAAAAATAGCTTGGTTACTGATGCACTCACTCCTGATTTGTAGCGCCGGTTCCATTCGTCAAGCGTGTCCAAGCGTATTTGACGCTTGACAAATGAAATCGGGCATTGTTCATAATCGGCTCTAGTCTACGGTGTAACGCAGCTTCCTTGGCAAGAATATCAGCTCTTTCATTTCCCTCCAGTCCTACATGTGCCTTGATCCAGAAGAAGTGTATTGTTTTGTCTGGTCGTCCATTGACAGCTGCATTAATTTTTACGGCGAGAGGATGGAGGGAAACTCCAGAAGCCACTGTTTCAAGGGCTGATCTTGAGTCACAGAATATACTACACTCGTCCACTTTGCTTCTTAAAGCTATTTCTACCGCCTTTTGAAGTGCTAACAGTTCGGCCTGGTAAACAGTGCAGAATGGCTCCAGTCCAATGGTTACTTAGGGACTTGTGAAGTGTCTACTTACCTACATAAGTTAGCTTATATAATTTAACTTGACCTTCAGGAGATTTGGATTAGAATGTGGTTTGAACTTGATTAACGAGTATTATTGTGTCTTTGATCTGTGGTCTTCTTAAAAAGCATAGTGTTTTTAATAGATAACTTAAAAAAACATTAGAACTAAGGCTATGTTTTTAGATTTTAGTTATGAATCTATTATGTTTAAAAAAATAAAGAATCTTGAGGAGTCTTAAAGAAAAGCGTTAAAAATATTCCAAATATAATGATCTTCTAGGCCATTGTCAGAAAATATAGTGCCCTGCATGCTGGCCACATGGTCACATTATTATGACAATGTGCTAAAAAAATATGATTTTACGCTTTTATCACTTAAAACACCAGTATTTTCAATTTTGCCCATTAATTAGGGCGACAAAACCCATTACTCCCTTTGCCACCCAAAACCTAAAACAATACAGCCATGCTTATATGGGATATTTAAAATATTTTGCGAGGGCCTGAATTGTTTAGTCCATCAGGATCAAAGCAAAAATTACGGGAAATGCCGGAAACATCGTCCGAAATGTTCCTCATTATAATAAAATTAAACAGAATGTTACTTTGGGGGCTCTAATGGCGTTTTAGGCTTTATGCGTTACTTGCAAAAACATGTAAATCGTATTTTTTTTTAACTGTTTCTAGAATTTCTTTATTAGTGGTATTTAAGAAGATTGCATAGGTTTCTTGTAATTTAAGGCGACCTAGTAGTGACAAACTTACTGCCTAACCAATAGAAGAATTACTCAAATTTGATGAGGGTATATCAAAAAAATAATTAAACCGAACAAACTTGTATCATTCTAAATGTAAGTTAACAATTTTTTTCAATTTACACGCTCATTTATTTTTTTTAATTTGCTTCAAATTTTATTTCTTGTATATTGTATATTTGTACGACCACACCGGAGATGGATAGACGTATTTACGCAAAGACATGGACAGAC
Organism: Macaria liturata; assembly: GCA_964023185.1. NCBI lineage: Eukaryota > Metazoa > Arthropoda > Insecta > Lepidoptera > Geometridae > Macaria > Macaria liturata. The sequence continues at coordinate 11,226,390 of OZ026824.1, forward strand.
GCGGACAAGATTGGCCCAAGAGGCCTACGCCAATGAGGCGACAGCTACACACGAAGAAGAAAATATACAATGACACAAAGCTAACATTTAAATGGACATCACTACGACATAATAACATATATACCAACATAATTATGACATTATTTTTGACATTCATAAGTAATTGACAGGTAATAAAACAAGAAAATAAAATAAGAAAGAAATAGTGAAATGAATTAATGTGGTGATAATAATGTAATAATAAAGTGTGCAATTTAATGAAATATCAAATGTGTAGATGAATAAAGGCTTTTTTATTTTATTTTATTTTTATTTATATTGTATATTTGTAGATATCTATGGTTCAATATTATGTTTAAGACTTGTAGATGTACATGCCAATAAATTTTATTGAAATGATTATCATTTTTACAAGCTACAAATAACTTACACAGAAGTTAGACGCTACTTAAACCCAAGGCCGCACCAACACCCCAAAAAATCTTCCCAAACTAACCCTACGATGTTTACTGAATGGCTTGTCCAATAAAATCTTAAAACGTGCCCGGCGATAATACGTAATTAAATTCCACACGCACCCTTTCCTTCTAAAACGTTGGGATTTGGTCCGTATTCTTACACTAAAGACTAACACAGACGACATACTTTTGTATTACAAATTAAGCAAGTTCAATTTAGAGTGGACAACTATGGTATAGAGAGAGTATACAAACGGGCCTAAGAGCCTCTGACATCGCTTTACAACTGCCGTAAGAAGTTTAGATTTGAGTGCAATATGTAAATTTTGATCTTAAACCATTTTTTTATAATTAAACAAATAACCAAATGTATATAATTAATAAAAGTTAAAAGTGGCATTATAATTAATATGCAAGTAGATAAACTAAGAATATAATTCATTTTTTTGTATTTTTACATGAAAATGCTTGTTAAAAAAAAAACACACAACATTTTCCGTAAATAGTATCTCGTCTGCGCAGCCCTTTAGGAATTTTCCTCGTGTCTTTAGAAGCCTTTTGAACCTTTATTTGGGTAATTTGCCCACCTTTTGTGTAGTAATGAGCCAAGAATCACAGTTTATTCAAATTAGGTGCCTACAAGTTACCTCTAATGAAAATCAAAGAGGGTAGCTTAATGGTCGCTGCTGTTTGTTTTTAAGTTTATTTGTTTCCAAGCTATTTGTTTTGCTTAGATATATTTTTAGATTAAGGAATTAACAAACCGATATAATGGTTTTACAATTGCGGCAATCATTTTTCAGATCATTGGTTTTAAAAGCTAAACGGGTATCTTGTATTTTACAACTACGACACTGAATGAGTTATTCAATAGTAGTTTATGCAACTGTCATATAATGAAGGGTATTAAAACACGAGTGTGAGTTTATGAAACGAGCGCAGCGAGTTTCATAATAGTAACGAGTGTTTTAATACCCGTGTTATATGCAGTTGCATATGTCGTAGGGTAATTTGATACTTCGAATCTTCGCGGAAATCCTAGGGGTTTTGCGAAAACGCGGATAATTAGATATAGGCGAAAAATTATCAAATCTTACTGGACAAAGTCAGGATTTGAGTCCTGTTGCAGTGCAAGTGGTGGACTCGAAGTCACTTGTCTGTGACAGAAGGTAGATTAGGTTCGTTAGGTAGCTTTCTACCACGCACATGCGACGACGAGCGAAGCGAGGAGGAGCCAACTTCTTTCAAAACATGTCTCTTTTCGCCTATGTCTAATTATCCGCGTTTTCGCAAAACCCCTAGGATTTCCGCGAAGATTCGAAGTATCGAATTATCCTACGACACATACACTACTTTATCTTCACTAATGCAATTAATCAAACAACAAGAGTAAAAGCTGACAAATTTACGCGTACGTGTATTGTCACAGTGATTTTGCCGCCATTAAAATCTAACCAATGAGAGCGCAGCTGCGCGCATCAATAAAACGCGACCAACCTGATTGGCCCTGCAATCAGGTTGGTCGCGTTTTATTGATGTTATAATGAGATATTACGATATCGATGTGGATATTATACCATCATGTGAAATTGCTTAAATTGAGTGTTTTGTTGTCTGCGCTATAACAGCAGTAATTATGAGTCAAGTATTGGAAACATAAGTAGAATGTTACAACATTAGTGTAGATAAAATTTATTATGTACACACTTAGAAACTAATAATAATCCACTGTCGTAAATAGACGACTAATAATTTATTAATCAAAAATGTTATTCCTAATCTATGTAAGTTAGCACTAACCCAAAGACCGCCAATAAAAAAAATATTAAAACGCCAACAAATGTTAAGCTCCATGAAATTATTATTCAACATCTGCAGTTAACTCCCCACCTCTCATAGCAGAATTGATACGCTAGCAATACTGAATCAACCCTGAATTGAACAATCGAGTATCTGCTTGCTACGTGAGCAGATTGCTAATGAAGTGCTCCATTTTTATTTGAATTACAAAAAGAGATATATGGTAGGCTATCGTTCTCACTGCTATATTCCACAAGGCATATGTATTTTGTAAAGGATTTTTTTCTATGGTATGTCAAGCTCATTTATATAAGTAAAAAGGTTTTCTAAGTTCTCTCCATAGTATCCAAAGATAGCAAGAATTTAATGGCAGCTGCTCATAATTGGATAGCTAAAATCCTTTTCAAAGTTTTTTCTTTTGTCAAGATTTTAGATTTTGTGGCAAACTGTTGGGACCTAGCACAATCTTTGGTCACCCATGCAAAAGCAGCTTGCGTTGGTATTTGCTTTACATCAGTAAACACATAACCTACGTTAGCTGAGCTACCGACGCTTCTCTTCTTTTTTGTGTTCAAATATTTGCTTACAGTTGGTACATGGTGCAACATGTACAAAACATAGTTTTTGTTGCTCCATTAACTAATTTACAAGTATAATTAACATAGCACAACAAAACAATATGGTATCCGACGTGCATAGAATTCACAATGTCGGCCATTTATCACTGTTAGTTCTCTGTCGATGCTCCATACGTATTTATTGTACGGAATTATTCTCTATTAGCAGGCCGGACGTGAGATAGGGCAATATTGTGCTGTTAGCAGTGTAAATGCAATTCACTGCATGAATAGTGCGAATCTAGGATAGTAGTAGTACGTGTATTATTGTTACCAATAATATCATACCGTATATTACATTGGTTATGGTTGTAACCGTGCTATGCTATAGCTTTGTAACGATTAAAATGTGAAACATATTGTTCATATGTGTGAAAGTCACTTCAAACAATCCTGATATTAATAATTTATTTGACTACCATGGTGTTAACATACATACCTACAATAAAGCAATTATTTATCTATCTATTCAAATGCCTAAATTTTGATTGTAATAGTGTATACCTAGTAGTGTCTTTCAATTGCTTTATTCAGTTTTTAATCGATTTTAAAACGATTGACGTTCTCACACTGAATGCTTTTTTGTTTATTTACTTTAGTTAAGTTGCTTGCATATTTTGCGTATGCGTAAGAACAAACCAAAATCAGCTTCCAATCAGTAACGTAATAAAACAGTTGTTATTACCAACCTGTCAGGTTAACCCAACACGCGCCTTCCCTTCTTTTAACACCCCTGATTACTTCACCCTGGTTGTAAAATCGTGACCATCGTTATGGCTTGATTTATAACCTTTCTTGAAAAAGGGCTTCGAAGTACCCCCAAGCAATGACATTGTACCGTTAAAGACATACATCATCAGTTTGCTTCATGAATAAAATAAATTACCTAACTATTTGTGATGTACTACTACTGTTAGAGAAGCCATTTTTTCAATTCTGTTCATTATTTACCTCTTATTGTGCCAGAGACCTTATGTAACTACTATATGTGCTTAGAATTTTGTTTATTTATACATTGTAAAATAAGAGAGAGCAAGAGAAGCCATGTTAACAGCCCCCAGAGTGTTTGAAATCTATTGACACTAGTAATAATGCATTATTTCTCACTACTACAAAACAAAACACTAAGAAAAGCCTAAATTAGTAGGTAGTTGCCAGAGAGTAGCGTGCCTAGCTGACTGCATTACTATCTATATTATATCTATTTAACTTTACTTCGTACGAAAGACGATATATTTAGGTCAGTCTTACTGTTATATGTCAATGTCTAAAGGGCTACCAGTAACGTGAAGCTCTCTGAAGTCGGAAAGGGCTCAAGTACAGACGTTACGCGGGGTTAGGTACGCAATAGGATGTGAATTGATGTGTTTTATTTCCTGGCATTTGAATGGTTAACTAATTAATTAGTACAAGCAAACCATTGTAGCGTAACAATATTGATTTTAAACTTATTTACCTTATTCATACCGTAAATATTATAGAGGCGAGTAGTTGTAAATGTGTAATAATAATAAATTCTATAATTTCATATTTGTTACTTCTTCTTGTTGTTTCAAACGTCTGATTCAAGCGTATGATAAGCTGATAGTGAAGCATAATATTTGTTTACCTACTTTACTTTTACAGAAACAATAAAGTATTTACTACATAATTCAAACAACCAATATTAAATTACTAGAACAACGGTTTCTTCTAGGCAAGCGCGCTAAATCGTAGATTATAAGTTGCTTAACATCAAGCAAATTGTAGTCAAGTGTGAGCCTATCTCATGTAAAAAAACAGAGATTTGAATAGATTGCTCACAATCTATTATATATATCTATTATATTTATTTATTTATTTATTTATAATCAGTTATGGAAAGTCCTTGCATTTTATTACACAAGGCGATCGTTCGAGGCTTGCCAACAGCCTCTAGTGATTAAGCCATCGCTTGGCATTCGTCCCATCTGAAACTATAGAACACATAAAATGCTTTATGTTCTGAGACTTGAACGTAAATTATTGAACGCAATTTAAAGAACGATTGATTCAGACTATAACTTAAGAGATTTTATAGTTTACGTGGAATTGGGAGGCATAAAGGATTTTAATAGGAAAACGATTAATGTTTGAAGTTTAATATAAACTTTATGTCACAGAGCTTTGAAGTCCATGCTTGTTGCCCTGTGACCGCGGGGGCGATGTGGCCCGATCGTTGTTCTGTGACTTTATGTATATAAATTGGTTGAAGGTAGTGCATGTTTGCACTGGAGTAAAAGCTTTTATTTTAGACCTAATAAACCAACTAAAGTAATAAGTACAAAATTTTTGTACTTCAAGATAGAACTTAAAGGCTTATTAAAAAAAATATAGTAAGACCGTCACTAAGCGATTTACTTTTTTTTTTGCGTACCGCGATGTAAGGGGACTCCCTGTAACTCATTAAGTATAATCTAGAAATCTTCAAAGCAATACTTAATCGATTCTTTCTGGATGACCACTTGCACTTTTTAAATCACAAAAATCAGTTACCATCAGGTGAATTATTGTCAAGCGTACTTTCATATTTATTAAAAATAACGTTCACCGTTCAACACTCTAAAAATTACCTAGAAACTTTTAAATAACTCGAAAGACCTACTTAAGTAACTACCAACAAGCACTTAGTTCATTTTTAACGGGAACTTACTCGAGCAAACCGATTTATTGCATAGAAGTTTATGAGATTTTATGGTGAAAGAAATTACCTACTTACGTAAAGGTTCCTAGTTTGAGATATGTTTAGAGTTTGTTGTTACTTGAATGGTAATTCGGAGCGTGACTAATTTTTTTTTTTTTTTTATAAGGACATCGCACACAGCTCCATCTAGCCCCACACTATGCAAACGCTTGTGTCGTGGGTACTAGATAACGGATATAATACTTATATACTTTTCTTTTTGTAAATACATACTTATTATACATACAAACGACCAGACTCAACACAAGTAATTATATTATTTTTTTAAATAAGTACATAAATACTTGTGTCATGCGGGAATCGAACCCGCGACCTCTAGATTAGAAGGCAGAGCCACTACCAACTAAGCTAACAGGCCAGTCAAAAACTCATATGGAAGTCTCCTTAAAGATTTTTAATTTATTTTAAAACCGCTATTATATTTTTAACACTTTCTTGGAACACTCAAAATAACCTATTTTAAAGAATGTTGTCTTCAACAATTATTATTTCATATTCTAATGACATTTTTTAAAACCAGTTGCATATTATTCCCTAATTCATGTAACTAACGTAAGTAGCAGAAATCACTCCTGCAATAAGCAACAGCCTTCAGATGTTTCATCGCCGTCAGGGGGCATAATTTAAAAGTTCACTAAAATATGCTAAAAATATACTTTATACTACACCTGCTCGGAAAGTACCTTGTTACTTTTACGGTAGAAAGTACGTCATTGCATATCGAACAAATATGCGGGGAGAAAACGCATCTGAGCGGGAAGAAATGGATTTTCATACACTTTTCTCTCCCGCTCAGATGCGTTTTCTTCCCGCATATTTGTTCGATATGCAATGACGTACTTTCTACCGTAAATTTGATACTTTCCGAGCAGGTGTAGTATAAAGCACTATGTATCACTCGAGAGAAAGTGCGATTCCCGATCTCGGGTGTTTTAAAGCCCTCGCCTACGGCTCGGGCTTCAAACGACACCCTCGACGGTAATCGGTCACTTTCTCCTCTCGGTGAACAATGTACTATTGCTTATGTAAGTGTATAAAAGAATTACCAATTATTTTGTCAAGAACTTTCAAAATACCTTTAATATGGCTAACGACTGCCAAACAGTAACGAACTGCCAGGCCTTCTTTTAATCATTTAACATATTTATCTAAACACACATTCGAATAATAGCTGGGTTTGGCTTATCTAACCTACATCTTACATAGAATAAAATAATATACACATTATTGTAACCAGATATAGTATACTTACATATGTTTGTATCAAGTACATAAAACAATCTTTTATTGGTGCTAAAATAACAATATAATTAAACTAAATATTATATAAAATACATAATATGTAATTACTCCTATCTTCTTTCTAAAACTCAAATTGGGAGAATTAAATATAACATGTTTTTATGCGTCACATAAACTTATCTAACACTCGTATCTAGTGCAAAAGCACCTTTAAACGGAGATTAATTTGGAAGGTTTCCAACAATTAATAGCGGTTGTATCATCCAGGGAAATTTGGAGAAAGAAACCGCTTGTTACTCGCCAGGAGGGACCCCGGAGTGGATTGGACTGCTTTATGTACTACGTGAGTGTATTTTTTAGCTAAATGTTTTATTTTTAATGAAATGGGCGTGCACTTGACCATAGCAGTCATAGTCATAGGTCTTTATGGATATTTGATACATATCACAACATTTACAGAAAGGATTTTTTGCCACTTTTAAAGGGGTGAAATAGGGGATGCAAGTTTTATCTCCTAATGCGAGCAAAGTCGCATGCACTCACTAGTTGTTAACTTAAATCAATTTGAGGAATTAATAATTATAGCATTAATACACACACACACACACTTAAAACACTACACACTTAAAAGTTTACTAGTTCAAACACATTTCCAGAAAAAATCTGGGTAATGAAAGAAAAAGCACGAAAGAAATTTACTCGCGGAAGAAAACTTCGGTCACTTTTCAGCTTTATACTTTTTCACGTTTTCTAGAAGGCAAGTTTAATAAAATGACCGATCAAACAAGTTGCTTCTGCACATTTTCTGAAGTCATTGCAGTGTTAAGGCTCAGCTATACAAAAAAAATAAAGATTTAGTATTGTGACTACAGTAATTACTTTTTATTTATTTATTTCTTTATTTATTCACTGTATAGAACAAGCCAATGCGACTGTCTTAGCTAAATATATCTACATAAATATTTTTATCTGGATGCAACGCAGTGTTTTTGACTCAAGTTAATATGTATTTGATATGTAGTTGTAACCATTTCCTACAGTGCTTTTATTATAGTACTTACTTTGAATTGAAAAATTCGATTACATTTTCCAATTTGTTTATATCGTCAAAGGAAGTGCTTTGAAAAATGCTGAACATATCTTTTTTATCCAAAACGTTAATATATATCCAAATTTTTTGGTGTCATTGAATTCACAATTTTTTTTTATGAGTACAGAACATGTTGACTCATTCATCATGAGTCTATGTGTCTATTTTGAACCTATTCATGCTATTTCCTTAAAAGTAACTAATTTTTTTTTATTTCAAATGATATCAATAGAAATATATATTAAATCACTTGTTTAAATAATAACCTAAGTATTTATTGTGAAATAGGTTTCTAGTATAGTTTTTTCTTGTGAGTATTCTTTCTTCTGCCTTGATATGCATTTACATGTCTCCTACAATCTGGCCAAGCCTTAAGAACTTTTTTAATAAAACCTACTACCTACACACTGGCGAGTTTCTTTCATCTAGCATATAAATGGCTGAATTATTTTTCTAATTATTTTCCTACAGTTTCTTGCAAACTGAACGAGCTAAGTTTCTTTATTTCTGATCATTATAAATGCAAGACGTTCTCTAGAGTTTAATGAAAAGAATGAACGTTTATACTCGCTTAAGTTTTATGTTGCGAAGTAGTTTGAAAAACTGAAATAAAATTGTGAAATTGACACTTTATTTAAATGTTTTCCGCGTTTGCTGTAAGCATTTAACGTAACGTTACGTAGGTTTAAGTAAATAAAGTTATTTTTAGAAGAACAGCCGGTAAATAAGCTGCAATTCGTTTGTTGATTTTCCTTGTGCGAAAATTTTTGTAGACAAATATTTGGTTTGAACCATTATTATCGAGACTTTTTTTTTTCAAACTACGCTACTATTATATAAACTTATAATGTAACAAGTCTCATTATTCGTTTTCTTTCTCTCTCTCTCTCTCTCTCTCTCTCTCTCTCTCTCTCTCTCTCTCTCTCTCCCTCTTTTTTGCTCTGAGGATATTTAATATTCTATTGATTGAATTATTGAAACTTTATTTTTGGAAAGGATAAACTATGATGGTTTTGTGTGTCTCTCAAAATGGTATGAAAAAATACTTTAAAATATTAATTTGGTACGTTAGAGTCTAAAAAAAATTCAAGTCTAATAAGACACATCTATTAATTCATCCTGAAAAACACAATGTTTGTTAATCTATGGCTCACAAATAGAATCATCATCATCATCAGCTTGGTAACACCCACTGCAGAGCATAGACCTCTCTTCTAGTACGCCACTCGTCTCGGTCCTGCGCAGATAGAATCCAGGTGCTCCCTGTTGTTTTTCTAATGTCGTCAACCCACCGCATTGGTAAGTGACCTCTGTTTCTATGGCCAGTATTTTGTAGAAATAGAATGTTAAGACATGATTGTTGACACATAAACAAATCAGTTAGTTTTAGGCCTTTACGCTCATTACAATTTCTAGATCCTAAACGAAACATCGAATCATAAAACCAGCTCTCCACGTGCTACTAACTCACATAGAACTGACATCCTCTCCGTTGCTAATGAAATTTCCCTCCAGCATAACGGGTGCAGCAAGACAGAGTAATTCTATTACTTGCAGCGTCTGCGGAGAAACTTTGATATGGATATATCCTGGGGAATATGACAAGAGTAGAGACTATGTTATGGTTGGCTGGCTGACCAATAGATATACAGTCAATACTAAGCCTTTTAGGCATTTTGTACCCATTTTTGTCTATAGTAGGTATGTGTTCTGTTACTATTAAGTATTTTTTTTTAACTTGAACGGGATTGCACTTGGCCATAGTTAACCTGATAGCAAGCAAAGGCTATGGCCTAAGATGGAGCGTGCTTACCCGATAAGAACCGATTTACTCTGGCTTTGAAGATCGCTGGACATAATTTTCACAAAAAAGGTGTAAACTCATGATGAAATATTATATAATATTTACTAACACAGCCAAAAGAAGTCAAATGTATAAACAAACATTTTGTTTTTTCGCAACTTTGAGAAGTTACAAAATAATTAACAGTATTCTTATAACCTCCTTAAAAATTGCATTGCATGTAAATTGAATTAGATTGTATGATTTAACTTAAATAAAAGCAGTTGTTTTTTACTATTTTTTTTATTAGAACCGCATCCATTCCAAACCAAAATCTCAACCGTCTAATCGTTCTTCCCAGTAGTACAAATCCGACCCACGTATAGAGATATAATGTATATGGCACCGAGTTTGAGCTTCCAAATAATTCCCTCGACAGCTGAGTGCCTCGAGACATGTTAGGCAAATCAGCGGTGAGAGAACATGAGTAGATCGATGTATACGTATAGATTATAGATACGTGTACAGATTCAAGGAACGGCAATTTGAAGTTTTACTGTTTGAATATAACATACTTGTGTTTTGTAGGTAAGGGAGGGAACTCTGTTTCACAGCCAAACAACTAAAATTCTATTCTATAAACCAAAATCTCAAACTCATCCTCAAAACTACACAAGACACAACACACAATAGAATAGAGAATCAATACGGCCAGAGCCGGCAGAAAACCGCGCGATTCATCAGCATTAGCCCTGACAGACGACGGTGCTGCCTCTATTGTTATAAATTGCTACATAGCTTCATCAAGATTGAGCGGCGTGCGTGACGGATCTTGAAGTGACTTAGGTTTGCTGTTTATAATTTTTAGTAAGTGGAAATTTAAATTTGAGTAAATGTTTAGTATATTTGATAGAAATTTTAATAATAGATAGGTATTAAACAATAGAACTTGATTAATCCTTTGATGTGTTACGTTAATCAATTTTACAGGCAGTTATCTTATTCAATTGACATGTTTAGCCAGGTCTATCCATTGATATATTTTTGTATTTTATGATATTATATAATTGCATGATGACAATTATTTAACTTAGCAGTTAGCATGACATAGAAGCTACACAACACACACACACACACACACACACTAAAGATACAATACATAGGAGCTATAAAAGTATTTTTTCAGTAAAATTCAAATCAATGTTAACTTATAATGCACCAATCATATATTACAGAGTATAAGAATGCATAAAACCTGATGAACTGTAGGTATTGGTTAAGAATCACTTGGTCATCGGAAATCAAGATATTCATTTTACAATAACCATAACTTAGAGATTCATAACACAGTTAATCTACCAGCAAATCTAACCCAATTAAATTCAATTTCCCACTACTAGTCTTTTACCGTGGCTTTAATTACGAAACCTAATTTTAATATCTCTCGGCTGCAGTTGGATTGTAAAGTCATTTATCGAGCTTCAACTTTTCTGCAGGAAATATTTTAAAAGGAATTTCAATTTCAATTTTAATTTATATTTAATTTTATGAGATTTCATTTTTTCAGTTCTGTTTATTGCAATGTGAAAGTCAGATTAATTTTACATTTTGATTTAATGTAAAAGCTTGGACTTAAAACTAATTAAATCAAAGTAGTGGGATATAAACATTTTTTTTTTTATTCTGAAGCGCCGTTCCTATATGTATATTAAAAAAAAACAAAAAGCAGTATTCTCAGGAAATAAAGCTAATTCATCTCCAAATCAGCTTAAATAACAACAATAATAAAAATTCTATACTACTTGGTGTCGTAGCTAAAAGCTACGAAAACATCTCGTAGAGCTAATTCTCGTAGCAAAACTCGTAGACACTCTACGCAAAGGTCAAACAGCCATTTACTACATCAAACAAGCTCTAAACCTGGCCAGAACTAGGTCGAGATGAAAAATATTTTATTAAACAAATTCCTGTACCGTCTGGCCAAACATCGTTTAAGACCCTTAACACAACTGTCAGAATTGAGGTATTTGTCCATTGAACTAGAAAATATTTGCTCATTCGAGAGAGAGAGAAATATATATGTTAGTATATATGTACAGGAATGGAAAAATAACTTCGCGTCATGCGATCCTAGCATTTTTTTTTATTTTATAGTACTTTCTAATACTTTATTGTTTTATTGAACCTGGCACGGTGGAATAAAAATATAAAAAGGATATAGCGTGCTATATCATTTAGAACTAGCATGTTAATATTATCATATAATAGGTACCAGAAGCGCCCGTAGCTCAGCTAGCGGAGGCAATCGCATGTGATTACCATTGTTAAGCAAAGGTTGACGCGGTCAGTCCTTGGATGGGTGACCGAAAAGTGACATTTTATTTCGGGCGCTTCCGTGGGTCGGATGACACGTTAAATTGTAGGTCCCGGTTTTTTGTCTAGTACGGCAGTCGTTAAACCATGTCAGAGGCCCTCAGGGCGACTTGATAAACTCTTGACACCAGAGTTGGCCACTCCCATTCGATAAGAAGGAAGATAACCATAATTCATTAAAAACTTAAAAAAATATGGCGTAGGCCGTTTTAATAGACATCGACCTCTGTCCCTAAGACAGCTATAATCCTCACAAACATATTTACCCAACAACATCGCGAAAAGATAGTTTTGAATCCACATAAAGGTTACGTTTTAGGACCTGCTTTATGGCGCATCCCATTTCCTTTTATAGGCGCCTACTGTGTTTGGGATTAACCTATGAAGGACGTACTAAGGGACAGTTTATTTGACGTAAGCTATTGAAAATATTTTAGTAGCGAAGGTTTACTGTATTGATAAAATATGAAGTTCTTGAATGTTGCCGTTTTATAGTTGCTTGTGTTTCATGTCTGAAAAATGTATCGAAACTAGTGCTCCTTTAATCGTAAATTTACAAAATTAAGAGATAACTTAAATATTAATAGGTTTATCATTATAAAATTTGATCTTTATTACTACCTGTTAATGTTATTTGATTACTTGTTACCTATAATAATGTTTATATCCTATAACATAAAGGGATTACATTTTCATCTTCTTCATTTATTCATTACTCATCACAAAATTGTTTTGTCACTAATCTAATATATTGAAAATCATATTTCAAAGCTTTGAAATCGTTTTATTGATTTATTTTTAATTGCGTCATAAGTATTTTGTGTTTCCTAAAAGTCTAAGTACATAAAGGGTATTACTTATGCGCACCCATGAAGCCTGCAATGTTTTTTTTTTACCAAAAAAGGTTTGCACTTGTTCATAGATTAACCGATACGCCTAAACAATAGATATGATAGTGATTTTATCGAATCATTATACACTTATTTTCAAAAACTTGATACACAATCCCCTGCCTTAACCCCACTCCTGGCTTCCTTCCTCACGCCTTGAAGGCGTAATGGGCGTAAAACAAATGACCTCTTAATGGCTCGCGAAATAAGTTTACGTATGATTGCCTTTCTTGCCCAGTTTCACCCAGGGGAGTAATCTGGTAAGCGTTATGATCATTCTAGCACTTTTATAAACATACGTCTGAACATTTGATTTAGAGGAATGAGTCTTTTGGGGTTATAGTTTGGTGTTAAGAGGTTTTTGAGGCATATTTTATTCTAAGCAAGGTGAAAAATATATGAGGAAAAAAAATAGATTTTCTGGCTTTGAAATTTTCCCTAATACTCTTTTGTTTTGTATGTAGATATTTTTGGAATTTGATGACGAAATAACTCTGTTGAATGTTTAGTTTTTCTTTCCTTGTTTTTATATTTTATTGTTGAATTAATAGTTGTATGTATATAAATAAAAAAGTTGACACGGCTTGATATATGTTTTGTCACTTATCTATTTTTATTTCTTGCAGAAATCATCATCAACCTCGTCTCAAGACAATCCACTGCTGGGTGTAAGCCTCCTCCCTGAGGTACCACAGGTGTCGGTTTTGTGGCTTTCTTTCTACAGAGACAACACATTTCCCGTTATACATGTCTTTCTACTACTTATCTCTGATATATTAATCCATGGCATTCCAATATCATTCTCACAGACATATTTTCTATATTACAATAGACACTGTCCTTGAGACATCTAGACAAAGTTATTATAAAGGAAAAAAGACCGACTTTGTTCGGTCAGCTATATTTGAAAGTTTGGTAAGCAAAATCTATATTGTTTGTTGCTATACGTTGTTCTTTTGTTTGTTATTTGTTGCTTGCTTTATGATTAAGTAAACGTGTAGTATTTATCATAAAAAACAATTGAGTCGCAGTTTACTGAAAACAGGTATCAAATTCTTAAAAACGAATTGTTTCTATTTTTTCAAATATACCTATAAGTGTATTTTGTTTTACTGTAATCTTTTGTGGTAATAAAAAACTTACAAATTAACTCATGTCCCAGAAATGGGGTTTTATAACATTATATTCGGAAATATAATATATTACATTCAAACAAATGATTGTGCTACCTATAATTTATTTCACCATTTATGTGTCAGTTCGGAAAATACAAACACTCTTGTTGTGTTAAACATTATTTTGGTATAATAATGTATAAGTACTGCAATATACGACTTACATATACGAGTATCAAATGTTTTTAGTACGAGTATATTGCGATGGTTATAATTTGACGTAAATATTTAAAAATAAAAATAAATAAAAATAATGATACCTACCTATATTATGATATCAAATTAAGTGATTAATTACACGCTTTTTTCAATTACTAGTTTATATCAAATTAAAACTGTAAAATCAATAATATTTTAATTTTATTCATAAAATATTTGACTACTTACATCATGCCATTTATATTTAATTTTGGCAAAGATCTGATAAGATATTTATCAAACTCAGTCAGTGCAAAAAACATAAAACAATACAACATACGATCATTTCCGCTTTCAAAAACACCGTAAACTTTTACTACCAAAACTCGCGCACAATCCCCAACACAACAAATCAAGAATAAGCGAAACGTCGAAAAAGCCTCGCAATACGACCTTTCTCGTTTCTCATTTAGGCGGGATATTAAAATACAAACAGGGTCGAAAGCCCTACCATTTTTCAGGCAAGTCTTATCAGTAGTCCGAAATTCGCGACGAGCATCAATTTATTATCATGAATAATGTAAAAATACGCGGCCGTTGTACTCGTAGGTTTGGGAAGGAGACGAGAAATAGAGACAGTTGCTGACAAAGTTACATGAGTAGATAAAACTTGTGATACGAAATCGATTTTTAAAATACTCTGGGTTGCTACGCATTGTCAGTTATAGGATACATTCATTTGAGGTAATAATTTTAAACTACGACGGGTTACCTCTTTATTATCATTAGTAGACGCTACATAGAATAAAATTAAAGTGGTACAGTTTAGAAAATATAATATATATTATAAATGTTGCTTATTCTTGTTTATACAGATTTTACCCCAGGATCTATCTAATTAACATATTTAACAAAAAGTTAGTCTCTGAAATAAGGCTAAATATTTGTACTTTGTAGTGTTTGTAATTGCTAGAAATATTTAATTTACCTGCGTTGCTTATATGTAGATAAAAGTAGGCTTTGCTTTACTGCTAAGTATAGTACCTAATATATAAATATTTATATTATTGCAATAAAATGACCAACAAAATCTCAACTAGTAACAAACCATTACCCTTACACCACACACCGAAACAAACCCATAAAATGTCGTAAGACAATTTACATGATTTTCGTATCTCGTATACAATACGCCGTTCTGCCGTTCCGGGCCGCCATTTTGGCTGTTATGAAATACAGTAAGGGCACTACTTATCTAAGGTACCTATGTATAAAATCGCTAAGACATTTAGGAAAAACGTACAGTTTCATAAACCAACTGGCTTCTTGAAAAGTCCACCAGCAATTTATTCTTAATTACAGCATTCTGGTTCTTTTGCTTGATTTATTAGCCTTCAAAAATTATTGTAACTACTTAGTTTATACTTAAAATAAACGCGAAATAAGAGATGTAAGCATATTTTGAGGAAAAGTACAATCTTTAAGCTGTTGATAATGATTGTGATAATAAACGGTATCATCAGTTTAAGTTTGTAAGATTTTTTTGATACTTAATTTCACTTATAAATAGGTTTCTCCTAGGCAAACGTGCAACATCTTAGACTACCGTGGTCCTCAACATAAGACAGGCTATCAAACGTTGGCATTTTCCGTGTTAAAAAAACTGTTTATTTAACACAATTTGACTGTAACTAAAACTATAACACATAGTGACACTACGTAGTCTTAAGTTTTCAACTTATCCTTACTGTTATTCAACCGCAATAAACCACGTACATCCCAAGGAGGTCAACAAGAATAATGTCTGTGTATGGAAATTTAATTCTTCAGGACCTTCCCAGGGATACATAAAGTACAAAATTGAGAAACTACGGCTGTTTGTTAGTTTGGTGTTAATGTCGAAATATTTAAGAAGGATATGAATAATAATAATATTAACAGACTAATCAAATGCTTGGTACCAAAGTAATGGTAAAAACGTTTGTTTCTCAAATATTTTTAGTAAAATAAACATCATACATATCAGGGTGATATAAAATCAAATTTGTGAAGATTTTTATTAGCTTTTTTTGCTGGAATTTTCATAAAAAGTGATTTGACCATACGGACACGCCTGAGTTAGAATAAAATTGAGTCTCAAAAGAGGCCACCGGAACTCTTTATTATTATAATTAACTTATGTACCTTAAAAAATATTTATCATCCCCAGACGTCCATTTACTCATATTTTACATGTAAGTAGGTCAATAGATATACACACAAGAATGACTTGTCCTCTATTTTTGTAACAACGAACGCGCGTCGTGATTCCCCCATATATTTTACGTCACGAAATTAATTATTATAATTACTTGGCAGAGCTCTATTTAACAACATTACGAGGTCTTCTTATAGTCGGACGCGTAGCCTTGGTATTAATTACTTAGTTACATAGATTTATATTTTTGATGATTGGTCGTAGCATATGAATAGAGAAACACTACACACCAGTCTTGTGGCTACTGTTTTGTACATTCTAGCTTAATGATAACATGTTCTAAGCAGATACTGTCATGATAACAATAAAAAAAACCGTTTCCGTCGACGGGTAAAAAGCTATCGTCACAGCATTTAAATACATTACTACTGCCCACAAAACTTACCAAAATAGAGTGATCGAATTTGTCAATAAAAAATTCCTTGCACGTGACATTATGATAGCAAAATAAAATAAAAAATCTTTTTGATGTATTTTTTTTAAAGAAGACGTTTAAACGCTTGGCATATAAAGCATGAGAGTTATAAGTTTTAGTAACGCACTCTTTTTTTAACTTAAACGGTATGTACTTGACCATAGTTTGCCTTGTTTTGCAACTCTTTGTATATTTTACGCAAACCAGAACTATATCCACTCAACGGCTACATAAATCTCTGCTTAGTACATACCTACATTTAATTATGTCACCTAGACGGGACGAATTAAGGGCATCTTTTGTAGCCGCTACTAACAAAACGGGAGCCTTAGTCGGAGAAAATTAGAGGAAAATTGTGGAAATGACAAGTTCATACGCTTTCAAAGTATAAACTGTAATCGTAGATTTTGTTTTAAAAACTTTCATAAAGTAGATTTGTTACTTTATTTTATAGCTTACGTTTGACTACAGACTGCCTGATGTTACCACTATAGTCTAAGATGTAGACGCTTGCCTTGAAAAAACCTATTTACTCTGAATTTGAATTCTATTTATATGTTAGTTGGCGTATTGGAGTTTTAAACGTTTATTTTTCGTAAAATATATTTTTCTGATATAATAAGGTCAGGTAGGCGTCAGGTGTCCAAATCAATATTCTTTTTTTTTGTATGATCGTCGATCAATCCGCCAACATGTAGAAGTCACTGATATTTTTTTTGATGTGATCAAATCAATACATTATTATTGTCTTCTTAAGCACATCTGTTATTTGATAACTCTTGTATTGGCTTTTGAATGAGGCTGCTGAATCATACAATCAGACTGTTGGTAACAGATTTGTGAATTGTTTATCATATCTTTTGATACAGCATTCAGATTGAGATACGTTTATTATCAGTTCTGTCATAGTGTATTACAAGTTGTTTACAAATAATAAATGTCTAATAATGACGAGTCGAGTTATGCATTTATACTACAGCCGATTCAATTATTAATATTTTTTATATAATATTAATTAATCAGTGTTGTATAATATAAAAACGTATGAGTTGTTTTGTTAAGTGCTAAGCCCAAGTGGTAATAACTCTTTACTTCAAACTACATAGTGTAACAATAAAATATGCATATTATTCTCGTTTTACTTCGAGTTAACTGTTTCGACCAATCCCAGAAACATTAAAAACATTCCAAACTTTTTCAATAGCCCATCTTCGTCCTTGTTTTCCCAGATGGCAAGAATGCAAAACGTGCAGCCATCTCTGTCCTTCCGAAGTTAATGACATAATTTCCTCAGCCACTTAAGTATTCTAGAGAAAGAAGAGCAAAGTAGCTTCTTTATTAAAACGTACGGGGACTATAAATCTTTGAATTTTTAACATCGCGCGGACATTTTAATTTGAAATGGAGCGCGCGGATTGGTCGCTGATTTGTGAGATAAATACTTTAAACATACTTCTCGGTCGTGGTTGGACTTTACGCTTGATTATCTTTGGAGTTGATATTTGATGAAATTTGTTAGTATAAGATTTATCTTATATACATATTATAATTAGGATTTCTATAAAATAGCACAGGTATTTCATCTATACTAATAATAATATTATAAAGCTGAAGAGTTTGTTTGTTTGAACGCGCTAATCTCAGTAACTATTGGTCCGAATTGAAAAATTCGTTTTGTGTTGAAGAAACCATTTATCGAGGAAGGCTTTAGGCTATATAACATCTCGCTGCAACTAATAGGAGCGAAGAAACAATAGAAAATGTGGAAAAACGGGGAAAATTATTCATCTTTGAGGGCTTCCGTTGCGTGCGCTGCGAAAACGGTTCAAGATATCAAAAAATGTGTACAAAAGAATTATTCTTCTTAAAATGATCTAACAAAATTTCCGGAACAGTATATGCCTATCTTTTAAGGTTAACTCACTAGAACCGTTTTTACGGTAATAACTATTCCACGCGGACGAAGTCGCGCGCACCAGCTAGTATGAAATATTATGCTTATATATGATTAGGGTATCTACAAAATAATATAGATATTTGATATGAAATTTGTATTTAAGATCCATCACAACAATATTTTTTTCTTTTATATATCATTGTCATTATTAGAAGCAATAATTATATATACATTGATAAATATATATTATAATATTAGTTTATTTATAATGAACCAAACAGATTCAGGCAATCTGTAGTCAAGCGTGAGCTTCATTCATGTCAAATAAAAAAAGATCATCATAATACCGACCAGAGAACCAAAATACATATTGCAAATCGGTATCTACCAAACAAATCCATTCCAAGCATAGAAAAAGACACAGCTTTACTAACGCTTACATAAACTTTTACTTCCTCCCTACATTCATTACCAACAATCCCTTAAACTCTTAATTCCAAATCACGCACTCAAAAGTTTAAATACCCTACACTTGTACCGGTTAATATTTACCTCGACCATTAAGAAAGACATTGTGCTATACGACTTCCCTGTTTACATTCCGCGGAATGACTGCCCAATCTGGGATATGTTCCGACTTGCCACGGAATAATCCTACACAGATACTGCAATGCAATAAGGCTGAAGTGAAGAAATAACATGGAAAAAAGACATGACGCAAATAGTTAATGTAGAGGTGTGTATGGTGCTTGACAATAACGTCAAGCAGACAATGATGTATGGGGCCTGGTGATATTGCAGTCAAAGCCTGGCATATTGAAAGTTTATTTTAACGCTACAATAATGGGTAGGATGAATTGGTTTCCGTAAAATAACGTTCAACTAATGTTTTGATTTTGAACAAGAAACATATTTTCAAAATTACAGACAATAACACAATAAAGCATGATGAAATTACTATTTTCTTTGGAGTCAGTCTTAAGAGATACAATAGCACATAAAAAATAAGTTAGTATGCTATCTACAAAGCATTATTCTATTCCACCAGGCGACGCCTGCTCGTTACTCGACATCCGCACTTAATGTTATAATTTCCGGGAAGAGTCTCTGAATTAAAATAGCGATGCACTTTGGGATAAAGTAGGATTCCAGGGCCAGTCACCCGGCTGATTAGCTCGGTGAAATATTTCGGTTGGAAATTTATATCTTGTTGCTTAGCTTAGTACAAATCTGTATCGTAATTCTTATTTATTTTTAAGTGACTTCAATAAAGAAGGTTATCATGTCTTCTGTAAGTATTTTTTTTATTTGATGGTTTTTACATTTGACCAACTTAGCTCCATATTCCAAGATATAAATACATATAAAAGATGCTTTTTTTGCGAGGAATCAATTTAATAAGTTCACTGAGGCAAAAAATCATTTATTTGAATCTAGCATCACAAGAACCCAATAAAGTGTCCTTTTCTCTTTTAACACTACTATATTTTTTTAACAAAAAGCTCGGAATAATCCACGCTTAAAATTTGATACGTTACAAAGAAAACAAATCCAGCGCAAAATTGGACATTTCAACGTGAAATTACGAGTATCTTTTGTAGCATCGAAATATACACTGTTTGGAGTTACAGTATAGAATAGCTTGCAGTAAACCAAATATAGTGAAAAACTGTTCTTGTATTTTTTAAAGGATGCCTCGCTTTGAGAGTGTTTATCTATTTTAAAAACGGTTCAAGTTCTAGTCTAATAAATTACCATGAAACTAGTAGACGCCCACGGCTTCGCTCACATTATTTACGGATAAAAAGTAACCTATGACACTCCTAAGACATCATATACCACATACCTACATACCAAAAATCATGATGATCAGTTCAGCCGCTTTTGCGTGATGAGCGTGTATATAAACCGATAAACAGAGAAACAGACAAAATGTCTAAAAATTGTTGGAACGTGTTCTGCTATCCATTCAAAGTATCTCCAATCATTTTTTTAAATATCTTCAATGTTCGGAATTTCGATCCTCCTCAGCTTGCTTACCATCAAGCAAACTATGGTCAAGTGCAAACCCGTTTTAGTTAAAAAAATATATATATAAAATAAAAAATGTTATGTAGGTATTAAATACAAACACCCCTTACTGCTAGTACGATGAATGTCAAGTTTTGTGAAAGCGTGTTTAATTTACTAGAATATTTCGCGAGCAGCTTCCATTTTACATTCACTGCTACCACTTTCACCGCTTTTTACTAAGTATGCTCTAGTCGAGCATATTACGGTATTTCAGGTGCTTTAACTATTTAATTGCGGTTAAAAGGATAGTAAATGGATTTTAAATTAAAATAAATATTTCAGGACATATCGCATAACGTCTAACACTCAGCAAACGTTTGTTGAATTTTTTGTTTAACCATTTAAGTTATAGGGTAAGATTACATTGATGTGTTTTTCTATGTACATTAAATCGATGTAAATAACGTAAGATTTCGTGATAACTGATACGATAATCATCTTTGGCATTAACATCTTGAACATTGTAAAGATTTTTTCAAGTTACACAATTATACAATAAGTTTCACAATTTGATTTTGTTTCATGTCAGTTTTGTACCTACCTAATATTTTTTCAAAAGTTTTCTTTTTTCGGTTAAATTTGAAGTATTATCTGTTCTTTCCAAGACCTTGACGACCCCGGACCCTATTTGACCTAAATAAAAAGTGGAAGTAGAATTTAGAGCTTTCACTTACGGAAAAGCTCTAGACACATCCCATCGGCCATAACTCCAGCTTGCTCCAATTTTCCAAATAAAGCTGCAAATAGAAAAACAGACCCGTTTGGGACGAAGCCAACGCAAGAAACTTCATAAATCGGGCTCGTTCTTTTAGGTCTGGCCGCGTTTGGACGTTTGCTGTTTGCACCTAGTTGAATTTAGTCTTTGATGTTGATATAAAAATGTCATGCATGAGAATATAGGATAGTAATAAAATATTTCGCTTTAGCATAGTTATAGTTAGAATTTGAATTTCACTAGTCACCTATCTGTACGTTCATACGAAGTCAATTTGATGAAAATTAAGTGCATGATATTAGTTTCATAATTTCCTTGTAGTTTAGAAATACTCACACATAATTTCTAGTGGGAATCCACTGTTATGACTACGACCTATACAGTAAATATTGGATAAAAATATCTAAAAAATGATCCAATGAGTCGCGAATTTTAAACCTCATAATAACAAGCTAACCAGACTATTTGAGAACGAAAACGAAAAGAAAGAAAAAAACATCAGGCAGGCTGTAGTCAAATGCAAACCTATCCCACGTAAAAAAATGCAACAATAAATGTCACTTGATGCCAATTTCAATGACTGACAAAAGCTCGAAAGCTCCAAAAGCTCTCAGCGCTGTCCCAAACAGCCCCAACAAATTCACTTTTCTGGTCACACCCGCGCGTCCGATGATGTCAATAGTGGCATCACAGCTAATCCGTTGAAGCCTTCAGGCTTGACTTAAAGCTCGCCCGAATAACAATGCGGTTGGACGCTTTGGATGGATTATTGCGCTTTATGGTTATGGGAGGATCTAGGACGCTTTGATGGTAAGCGACGATGTAGCGACGAAGAATTAACGTATTTAACAAAAATCGGGTAAAATGTATTGTTGATAGTAATGAAAAAAGCTGGAAAGAGTTGACACAGGATAGGAAAAATTTGAAGAAATTGGGGAAGACTTTTGCCCAGCAGTGAGAGAGTATAGATTTAATGTACTTATAAAAAATATTTGTAGAGTGACTTGTGGAGTTTTGAATTTCAAAGCTAGACATTTACCTAACCTTCGTTAGAGTTGGCAAAAGATGAAAATTAACATCAACGACGCGTTTTATTGATAAATAAATACTTGTAACTTTTTTAGTCTGGGCATTTCTAACACATTGTAGCTTACAAAATGGTTTTATATTTATATAGTTTGTATTTAAAAGATAGTTAAATCGAAAGATTTTAGCATGCAATGCAAAGGTCGACGTGGTCAGTCTTTGGATGGGTGACCGAAAAGTGGCATTCCATTTTGGGCGCTTCGGTGGGTCGAATGACACGTTAAATTGTAGGTCCCGGCTGTTTGTCTAATACGACAGTCGTTAGGCCATGTCAGAGGCCCTTAGGGTGGCTTGATGAATTCTCGACACCAGAGTTGGCCACTCTCATTATAGATAAGAAGATCAAAAGATTTTTATCCAAGCATTATACTTCAATTTCACACAATTCACATGAAAATTGTGATCAAATATAAATTGTGACAATAACTTTTAAAAACTGTGCGGCATAGTCATCAAATTCAAATATCCCAAAAAGAGTTCACGTTTTAAATCACTATTTCACCTCTTCATTTGAAACCTCCACTTCCGGCATATATTTGGCAACACTCTCACATTTACCCCCCTGTTTATCCCATGGGTTCTTCATCAGGCAGTATTCAAGTCACGTGGCTAAGGTTATTGGGCAAACATTGCTGCACGTTTTTTGTCTCTATCGCGAAAAATGGGAGTTTTGTAAATGAACAAGTAAAGGTTTTTTTGTGTTAGTTGAAAAGGAAGTTATTTATTAAGTTAGACTGTGGCTTGGAATAACTTGCAGAACAGTTTTAAACGCATTTAGCGACAAAATTACTCAGTGAAAATAGCTAAAAGTGTTGGATCGATATACAAATAAGACGCTTTTTTATCGCTTAAAATATAGTTAATTTCTATTAATTGGCAACATTTCAAATTGCACCACCCTAGTTATCCCATGGGAACTTCATGACGCTGTATTCAAGTCACGGGGCTGAGGTTATTGGGCAAACATATTTTTGTTTTTTTTTTGTCTCTATTGCGTAAAATAGATAGAGTGAGTTGGTAGAGCTTAGTTTTTTTGTTAGTTGAAAAGGAAGTTATTTAAATAAATAAATAAATAAATAAATAAATATTTCGGGACATTGCACACAGCGCCATCTAGCCCCACACTAAGCAAACGCTTGTGTCGTGGGTACTAGATAACGGATATAATACTTATATACTTTTCTTTTGTAAATACATACTTATTATACATACAAACAACCAGACTCAACACAAGAAATTATACATTTTTAAAATGCATAAATACTTGTGTCAGGCGGGAATCGAACCCGCTACCCCTAGATTAGAAGGCAGAGCCACTACCAACTAAGCTAACAGGCCAGTATTTATATAGAATTTTGACTGTGTGGTGCAGAGTAATGTTAAAACCTTTAGCGACTTAATTACCTAGTAAATAATGGTTTAATATGTTAATGTTTCTATAAAAGCAGGTCTTAGAGAAGTCTTTTATCTGTCATCGTTTTGACTAATAAAAGGCTGTATGTAGGTGTGAATTTCTGTTAATTGCGTACCTAGGTACCTACATTACTTATAGTATGAACAAAAAAAACAAGAAATAGATTATTAGGTATGATACGGTTTATAATTTTGAATAAGAAAGTAAAATAATGCACTCAGGTTGCAGTTTTTTTAATTAAAGTAATTTAAGATCGCTAAAAACTGTGAACAAACTTACAAACTTTAGCGTGAATTTCAGTCAAATCTACATATATTTTACAAGAAAATGAAACATAATCATGTTATATCCTTGTTCTAAGTTAGTAAGTTCTATTGAATAACAATACAATTAAATCAATAACATCTATCTCTATTTTAAAGAGTATTACAAGACCCATAAATATTATTTCCTCAAAAAACATAGATATAAATACCCAATAACTTATACTTACTTACCTGTTCGCTCGAACAAATTACCTTTTCCCGGAATAACGGGAAACCTCATTGGTCTTAAAATGTTGCCATTGTAAGTATTCTTCCGTTTCTATTGTTTGTTTGCTGAAAGACCGAGGAAAATTCACTGAGAGATAATGGAAATGTGTTTTAAAAGATTGAAAGTGATCACTTTGTTATGTAAAATAGATTTTTCTTTTGAGGTGGGTAGATGTAAGAATTAATTATTTTATTACTGTCAATTTGAGCGGTAATTTTAAGAAAACGTCACAAAACATTTCCAAATTGACACAAAAATTATAAAGCGTGATAGAAATTTATTACGTTTTTTTTTATTTATTTGGTACGTTACGTTTTATACCTGACGAGATTTATATATACATATCTCCGATTTGGGATAAAAAGAAGCCAATGTGTAAATTCAAGGTTTTATTTAACATACAAAAGATAATGACTATGACTTTTTTTTTAATTTAGTAAGTGCAACATGATTAATAAAGTTTATTTGTTAACAAAAATTTAATGTAAATCTCCAATTGATTACCTGATAACCAAAAAAATACAAAAACCTTCTATTCCCAATATGAATGTGATTAGGAATACCTAAACATGTACTAAATAATATAATATATTCTATACAGTGATAATTTTATTAAGGATTTTGAAAAACTAAAAAAAAAAAAAATTATGAAGGGTGATTCCACACTCATACCTATCTAATTGGTTTCTAACGACACGATGTCACGTTCAAACTTGGGAATTAACAAAGCATTTTAATTACTTTCTAAAACCGCTTCAAAGGCTTTGATTTAACTCGCAGTTGGTTTTAACTCGGGATTGGAGGAAATGCCAACAAGAAGAGACGTTATACGGTTGACTTTTTCTTGGCAGAAAAATAAATTTATTATAAATTCGACATTAGGGTTTTTTGTGCTGTGTATAAAACTGAGATAGGATTTTGATGTTTTGATTTGTTTGTTGTTGTTAAACTTGCAAATAGATTTATATCTTTTAATATTACTATAATGTTTCTATAACTGAATCATTTTTGATGTCTTATTTGCATAAACAGCCGGGACCTACGATATAGTCATCCCACCCGGAAGCGCCCAAAATTAAATACCACTTTGTGGTCCAAGGACTGACCGTGTCGAACTTTGCTTAACATTGGTAATCACATGCGATTACCTCCGCAAGCTGAGCTACGGTCGCTTCCGTGGGTCATGAAAAAACTTCTTTCTGAAATCGGTTCAAATTCAAATTCAAAATCATTTATTGGTTCAAATTAGAAAACCTGAACCTAATGAAACAACATGTTATTATTAAAAGAACCAAATAACGCTACAGCATCTACATCCAGAAACATGCTCCATCGTCTCCTTTATAACTTGCTCTCGCTAACTCGCAGTAAACGGTTAGCTGCACGGTTAGTTAGCTTCGGTTAGGGAATCGGTTTAAATTAACCGCGAGTTCATTTTGTGGGAGTATATGGCTGCATTAAGCACGGCGTTCGAATTTTGGCGAGCTAAGTATGGGTTGATAAAGTATAGTTTTAGTGTTTAGCGTGGGTTGGTTGTTTTGATTAGGTACAGGCTTTTGGTGTGATCATAAAAAAAGCTTGAATGAATCTATTGAATCAATAAATTATGTTGTTATATTAACCTGATTTTCGTGGAAGGACCTGGGCGCCCACCACGATGTGTCTGCTCAAAAGAACTTTTTTTTTTTACATGTTATAGGCTTACGCTTGACTACAACTTGCCTGATGTTAAGAAACGTTATAGTCTACGATCTAGCGCGCTTGCCGAGAAGAAACCGGTTTACTCTCCCCTAACGAATTAGTTTTGTGGGGGAGTCACGACCCTCAGTCATGAGGAAATACGACTTAAGAGAACAAAGTGGTTACATACTTTTTAGTTGACGATATACCTAATCACATAAATTTCTTCCATTATTACAACAAACCTTAACTTGACAGACATGTTGCCATCGCATTTTATATAGAAAAATCTTATTAAATATCTCACTAACTACAACATAAAGCCAAAAGAGCTGCTAAATAACTGGCATTGAACGCAGCCGCTTACTAAACATTTCATTAGCACTACAACCTCCTTCCGGAATTATTTCCCAAACAGGCGACTGTACATTTAATTAAATCTTTAGCTGAAATATCGTACCGTATTGTCCCCGACTAGGCCTTCGAGAGGAGCGAACTAAGGGACAAAATAAGGGGGAAGCATGCACTACTACTAGAATAATTTTCTGGCTCAACATATCAGCATTGCCATTCAGAGTGGTAATGCGGCCAGTAAGCTGGGCACGCTGCCCATAGGCAGTGAAAGGGGCTTTTTATGTTGTAGTTAGAAGTAGTATGTTCAGTTTTTCTTCCCTTGTTTTTTTTGTGTTATTATTACTGTAAATAAAGATCTTATATTTCAATAAAATATATATAGCTAATATAAGATAAGATAAGATAATAATTTATTCGTCAATAGTAATACTCAACTTATGAACTAGACGTTAACAGTTGGTAATTCTATTTTCTCGTCATACAAAAATATTTGTCAGTTAAAAGATTTTAAATAAGTACCTGTCTAAATTTTTTATATGTTAAGGTATACACTTCTTTTGGAGAGAACGAGTACTTAAATACTTTACATTGCTTTTCTTACGTTGTCAAAATTACATAAGCAATATTTCTACAGTTATACGTCAGTATACATTATCTCTTATCGTGATGTTATCACAATCGACAAAAAATATGGTACGAAAAACGTATCATTTCTTTGTTTGCAACCAAAAATGTATTGCCAGTTTTAAACAGTTATTTCAAAAAAAATTTTTAAAAACATGTTTGTTTCACAATTTAAACGCATGTTGGTTTGATATAAATCTCATATGCTCCTAAATATTCACATACGTTACGGGTCAAAAAAGCCTAAACAAACGACAACCTTAGCCCGACCCATTTGAGGCGACAAAAATAGAGTGGCCAAACAATAAATTTTAATCAAAGCCCGAATTGCTTCGGCAATCGTTTGGCTCTTTGTTTTTCCTACCCTCCATTAGTCTTGGGAATCTCTAACACAATTTCGGAGTGAATTTTAATATCTCACTCGGTCTTTAATTAAAAGTGCCTTGTCACCGTTCCTTTTCGTTCTTACGTCGTATTTCTTCGGCTCGGCCTCGATCGAATTCGGTTTTGGTTTGTATTGTATTGGTTTTTCTTTTATTGGGGACAGAGATGTGTTGGTATTCGTTTAATTGCTTGTTACTAGGGGACATTACATTCATTCGATAGTCGGTTTGATGTGAGTACATTTGAAACTAGTTTTGAATTCTTTGTATACCGTGCAAGTTTTATTATTTATTGTCAAAGTCAAAGTATTTACTGTACTATTGTGTTTTCAATAAAATGTTGCAGATCTTTTATGCATAATTTAGTATATGAAGAACACTAATTATATAATAATAAATTATATAATATTGGTATTGATGATTGAGATTTGGGAGAATAACAATATCACAAAATCCACTGGTACTCGTATTTTATTGTTACACTGATGTTGATATTTTTATGTTGTGAGGAAACCGACATGTTTGAGGACCAAAATATCCGAGGGCATGTACCTTCCGTGGAAGGAACTGGGTGACCAACACGTATCTGCACAAGAGAACTCTCTTAAAGATTTTTTTTGAAGAGGAGTGATGACCCTCTATCTTAAGGAAATACGGCTTAAGAGAGAGAGATATATAGATTCACCACCAATATTAATAAAGTTCTGAGCTGGAGCAGTAGATGATGATGATGATGAATTAATATAGTTAGACTACACACATGTCGAGTTTCTTTCACTACATCATTATAAATTAAAGTCACTCGCTACGACCATGAATGTATATTTATACAACATTTTCTAATTAATCAATACTATTTAGCTGTCTGTGAAACAATCTATTTACCCAATACGATACGTTTTCTCAGTTACATTTTTACTCCTTTTCAGCCGGGGAGACACAACCCTCATTAATAAAGAATAGGATTAGCAGACAAATGTAGTATGTAATGTATGTTCGCACTTACATATCTCATGATGGGTTTCGAATTTGCAGATTTGACTTGATTTCTGCTACAATCTGAAACAAGAAAGGCGTTTTTGAATACACATTTGCTATCTACACCGCTAACAAAAAAAAATAGAAAAAAAGAAAATATCATAGTGGTTACAAAATGTCTTATAATGGCTCTACAATTTTTTAAGTAGGCGTTATACAGTTTTTTAGGAAGTACTTTACCATATCTTTCAGATCACTTGTCACCAATAAAACTGATCATACACTAACTAACAATAAAACAATAAAATTGTTTCTGAGTCGGAATGAAATCCTCCTAATTCAAGTAGGTTGATTTTAACCTACTTGAATAAGGAGGATTTTGTCAATTTAGATCAAAACATTCATACCAACTGTTGCTGAAGCATTAAATATTAAGTTTAATAAAGCTCCGATATTTGGAAGATACCGTTTCAAGTTAGCTTCAGACTTTACCTAAAGCTTCTACTTTAAGTTAAGAACTTTGGAACTTCCGGATTAAAGTAATAGATGCTAAGGTGCTTAGAAGATGCGTTTGGTTGGAAGTTTGTCTTGAGGTGAAAGTTAGAGTGTGGCTTAATGGTCTATTCTGTTCAACTAGGCGGCTTGGAAAGAAGAGCAGCCTGTATTTTGTAAGGTTAATGATATAGGTACAAAGTAACTAGTCTCTTTTACAATAATCTTTTGGTGTCTTCTTTTATAGTAAGTATATAAATTTCTAGTGTTATTATTTTCTGAATTCATAAAAAAATAATAGCTTTTCCATAAAAAGGCGATTATATTCTTGAATAAGAAGTGCCTCGCAATGATACTTGACTAATTTATATTTCTTGTTTCACCTTAATCATATTATTGCCATGAAATCTCCAAAATTACAAGTAGCAAAACAAAATATCAGTTGCACAAGATTATTATTTTTCCTTATAAGTAAGTGAATAACTGAATTCAAAAGTATTATAAATATCCTCACAATAATATTAAACTACATACTTGTGTATAAAAATGTTCAAAACCCACTTAAAACACAGTCCTGAGGGAAGTAATCTGAGGTCCTGCTATACCTACAGGCTGTGCAAGCAGACCTAGTGCAGGACCCAGAGGCCAACCAAGGTACGTGAAAGCGTGAATTGTAAATATAATTAATGAACAAATAAATGTACCTAAGTAAGATTTTATGAAATAAATAACTTTTATTTTACTTTACTTTACATAAAACCAAACCATTTATATTTCGAACCCTCTCAATAAAACACAAATTACGGCCTGTACCAACATCTTTATCCCTAATGAAACAAAGCCAAAGAAGATACTCGAATGGTGGAACCACATCAAAGGTTTATGGTAATGCCTCGGAGCCCACACTCTTTCATATTCATGCTATTAAGTCAAGAAGTCGGTTCCATGCCTTTGACAATTTTTCTGGGGCGTTTGTAAATTGGTTTGGGTATTTTTGTTTCGTTCATGGTGTGTTTTGTTTTGAATGTTAATTGAGATGATGAGAGTAAACGAGGAGGTGAAGAACAAAACCTCACATTTTCACTTTTTTTATTTTGGAGAAAACAGTAAAATTTAAATAACTAACTAACTACAACATTTGCAGTTTGTTTTAGTTGTGTCATGTTTAACTAGTGTTTCAGTTGATATTATGTACCAAATGGTTGATTGAAATGATAAGAAGCTTAGCCAATATTTAAAAAACCAATTTGGAAATGTGATGTTTTGATTAAACATATTTGGAAAAGTGTGGTTTTGATAAAGACTTCTGGAAAAGCTAGGTTTGATATTTAATTTAAAAAAAGTGTGGTTTTGAAAATGACTAATACTTATTGTTTATTAATTTTATTTTAGGCTCAAGACAAAATCACTCATTATTTACAATTATAATATTGTTATTAATTATTATTATTATTGCACAATCAAATTCTAAATTCTTATACTGTTAGTATCAGGTTCAAGACAATCACACTCTTCATTTTCACTTAAGTACATCTCCAGCATCTCCAACTTCTATTCTTGGAGGGCTATTATTCAAGATCTCAACATACCACTGAAGCTCTTCAGATGAGAATATAAATATCTCTATATCTCTATCTCTTCAGCCACGAGATGTTGTAACGAATGCCCTGCGAGGTAAACAGTTCAAAGAGGTTAAACTCTTCAATATCCCTCCAGTTATCTCCAAAAAATATGACTATTAGAGAATATTATTTTGGTTCTTCATAAAATTCCCACTCAAATTGATGTAAGTAAGTAATAAGTACCTACATTACTCACTTGGATGCTGATATTGTATTTCGTGTACGTCCTCGCCGAGGCCTTGTTTTTGTACCACAATTGATTGTTACAACTTCGGCAGTACCGTCTTCATCCATTTCAATATAAATTTACAGAAAAACAGCACTTTTTCGATCGAAAAATAAAATTAACCGCCGAATACAGAACAGAAATATCCGATTTCAAAATCTTTGGCAACCTTTGACGTTCGTTGGCAACTAACTATATAGGTTTGACAGATAACTTCAGACGTCAAATAATTGAAAAAGTGTTGCCAGACATATGATAAAATAAAACTACAATAAATTATGAAGCAAAAAGACCAGGCATTTGAATTTTTGAACCTTCAATGTTTTTAAGAGGTTTTGATGCAAGCTTAGTGATACCATTGAAATTTTCTGCTATAAAGTGAGCTTTTGATACAAATCAAGAGACACTGAATTTTTTAGACGGTAATGGTGTGGTTTTCATCGAAACTCTCGATTTGAAATGAAAATTTTTATGAGAAATGAGACGTTTTTGATAAGATTTGACTTATTTGCTTCGATCAATTTATCATTATTTACACATTGCAAAAAAAGGGGATTTTTTTTGTAAGTGGAAATGTGAGGTTTTGTTCTTTACCTCCTCGATTAACGAGGAAATAGGTATGAGTTTAAATAATAAATGATAACGTTTGTGATCGATCACAATATGCAAAGAAATTATATTGTTAAATATGCTCCGGAACTAGTTTAATTAATATATTAAATAAATAAATAAAGATTCCGGGAAATTGCACACAGTGCCATCTAGCCCCACACTAAGCAAACACTAAATTCTACTAAGTATAGGTACCTATATTATTTTATTATGTCATTCCATAAGTTTCCGCATAGGATATAAAGATAAAGATAAAAAGATAAAGATAAAGAATCTTTATTGATAAAATGAAAAGTAGGTATAGGTATAAGTACTAATACCTTATCACAGAATATGCTACACAAATTACAATATCTCGTCAAATTGAGTTTATAACATTTAGTTTTTATAAAATTTTAGAAGTTACATTATGTCTAGTTTTATTAATAAAATAATGAAAATTTTTGTTATTAAAATCATGTCAAACATAATAATAGGTATGTAGGTAATAATACAATATTATTATGTCAACTTAAATAAATCTTGGTACTGTCACTATAGCTGTATAGGGGCTATATACATCCTCATCATCATCATCAGCCTGTTATCGCCCACTGCTGGGCATAGACCTCTTTTCTTAACTAACTTTAGTCATTGTGAACAATTAGATCATAAAAATCATAATTAGTATAGGCGTTTAGTATCTCATTCTGAACGTGGAAAATAATATTTTACATTTAAAAGAAAAACTCGTTAAAAATACACCTGAAGCTAAAAATAATAGCTATTTAACTCGCATTATGCAAGTTCTCATACCAATGCTCAGTTTTACATATTCCAAAACTGCAAAAACTGCATAGCATCGGATTTGAATATGAAAACCTGCATATTCAACGCGAAAAGTAGTTTCCGGAATGCATTAGAACAGGGTATGCGGTACCAGTGAAACAATGCATTTATATTGTTTATGAAAATTAAGGAAAGTGGATGCCAGTAAGAAGTCTAGATTTATATTACTAAGTACTTACCATTTAAAAAATATGCTTCATAATTAAAAAAAATACAGTTATAAGTAATAATAAATTTCCTTAATTTACTGTTCAAAATTTAAATAGTAGGTTAACAATTATTATTATTAGTGTTACGATCGCTCAGAAGGGGTGCAATTTATAAATTATAACATTTATTGATACAGTATTTATACATTTATTCTCCCTTTATCAATTATTCACTTATTATCTAGTTACAAATATTCACAAAACCGACCTTTTATGTACAACGGCGCGGCGCCTCGTTCAAAAAGTGAGTCATTCCGTCAAGATGGCCGCCCTTTTATAATAATTCAAGAGAGGAGGGAAAGAGAGGGATGAAATAAACTCGAAATAAAAAATCCTTGCAAGAGAGAAAGCCACAAGAAAGTGAATGTGGCAATTTGATGTTTGCGCTGTCAGTGTCACTCAACTTCGACTAGATGACAATGACAGCCCAATGATAATATAAATTATAATTTACTCGTAAATATAGTGACTGTAACATTAGAAATAACTATTTTAATGTGTATTTGAAATAGTACGTTACATGGTGAGTTTTATTAAACAAAACATGACGCATCAGTACGATTAAAACATCCTCCTGCTCGCGTCGTGTTTCTCAATACGGAGTGTCGTAACTTCCCCACTGATTTTATTTATTGGGTAAGATTTTTAGACATGTAAATAGTAGCACCGAGATCCATAGCAGACACAATTACAACGACTAATTTTTGCCAGTGACTTATGTGACATAGCAGCTTATAACTCAATTAGTGTTCCCCGCCGCATTGAAGATTTACTAAAAAGTGAAGTCTTTTACAAACCTATTTATAAGTATATTTTAAATACTGTTGAAAAAATTTAGTAAAGTTTAATATTTTTATTTGTTTTCCATGTACCTATGTAAATTTTTATCATATAAGACTTCGACTGAAGGACTTTGTATCCATGGTCATGAATAAATTAAAAAAAAAAAAAAAATAGCAGACACAATATGTTCTCAGATTTTGTGGTCTTCACTCCTGAAACATGTCAGTTTTTTACTGATAAAATATACTGAATGAATTTGTTTCTCTACTGTATATAATATGTACTATACCTATGTAAAGCGACGATTTTTTTACTTTTGTTTGCTTCTCTAACAAATAACAAAAGATGATTTTAAAGGTCGTTTTCCGGATTCTTGATCTTAACAAAAAAGTCTAAGAAAAAAGTGCCAAGAAAAGATATTTTCTCAATTTTAATTTAACAAAATTATCAAACGTTCAAATGTTACATTGTAAGCTTATGTAAATAGAACACGAAAGTTGTCCCGAATAATATTCTCCAAAAATTAAAAATAAACAAAGCAACGTTTCGTGTAAACTATGCAATTTAGCGAGTATTTGCATAAGTAAAGGTGCATTCAAAGTTGCAAGCCGAGGAATGCAAATTTCTTGCGACTACTAGAGTAGAGTACCTATATGAGCGGTTTGTTGACTTGAAATTACTCTAATCTTTGAATTATTTAATTAAACTTACCTATGCAACAGTGGTGAGGATTGCCATTATTTTTAGAAAAATAACTCGTTGTTGTCAGAAGTCGGTAAAGGATCAGTCGCAGCGTAATAACACTATATATTTCTCCAGAGTTTCATTGAAAAATAACTCATCAAATTTCACTTGATAACAGTAAACATGTTTTAAAATTTATTTATAAGGTTTCAAAAATGTTAAAATTTGTAAGTTCAGCAAAGAAACGCAAGTTTTTGTGTTATTTTTTGTACCTTCTGAGGTGCTAGGTGCTTGAAGAAAAGAATCTTATAAAAGACTAGGATAACATAAGATTACACATATTTATGTAGGTACGTACTTATATTTTTGACCACGCTCAATTGAAATAATAAAAATTTAATGATAAAACAAAACATCGAACATATCCGACTGAAAAAAACTAGAAACAAGCACAAGTATTTATACAGAGAAACTTCTCCACTCGTTTCCATCCTTTAATGTATGTTAAAACATGCGGATTACATTTCATCTTTTTGCAGTTACGAGGTACGGAATGAGCGAAAAATATTGTATATTTTCACGTTGACAGGATCGTAATGAGGTACGCTTCAGTGAAATGGATTTTTTTTTCGCTTCTTTCGCTTTTTCAAAGTATTTTTAAATCTGTGATCTGATACTCTGTTTACAGTGTGGAATTACGTCTTGAGCAGGTAATACTTTCTTTGACAGGTCATTTTCCGTAAAATGTTTGTGTTTACCTCGCTGAAATGCTGGTCGGTAGATTTATGATAATGTGTTTGGGGTTAATGGCATTGAAAAGAAGGTACTTTCAATAAAAATATGGGTACACTTGTTAACAATTATTCTTAAAAGATAGATAACTTGAATATGGGAGTAAAAAAGTGGCACATAGTATGTAAGCCAGAGGCATGTTACATAGATTACATGAAGGCTGATATTTTATAATGACACCGCCATCTGAGCTGTTAACATTGTTGACTGCCGTGCTAGACAAACAGTCGGGACCTACAATTTAACGTGTCATCCGACCCACGGAAGCGCCCAAAATAGAATGCCACTTTTCGGTCACCCATCCAAGGACAGACCGCGTCGACCTTTGCTTAACATTGGTAATCGCATGCGACTGTCTCCGCCAGCTGAGCTACGGGCGCTTTCTTATTTTTATTTGTCATAGTGGACAGTTTCCCATCATCAGTTATAAAAACATAACTTAGGTCTGCAAGTCTGCGTACTTTAATTCGTTAAAACGTCCAATTCATATCACATACACGAAAAAAATAGCAGCCAAAAAAGAGCAAAAGCTTTTATCATTCAAGCCACTACTTTTGACAAATATCTGGGAGCATTTCTACATTTGTCCCGTGTCTGGCCGGCGGTCCATCGTACGTACTTTTATTGTTTGCGATTTTTCAAAACAAAATATATTGCGGTGTCCCTTTCAATAGGACACGTTTATTGTGAAAGTATCATACGTTATGTGGGCCATACCTTTGGTAAGGGCATTTTGTAGCCGGTTTTAAAAAGGAGGTTGGTCGTGTGGTTCGATATGTTCTTAAATTGGAAAGAGAATTTTATAAAGTTTTCATTTTTTCAATTCGTTAAAAACACAATAATGGTTTGATAGATACTGTTCTCTGTTATGTTTAAAACTCATTTCAGTATTTGAACCAACGCGTTATCGCAACGGTATCAGAGTTGTATTGACAGAAAATATACATAATAACACCAGTTACATAGTACCTACTTGGTTATTTTTTGATGAGTAATGTGGTATAACTTTCATAACATCGGTCAAAAAAATTTAATGACACTCAAAAAAATTTCGCACCGATCACTTTAATTTAGTATAGCGTCAAAACAATATCCTAGTTGTCCTTAACCCAATTTCCCAAACAAGCCTCCATCCAAAAATATTTGTATCCTACGCGTTCATGGGTGCCAAATCGAGCTACTTATTTATTCACACCGCGTCTCCCAATTTTTCCCATACCTATAGCTGTCACGTCAAAATTCGTCACGCAAGCACAATTTTCAAAAATAAATTGAAATATATCGCTCAGTCCAAGCAAAAATCAACCTTGTGGTTAAAGCAATCGATTGGTATTTGCCTGAACGTTGTTTGCGGTATAAGGTGGGCAATTCAGCGCTTTTGGATATGTTCAAGCTATTCTTCAAAAGGAATAAGGGGTAGGTATGATAAGTAGCAAGCTCTGATCCTAGGAACGACGTAACCTTTGGTTTGCTTTATGGGGATTTCAGTGTAGCATTTGAATGTGATTTCCGTTTATCGATTTCGATATCAAATAGGCGCACTTATTTTATCAGTATAATTTTAATGATGATCATAGTTTTTGGTTTCTTATTGCATTGATAGATTAGGTTTTAAATGATACATGTAAACACTGATTAAATATAAAATCACTAGTGTGTAAAGTAAATAAAAAATAGTAGGTAAGTACCTATATAATATATCATGGGATCTGTCTGATATGAAGATTCACCCCAATAAAAGAATTTTGATAAATATAAATAATTTATAATTTTTATAATCATCGTACTCGTGTTTGTGTATAAATATCTGAAATATTTATGGGAATAAATTCATTAAAATTTATGCAAATAAATAAAGCATAACCACTAGTTTTACTACACTTTACACTCAAACCGTTAAATATTCAATCGCAAGCCAGATTACTCATACACTTAAGTCTCGTTTAAGGCGTGATTAAAATCCGTCACTAACCAGCGATTAAAACGGCGAGTTAGCATACCCGTGTTTAGTGCTCGACTTTACGACTGTATCTTTACATTAACATGGGTACGGAATATTTAGGTTACCAGATAGGTACATAACTTTTATCAACTTAGGCTTGAGGCTATATTAAGTTTGATGTACTTAAATCATTCAACATTATCATTATTAAATTGAATAGAAAAACACACACACATTTTAAGCCAGCTTGCACAATTACTTTTAAACAAATAAAGCCATTTTTAAAAGTATTTTGTCTCTAAATGCATTTTATCTGCTTAAATAGACTTTTCAGTTTGTCAATAAGTAAGTTAGCATAAGAATGGTAACCATGAGATTCAGCAGGGTATTTCACAAATTTGGAACTTTGTGTCACGGAAACAAAACACCAATATTTACTCCTAAGAATTACTGTGATTGGACGTTGCCTATCTTCTTTATTCAGGTAATAAATGATACCTATAAATAAAACCTAACTGGGTAGATACAAGTTAAATATGATCTTACAGGGTTTTCAGTAACCTTGTACAAATAAACTTTACAGTAGTAATTCTCCCTCCTTCCTCTCTGGCACACATAAAGCTGGCAACATAACGAACAAAGGTCTGAACGCCATTACCTACTTCCGGTTGCGAACAAAATGCCGGACACATAGTGGGCTCCACTTCCTATGGATTAAAAGTTGTACAATAGTATCGCGTAAACCTTTAATCTCTTTTGTGACATGTATTTT
This sequence comes from Macaria liturata, assembly GCA_964023185.1. Taxonomy (NCBI): domain Eukaryota; kingdom Metazoa; phylum Arthropoda; class Insecta; order Lepidoptera; family Geometridae; genus Macaria; species Macaria liturata. The sequence continues at coordinate 11,264,050 of OZ026824.1, forward strand.
AACCGACTGTGAGAAAAGAGGTTAATGTGTTTGGTAATTAAAAATCATAATAGTATTCGCTACGATATATGGTGCGTACATAACATTTCTTTCACTTTTTATACTTTTATAAATTATGTACATAAGCTTGTGATGTTAACACGTCGTATTAGGTCCCTAAGCGGGCATGTGTTTAATAGACTCTGCTACATTCCTCAGGACTGATAAATTAAACTTAAACTAGCATAATGCTGTTATTTTCATAGGTTTCTTAGTTTAGTATGAACAGGCAAGTAAAACAAATTATGACAGTATTTTTTTTTTTTTGTAGACGCACATTATAAAAATACTTAAAGTAACGTCAGTTTTTTTTAAGAAGTCGGTTAAAAAAATACGTGCGAAATATACATGGATATAAACACGTAAAGGTCACCTATTTTCAATAATAACGATACAACAAGCGTCCAACAAATTTGAGATAACATTTTATCGGGATTAATACCCAATTAATATTAATAGGCCAATATCATCGCAGGCTGGCGTTAAAGGGACGCATGGGTTAAATGAGAAAATATAAAAATCTTTATTCGTATCATTGCGCCGCCAGCGGACGTTGAAACGTTTTTTTTTTATTATTTTCTGCCGTCGGTGGATGTGAAGGCGATGGAGGTTAGAACTTTACCCTTTTACCTGGTTTTCACGGTGGATAAATTAATGTTTAAGCCTACAACTTTGGTGTACTAATCATTAGCATATTATGACCGGAACGAGTGGCGTACAAGAAGAGAGGCCTATGCTCAGCAGTGGGCGATAGCAGATGATGATGATATAAAAAAACCAAAGCATAACTGAAGACAAACATCATATGCATACTATAGATACAATGAAATCATAATTATCAATAAGTCAGGCGTATAAAAAAATGAGGGTTTAATAAAGACTAACTGCCTTGTTGATAGTTACAAAGAGTTTAATAATTATAAAGAAATCTGATATGACACTAAATTCTCTTACATTTTTTTAACTAATTAATATATAGGTTGTTCGTTTCCATTTGTGTCACTATTTTTTGCACAATCTCATATTTACATAACACCCTTCTTTACCCGCATCAGTTAATATAAAATATACTTATAATGATAAACAATATGACGGTCCAGTGCTTTGATATATATTGTCCTTGGAACGGGTCAACCAGACCTCGGGTCAACCAGGCCTCGTGATATCTAGTTATGGCTAGTGTTTATGACATACACTAGACTAATAAAGTAAGGGACTATATTGCGTCTGATATGGTTTCAGTTATATCTATTCGAGTGGAAATACTACAATTTTTGTTTTTATTGTCGCTTTCATTAATTACTTTTAAGCTATGAAAGTACAATACATCTGTCAGAAAATAGGAATTCTGTCAATTTTGTGTTTTGTATTTATCGATTTAGTATATTTTCTCACGCTTAAGACGGGGCTTGAATTTAATACAACCTTTTTTTAAAACTAGACTTATATGCAACCTACAATAAAATTCATTTGATGTATGAAAAACCCACAGTCTCTAGAAAATACCAATATATTTATGGCTTTAAAGTCAAATACATGGCCTTAAATTATTACTTATTCAAAATGCCATGTCCAGTACGCTCTACTTCGCAGGCCATGGTCATTAAAACGCCATGAACAAAGCTATGGCAGTAAACGAAGTATGTAAGCTATGTAGGTTAGCACTAATGAAACGACACTTACTTAATATTAACGCTCTTATAGTCTTACAGTGTAAGTGGATTAAAACCTTAGTTCACGATGAGAAACAGAAAAATTACAAGTTTATTAAAACTAAGGGTATGTATCTGCAATTAAAATGGTGATTTTTTTTTAACATCATTATCATTGTCAGCCGGTTATTGCTCTCTACTGAGCAAGTAAATTAGCTTGTTTTTTTACAACAGATAAACGTATTCATGTCTTTAAAACGCCTGTTTTATAACATACAAATTCAAAAATGAAAAGCCCGATAAGAAAAGAAATAAAATAGGTACTTTCAATAAAGTATTTGGTTATTTTTTTCAAAGAAAAATAGGATCAAAAGAAGGACGTAATTCTATTGTACAAAAACAGGTCAAACTTATAAAAGCACTCTTTGCGTTGAGCGTTATAAACAAAAACAAGTTAGGCGGTAAAATCTGGTACACCTGAGGAAAAATATAATAACAAAGTAGGTAAATATGCTTACAAATTTTTCTTACACAAATACAAGAGTTTTCCCAACGATTTCAATATGTGAATAATTCATTCATATTTTCTCGCCTGACCTTTTTCAATATACTGCTTGTTTCAGTTCGTTTCTTCAATCTATGTGATTTCTACCAAACATACGAGCAGGTAGAAAGCAAAATGAAAGATTTACAAAGTTATATAGATGGAGTACAGATAATATGACATTAGCTAGGGGAGGCAATCGCATGCAATTACCAATGTTAAGCAAAAGTCGACGCGGTCAGTCCTTGGATGGGTGACCGAAAAGTGGCATTCCATTTTTGGCGATTCCGTGGGTCGGATGACACGTTAAATTGTAGGTCCTAGCTGTTTGTTTAAAACGGCAGTCGTTAAGCCACGCCGGAGGCTTGATAAACTCTCGACACCAGAGTTGGCCACTCTCATTCGATAAGAAGATGTAGACCATGAGGCATGTAAGATTAAGAAAGGCTATTTTTTATCTTTTGCTCTTGTTTGGCTCCTTTAAATCAGTAATACAAATAAAATGTTTTTTTTTCAGTTGGTCTTGAAAAAAAAACATATGATTTAAACATAAATAAATAAATATTCCGGGACATTGCACACAGCGCCATCTAGCCCCACACTAAGCAAACGCTTGTGTCGTGGGTACTAGATAACGGATATAATACTTAATATACTTTTCTTTTGTAAATACATACTTATTATACATACAAACGACCAGACTCAACACAAGTAATTATATTTTTTTTTAAAGTACATAAATACTTGTGTCATGCGGGAATCGAACCCGCGACCTTTAGATTAGAAGGCAGAGCCACTACCAACTAAGCTAACAGGCCAGTCAAACACAACATACATACACATATAATTTATAAATGTCGATAATAATTCTGACTACCTATGAAGAACTAAATACATTTTTTTATGAACCTACAGCATCATTATTTAATTGGTATACAATTTTTTTAATGTGTATGCTTACACTGGCTTTTGTTTTGTACATTCAATCAAGAACCATTCACTTTAAAAAAAAACTTTCATAGGAAATAATAGATAGGAAAAAAATAATAATAATAGCGCATAGATCGAATATATATAGGACTTATTATGTATCATCTGCAACTTACACACTCCTCGCCCAACACACTTTGCTCCCAAGACGTATGAAACAATATGATTTAGAAATGAGACGCTGGAATGTGTCAAAAGTACCTGCATATTTATCAACTTTTAAACTTGGCTCGGGTATTGTCGACGCACATCCATATTTTAATATCTAAGCTGAATCAGAACCAGTGGCATTGTTTCCGTTTTTTAGTATCCATTAAACAAGCGTTTGCTTTGTATGGAGCTAGATATACCAGCGCTGTGCCTTTACGATAATTATTATTGTACGGACGGCAAATCTTTGGAATACTTTTCTAGGAGCTGTGTGTCCTGCGAACTACAATCTAGGGGTCTTCAAATCTAGAGTTGATAGGTATCTTCTAGGTAAACGTGTTACACCCTAGGCTGCAGCAATGTTCAACATCAGGCAGGCTGTAGCCAAACGTAAATTTATCCCACGTAATAAAAAAGATGAAAAAAATGTATCTGGTTTTTTGCGTGATAGTATAAACCAATAGTGGATGCTTGCGGCTTTGCTTGCGTGGTTTTGGGATAAAAAATAGCTTATATCTACTTTTGGGACTATGTACTAAAGCTTAAAACGCGATAGTCCATTGCTCCGTCGTGACACTAAGACGTGAACATACATTAATAAAACTGTCGCTTCAAAAGTAGGCCAGATCCAACCACCCATATCTAGTAGGCACCAAAATCCCTATCTTTTTTTCTGTAAACGACCTCATGGGAGTGACGTCATAAACCGTTATATAGACGCTGTAAAATGGAACAGCCAATATAAGGCCCTGTGTGACATGGATTACTTCACTAGATACTACAATAATGGGTTAACAGCAGAGAAAGCATATTTATTTATTTATTTACAAAAGGTACAGACACAAAATGCAGGCTAAAAGATTGCAAACAAATAACACTGTGACGCATAAGACTAAAGTCTAAACCTACAGTTCAATTTAGTCCGTACTCAACACTCATTGTGGATTCTGAGAGTTTAACATTATTTTTTGTGAAAAAGACCAAATCGTTAAAAATAATGAACAACATATAAGTAGACAAGTAAAGTAATAATGACAGCATATAAGTTAAAGTACATAGTTGATATCAATAATAAATATATTAACAACAGATAAGTAGTGGAAACGAGCAATATTATGTATCCAGTGTAAATCGTTTAGGTATTCAGAACTCAGTCTGCAAACATTAAGTACTCACACAGAATAAATAAATACTAGTAAATACAATACTTATATACAAAATATTTAATAGTGTTTGTTTGCAGATTCACTGTTTTGCCCGCGTTAAATCGGGATCAATATTAGCATTCATTCACTACATTAAAAAAATATTTTACAATATATACACCATACTAAAAATTACAATGATTCTTCACTTTGTTGGCTCATGAAAACGGCACAAAAATTTAATTCCATTAGATAAAATTAAGCAGTAAATTTTTAAACGTTTTAATACGAATACAATTTTTAATGCAATCAATTATGTAAATCTGCAAAATAATATATGTAGAAGCAACTATTATGTTTATAAACCGTTTCACAGGCCTACTAAAAAAGTTATAAATTAAAATACTCTTAAGAGTGAACCTATCTCGCCCTTTAAGTACTTAGCCTCGATATTAGATCTTACTTTATTCTCGAAAGTATCTCTTAAAAAATCACTCAGTCACGAGAAGATAACGTAGAAGCCCTTAATTTTAATGTTATCTACCTACATCAAGTTACGGTTCGTTTTACATGTTATGTGCTGACATATTTTTATGCAAATTCTTGGAGATAATAATTTTTGCGATGGGAATTCCTGTGACATGAACGTCGCAGTTCCCAGTACGCATATGAAGTACTGCTATAGAGTCTATGCAATATTACTTTGCTGGCAACTGAGGGTGGCACTTTCTTCCTTACTGCAAGCTTAACGATCAAAACTTCACTGTATTTTTAGTTCAAATTTTGTCCGCTTGTAGAAAAATTTTCCCGGACTCAAATTATGGGAAAAACAAGCATAAAACAAGTCCCGAGAAAATGCACTGTATGTAGGTAATTTCAAAGTTATTGTCAAGTTAGAGTACGAGCTTTATAAGTGATATGAAATTCTTAGTAAAAGATGACAAAAAATTATGAAGAAAAGTGACAAAGAAAACGTTTAAATACATTAAAAATATATAAAATAAAATATAAAAAGCCTTTATTTTCTATTACTCCTTGAATTAACTTTATACATCCATGCATGTTTAAAATTTTTATAAATTATCAGTATAAGAATTGTTAGTATGAGTATACTTTAGACTTCACTTAACATTTACATATTTTATTTCATAATTAGATTGAAAATACTACTTTGAAAACAGTATTTAATATTAGGTGAAAATTTCATATGTCTGACATATTATATAAGAAATGTGTCCTAAACTATGAACATTATAAATTTGAATTTTTATTTGTTTGTTTTAGTAGGTACATTAGGCGGTTTAAGCTTTATTATAGATTACAGTAAAATTTGTTGCTCCAGATCTTAGGTATACAATAATCACACAAATCCTTTTTACACCAATCTAAATCTGTATAAAACAATTTAAACATTAAAAATATGAAACTAATATTAATTAACAAAATGTCATACCAGAACAATCAATAATAAAAAAACACAAAATACATTTTCAATATATTATGATGCTATCACACAACTCTTTTCATGCTATCACACCAAACAAATATTATCAAAACCGAAAATTTGTGAGTTTTGTATATAAATAATTAAAATTGTTTTCATCAAATTTAAACGGCTGCATCTAAAAAGATAAATCTTTGTGTAACAATAGAACACATTCCGGATAGTTACATATACTTACATATTTTTAAACTAGATAACCATGGGTTAAACCGCAGGATGCCATGAGTCAATAATAAATTCAAGGTTAAATAACAAAATTAATTCCCTCAAATATCAAGTATATCTTCTTTTGTACCAAATTAATATAATTAAAATAGATACAAGATATTACTAAAGCCCTTTATTAATCCCTAGTTTATATAATTATACAGTAAACAGGCGTATATTGATTACATAGCCGCAAATTTTAAACATTGTTACATGGTACAACATAATTATTTATACTCTAAGCCTATGTATTTCCAAGTAAGATAAAGTGACATAGAACGTACAGTAAAAGACAGGCCTAGCCGTGAAAATCATCATACTAAATTGAAGCCGCCATTTTAAGTACAGAGTTTGTATGAGAGCGACCATCTCTGGGGGCAAGAGTGTCCAATCCACCCAAGTGGCTTTTCAGACGGCTTAGCGACTGATGTACTATGCCAAATAACTTAAAACTGCATTCAGTTTAAGGTTATTTGGCATAGTACATTGGTCTTATTACGAAACGTTGTTTAACTATTAGTCGAGAACTTTGAAAATACCCAGTCCGTTATTGTTGTTCAATATTTGTCTGTTTTTTTTTTTATTTTTTTTTTTTTTTTTACAAGAAATGGGTTTGCACTTGACCGTAATTCGCCTGATGGTAAGCAATCATTACGGTCTAGGATGGAACGTGCTTACCCAGTAAGAACCGATTCACTCTCGCTTTGAAGATCTGTCTGCTGTCATAAAAATCAAACAATCAAATCAAGGTTAAATAACAAAATTAATTCCCTCAAATATCAAGTATATCTTCTTTTGTACCAAATTAATATAATTAAAATAGATACAAGATATTACTAAAGCCCTTTATTAATCCCTAGTTTATATAATTATACAGTAAACAGGCGTATATTGATTACATAGCCGCAAATTTTAAACATTGTTACATGGTACAACATAATTATTTATACTCTAAGCCGTTTGAACAAACGAGAACCGACTTCTTATTTTCGAAATTCTACCACATTTTATAATAAGACAGAATGTTCTTTGACCTTCTAAAGGTGCCAAATGACAACGCCAGTTTTTTATTCCATTTTAACTCCATCCATAGAATGATTGCGACGATAGTTGCATTGCCTTAATCGTTATTGTATACCGCAGATATCTGAGCCAAAAGATTTAAAGCTATTAGAAGCAATGATCTTCTATCAATGAGACGGAAAGCAAAAACAAAATTGAGAATGTCTCTCTGTCTCAATTTGTATTTTTGTTTTAATTTTTTAGGTTTCGAATGCTCTATTTGATTATAAAATATTGTGTCTAGACTATTCCATTACAGGTGTATGTCGGTAGTACAAAATATTATCTCAAGTCTGAAGTTCCAGTAATCGATACCCTTATCCTGACTTAGAATGAAGGTTTTGAGACTTTCTAGACAGATATTGAATAACCTTACATAAATAATAAAATTTAACAATGCTTAAAATAAATTTTGAGAGACGAAAGAAAAACCACCCAAAATGTGAGTTAAAATTAACCTTACTTCAAATTAATATTTATTATTACTAAAAATAAGTTCTTGGAGATTAGAATTTCTAAACCTCCAAAGTTATGATGCAAATTAAATAATAACAGTAGTAAAGACATGTCTGAAGCCCTTAAGGCGGTTGAAAAACTCTGCACACTAGAATAATAATTAGTCTTTCTCATCCGACTAGAAAAACTAAAACATAATTTACTTTAATTAAATATTTCATTCAAGTTTCCATCCAAAGTTTTTTTTTATATTATCCAAAATATTACCAAGAAAAATAAAAATAAATCTCTGTAAAGAAACACACTTCTTTAATAAAATATTCCGATTCAGTTTCTACCATAACATCATTCGAGTTATTATTTCTTCTAAATATTACCGAAGTCAACTAAAATTTCTAAGTACGTATAAAACTTCCTTAAATTTTCCAGGAAAGCCAAGTTCAAACAGACATGTTTAACTTATTAACAATTTCTCAAGTTATTTTTGAAGATTCAACTTCTACTTTCTAGTTCGTATACTCCTTATTAATACGATTAAAATCTATTGAACATTTTCAAGAGAAGAAGATTTTTATAACAAACGAGAAAGTTTGGAAACATGTAAGCGAAAGTAAAATTACGGCAAACTTTTCAAGGCACTGCTTTGAAAATGATATAGCCTTAAGTATTAGTTCTTATAAAATAAACTGAAGCGACTGTTGCTAAGCAAGATACATTGTTTGTTTGTAATTAGTAAAGTTATTTAACTGTTGCGATCTCATTCAGTCTTTGTTATTACTCTTAAATTAAGTGTGGATTTGTACTCGCTTAAAGGTGAAGGAAAAACATTGTGAGGAAGCCGACATGTTTGAGGACCACAATATTCGAGGACATGTGACTTCTGTGGAAGGACCTGACCACGATGTACGAGTATCTGCCCAAGAGAACTCCCCTAACGAATTAATTCTGCGGGGGAGTCACGACCCTCAGTCATGAGGAAATACGACTCATAGAGGTAATTACTGTTACTGAATAAAATGAAAATAAAATCAATATACATAATATTATATGTAATAGCAATAAATATATACTTCTTGTATATTTGTACTAAACGACTCGTAGTTTCATAACGTCACCCAATTTCGCAGCTCGAAAAAAAAACAGAATCACATGAACTGGAACACATCAACAGTACAGTTTTATGACAGTAGCTCAATTCAGACCAAAGTCAGTCGGGCGAGTTTTAAGACAGATGATAACTGAGATCGCGCGTTTTGCGATTCTGTCTGGAGCTATTTTACTGGCGAATGTTTACGCACTGAGTACGAAGTTGTTTTTAACAACAACAATTCTAGTTTTTGCGTAAAATAAATAAACTTTATTGATATTGAAATAAAATTTAATTGTCTGTAAATTTTCACACTGAAAATATTTGGATTTTCTAACGGATACATTTAAACGAATTTGGGTAAACTATAAGCAAGTGGTCCTCCTCCTCCTCTAGGCGATAGCTCAATGCTGAGCATCGTGATGACCCCGACCAAAATTGTGGACCATTAGACGCCATTTATCACGGTCGGTAGCTTCGTGTATGGCAGCACTTGCTTTGGCGCCAATGTGTTCAGCCACCTGATCGGACCATCTTGTAGGGCTTCGACCTCTGGATAAGCAAGTGGTAAGTAATGGTAAATGTAACTATGGTATAAGCCAGTATCCATAAGTGACGGTAATAGCTTACCATTACGCAGATCGTCTACCTATTAGTTACTCCTTTTATAAAAAAAAATGCAGTGTTTTAAAATCCGTAGCAGTGCGTGGGACGCGGATTTCAGTCCAGATTTATCTCGTGCCAATAAACTTGCATATAGGCTTTTTTACACCGTCCAATTTACTAGAAACAAAAACGTACTTCCGTATCGGGTGTCGCCCATCAATATACGGAAAGTTAGAACTCACCGGAATGTGATTATTTGGAGTTTCGTTACTATTACTATGTAGGTATGTATGATGGTTTTTGCAAAAAGATAACTGTTTTTATTTTGGTGCGTTGAAAGTTAACAAATTATACTTGTATGATTTGTAAACATACATACAAGTCTAGTAAAATATAAACTTTTAAAAAGAGATAATTTTTGTGTTTATTTAAAAAATGCTTCTGTTAAAATTACCTACTGGGCATTTTTTTGATATTTTTTTTTAGTAATCTTTTATTTTTTATTAGTTAGAGTAAGTAGTATGTTTAGTTTTTTCTTAATTTTTTTTTTAAATTGTCATTGCAAACAAATGTGACTGCTCAGTCCAAGCAGTGGTCATCCTGATCATCAAAATGTAAAAAATAATTTCAAAAGCAATTTTTTATTTCTTTGCTCATATGTATGGGAAGTACCTACATAAAACCTTACTAACCCAAGTGCGTAAGGACCCGTCCAGTTTTCTCAGCATTTTTACAGCCTTCTCTCATTGTTCGTTTTTCCGTTTATAGCTCCAGCTGATCTGATTGGGGCTTATTTTGGAACTTATTGTCTGACGCAAACGTAACCATTGCTTTGGGAGGTTCATAGATTTTAGGGTTAGTAGTAGATAAACAATAATGCACTAGTATATGTCTGCGGCTTTGACCGCGGTATTTCAGCATAAAATTCGCTAGTCACTCTATTACCTTCACAACTCACGGATTTTCTAAGTATGGGACCAGATGGCGCTGTATTCAATAGCCCTTTAAACAAACCAGGTCCTTGAAAAAAAGCCGCCCCAAAAAAAATACGATATATTGTTGATCCGTGGCCACGTAAATAAGAAACTAATAGACTAAAAATATTAAGCAAATGACTTCAGAAAAGGAGGTTATCAATTCTTCGTTTTTTTATTCTGTGGTCAAATTGTTTGTGCGTGTCTGGACCTACAACAAAAGTCTCCCATTCTCATAAGTAGCTTACAGAACATACGTAGGTAGGTGGGTAAATTTACCCTTTGTTCGGGGTAAATTTAGACCAAGGCTAGCAAGGATGGTCCTTTCACTATCAGATCTGGCAGGCATGGGGCCGCCCGCATAAGGGGACAAATTTACAAACCTACGCCTTTTGTGTTAGTTAAACTATTGTTTGGCTACTTTGGGATGAATAAAAAAGTTTACATGAAAATTGTTATTCCATCGGTTATGTAATAGGTTAGGTATTATCTTGGTACAGCAATTGCACTTCAAAGGGCTAAAATTTTATTGTTGTTCTTTTTACCAATGTTACCAAATTCATACGCTATCTCCTTGATTAGGCAGAGTACCGGTTTCTCAAAGAGCTATGTCACATAATGCAAGATACTAGATCTTATGCCAAAACAACATATTAAGCTATTCTTATTTAATATTTTTATGCTTATCAATAAATGAATATATGCTTATGAATATACATATATAATAAATTACCCAACCTAATAATAAATATTGACAAAACCAACATATTCGAGAATAAATTAAAAGAATTATTGATACATAAATGCTACTATACAGTTGACGAATATATCAATGATGATAATTTAAATGATGATTTTCTATACAAACACAATATAATAAAAAAACAAATAGACCGGCCCGCACCCAACAATTAAAATTATTTGTAAACACCCTTTGAGGGTATATTGTGTTCTTCATATACTAAATTATGCATAAAACACCTGCAACATTTTATTGAAAACACAATAGTACAATAAATACTTTGACTTTGACTTTGAATTAAATGGAAATGAAAATCAAATTCCCTCATATTAGATACATTATCATTATCACTTCATCTACCGTAACATTTACGTTCATTTAACGTGACAAAAAAAAAATACAATCATTTCCACCAAACATTTAAACCTTCAAATCCAAATCCGTAACAGGGAAACCAAATAAAATCTCGACCAATTGGCGAATCGGCAACAAATCGTCGAGGAAAAAATCTCAGTGAAACAAAGAGATAATAAAATTAAATAGGGCCCAATCGGCAGCCCAGTTAAAAGGGTGTCGATAAATCTCTTAGCAAATTGTCTAAGGGACTAGCGACGTGGAATCCTAATCAGGAAGGCTTATCGATGGTCCGAGGCAATTATTATATTCTTTTAAATTAATTAATTAATCTATATTAATTTTTGCCCTGGGAAAGATAGTTTTATGCTAAAACATTATAAAAATCTCGTTGACGACTAATAATTAATGTTTTATGTAACCGACTTCGAAAAAAAGGGGAGGTATGCTATTTATTTCATTGATTAAAATAACCATTTAATCACAGGTTTGTGCCATCTTAAAAGACAGTGTGGTTTGTGCGATTGTCGTTACAGGTGACCTGGCCAAATGCCTGACCCGGTAGTGTATTTTTTTTTATATTGAAATATCTTCATGAACAGCGAAGTTAATGAGTATTTGACTAATTTACTTATTAACTGAATTATTTTTTGTGGATACCTACAAACGTATTGTTTTTTTTTAATTTATTTTATTTTTAACCTTTTTCTTATTTTGAAGTCGGGTAAAACAGGATGTTTTATGTCCCTAACTAATCTGAGTAGGCACTTATATGTTTGAACAAAACAAGGGTAGCTTTTATTTGGCTAAAACCTAGATACTAAGATAGGCTTTGGACAGTTGATTTAGGTATCATTAGATACAAGTGGGTGGACAGATACGTAGTGGGTGTAATGAAGTGGAACATATTTTATCTAATAATCTACTTAAGGAAAAAAAACAAATCAATCACTCGCTTGGTCGAATATTTGGCCGTATGATATCGATACGTTCAATGACTCTCTCAAATATGACCGCTACAAAATTAGATCATAATAATAATTTTCAGTTGAAACTTAAATTTAACACTCAACTACTTGTAAACAAAAATTGTTTCAATGAAAAAGAGTACAGTAAATGTTACTCACTGTGTTAACAAGAAAATGATTGACCGTAATGATTGCTTACCATCAGGCGAATTACGGTCAAGTGCAAACCCATTTCTTGTAAAAAAAAAAAAAAAAATAGATTTGAAAAAATGTAATTGTTATGTCAGCTAAAAATTTCGTTTAAGAAGTAATCACTGTGACTAAAAATACCTACGTTTTATTTGGTAAAATGCAACATAAAGTTCATGATATAAAAAATAATGCTTAATTTTAAATTGCCATTGTTATGTTTCTTTTATTTTCACATCAACTTAACTACATTTTGTCGAATGTTAAACCTGAACTACAAAAATTATTAATGGACGTAATGATTCATTACTAATTTCACTTTTATATGCAACTTCAAGTTGCTGACTGGCGGGAAGCGTCTCAACGCAAGGACCGATCGCGATGGTCATCTCTAGTATCGGAGGCCGGAGGAGTAAGTAAGTATATTTTAACAGCATCAACTTGGCTAACTCTAAAATAGCTCTCTCACTCTAAAACAGCTGACCACAATAAATACAAAAAAAGCAGCACACGTTTCGGTTTTTATTCCATTACCATAATTTCATTTGAATGTAAACTTCGTAATCGACGATTCTGGTAAATACGGGAAGGTTCTATTTGATATTTCTCTTTCTATTTGAGCAACGGAATTAGGTTTAAAAGCATTTTTTATGGAATTCCGTATTTGTACAATTCCCGTTTAATGTACTTGTATTATGGGCTCATAATTCTTTTACGCTCATGTTGGGAATGTGTTTTTTGTGTGGGTTTATTTATGAATGAGGTACGGTGTGGTTAACTACTGCCTACTCAGCGATTTTATTCAGAAGTTTATTGTGCACTCGCTGAAGCATTTTTTTATTATAATATGACGTATATAACATGACATAAAATAATAATATAAAGAAAAATATGTACACCTGATGGAAGCATTAGGCTTTTCCATTGCAGGAGTTAAGATAAATAAATAAATATAAATTAATAAAATATTTTGGGAATTTGCACACAGCGCCATCCAACTAAGCAAACACTTGTGTTGTATGCTTTAGAACACTATTAATTTTGGATAACTTAACTTGTCCCTGTTCCCCACGAATTATAATCTTACGACCTTTAAAGCGAGAGTTAACCGGTTTTTATTGGCACGATCCATCTTAGAAAACCTGTTTTATAAAAAAAACGTATTATTCCAACGCATGCAATTTAGGTACTAATTTATTGCTTGTCTCGGCACAACGCGCGTTTTTACTGTAATTTTTTTTTCTCCGTATTGTAAAATGTGGCCTACTCTAGTGTCAAGTATTTTGATCCACTCTTAGGGTATCTGAAATAGCTTAGTGACAAAATATAATAATAATAAATATTTCACGACATATCACACAGCGCCATCTAGCCCCATACTAAGCTTACGCTTGTATCATGGGTACTAGATAACAGATATAATACTATACTTTCTTTTGTAAATACATACTTATTATACATAGAAACGACCAGACTCAACACAAGTAATTACACATGTTAATATTCATAATTACTTGTGTTATGCGGGCATCGAACCCGCACCCCTAGATGAGAAGAAGCGATTGGGTAATTGATAAAGATGTTACAGTGAATTATCCACACAATATTCGCTTATTAAGTTATCAACTCAAATGAAATATTAGTAAATAATTATAAAAAAACTCGTGATAGTCAGAAAATGTCCACCAGAGCTGCAGGAAGCGACACTCGTTCAAGCGATGTTTTCGAGAGTTTGTCAATCCGCCCTAAGGGCCTCTGATATGGCTTAACGACTAATACAGAAATGGAACTGAATCTCAATCAGTTGCTCTAACAACTCCGTACAATGTAAACGTATTTAATTAGATTTATCTCCAACGTGTCTTGTTTCGCATTAATTGGCGGTACAGGGTGTTTCATGTAGAAATTATATATGCTAAACTATGGCACATGCTAACTATGTGACATGTATATCGACGGTGGAAAGGCAATATTATCCAAGCGACATCAGACTAACTTTACAGTAGAGCCGTTTAAAGTTTGAATTTTCAGAAAAAAAATCGTGTAAATTCTTGTAATGGTCCAAAAAGACTAGTTATTAGAAATTTATTTGTTTATTTATTTATCGACATTATAGTATACGTAACTATTAAAAATAATGGTTAGTTTTAAAGTTAGTGTCGCTTAGTAAAATTTTCACTAAAAGTAGAGACGGGAAAAATTTACTAACCGACAAGCTTTGATTAAGGAAGGTACGGTAAATCTGTAATATATATCTCTTTTTTAGAATTTATAGCAGAGTAAAAGTTGCCTAAACAAAATAAAAAACATGTGGAAATTCTGGCAAAATAACCTAAATATTAATTTAAGATTTTTTTTCCCATTATTTTGATATAAACGACATTTTTACAGAAAATTGGATTCATAATTTTATTTAAGAATGTAAATAAAATGCACTTGAACTGTCTCGAGTTTTATTAATTTTAACATAAACAACACTTAGGTACACAGTATGAGAATTAGGTAGGTATTATAAATCTACTAGTATATCCAAATAATAATACTATGAGTTTTAAGGACATTGAGATCACAAATTGAAGTATTTAGTCATAATTATGAATTATTATAATGAATATAAAATGTGAATTATGTTTACAGAACTAGTAACATTTCAGTCACAAATCGTTGCTCAGTAACAATTAAAATAAAATGCACCTCATAGGCATTCACAAAACTGTGCGTAACATAAAGAAAACTTCTATAAAACGAACTTAAATTCAAATTCTTAAAAAAACAGTAGTCTTATATCAACTAAACCCTATCAATTATAGTATGGTTCTTCTACTGGTGGCAGGTAACCAGATAAGAAACTACAAATGAAATGATAAGAACAAAAGGAAAAAATAGTATGAATCTAGTAGCAGTCGAGGAACTATCCTGTAATTGACAGAACTAACTGTGCGAAAACAACTTACAGCTAGTAATATTTTCAGTCATCACCTGCAATATGAAGTAACAATTAAAATAATAGGAACCAATTTAAAGCTCTCATTGAATAAACTGAACTAAAAAGAAACTTCTCAGAAAAACAACATAAAAGAATCTGCATGTTGTAATTATTTTTAATTATCTTCAATATCTGATTCAGGCAAGGTATCTTTTGCATCAGTAGCCTTTGGGATATTGGAGTATTCATGATGGAAAGGAGCAGGTATTACTTTATCTTTACAAAGTTTCATGAGATCATTATATTTGGCCACTGATATAGGCAGTCGTGATCGGTAGCAAGGCATCAGTGGACCTTTGGTTTTGGATTGAACTTCGACATTATACGATTTTGCGTTAACGTTCATGGAGTCTTTGATAGAAATCATCGAAGGCTTATTTTTCTTGAAAGTCACGACACGAACTTTGCTAATTTTCCCCGTTAAATTTCCTTTGAAATATTTATCGCCAACGACGTCCCATCTGTTAAAACTTTCAAAAGTCCTTGCTTCAACTTCATATGGAAAAGGTTCTTTTCTTG
This sequence comes from Macaria liturata, assembly GCA_964023185.1. Classification (NCBI taxonomy): domain Eukaryota; kingdom Metazoa; phylum Arthropoda; class Insecta; order Lepidoptera; family Geometridae; genus Macaria; species Macaria liturata. The sequence goes on from OZ026824.1 coordinate 11,280,224, forward strand.
CCGTAGCAAATACAGTGTACCATTGCGAAGGCGCATAAATTATAGTTTTTTTCAGGTTGTTCTCTATAACGGCGTGTACACTGTCAACAGGCATATATGTGTGCCCTGTTAGTAAATAGTTCATTTGTATCGTCTGAAGATTACTACACTCCTGCAAAGTAGAATGTATCATGGCTAAGACAGTGCGATTTCTATTCTGCCCAGGACAACAGTCGCAGTATAGAAGAAGGTGTTTTATATTTTCTCTTTCATCCACAGATTTTATGTAACTGTGGAGAATACTTGCGATTTCATTTGCCCCTCTTTTCCCATTGCTTTCATCCCAATAATAGCAAGTTACTCTACGTGTTCCGTTTTCGTAGAAACATAGATTATATACCGCTATTTTTCTTGAATAATAAAGCAGCATTGACTCACCATGTGGAGTATTCAACACCTTCTCCAAGTCAAAGCTTGCACATAATGTGGAAGGATCAGTTTTGTGTATAGATTTATGAGTAGAAAATCTATTTAAACTTTCTTCTTTTTCAGTTTCATGATCTTCCTTCTCTTTCTTTTTTTTTGGATCGCTGAGATCTGCTTGTTGTAACTGTAAACACTTCAGACACTTGTCCTTTTTAGGAACATGAAATGATATATTAAATTCGTCGCTAAATATTTTTCGGAAAATCTTTTCACTAACTATGTCTATGCCAGCTTTCACGTTGCTTTCTTTATAAACGCTGTATACGTGTGCAATATTTTTGTATTCCTGCGGCAAGTAAACCCGGGTAGAATCCTGACGGCAATAATGTGAGGGTACGGCTGGTAGGCTTTTGATGAAATTGGCGGCAGACTCTTTAGTACTAGGTTTGGTTTTGTTGTGTGGTTCACATTTTCCTCGCAAGTCGTCTTTAGCACTTCCCGAGGAAGCATTTTTTACCGTGTAATATATTGTTTTTTGTGAAATATCTAATGTTGCAGCCAAAAACTGTAAGCATACAGATCTTTTTCCTTCACCATCAGTAATGCAATACTTATATGTGGTACTGCGCAATTCTGAACTACTACGTTTACGTTTAACGTTTTCTTTGTCAGTCATGCCAACCAACCAGTCTCTACGGCGTTCAGGAGTAAGCGTCCAAAAATGTTTAAATACTTGTTGCCTCTTTTCTTCGGTTATATTTTCACAATTGTTCCCACATTTCTTACCCTTACATGGATTAGTTTGAATCGATTTTTCTGGCACTAATTTACCATCTTTTCTTACGTATTCTTTTCCTGATTGTTTAGAAAGAGCCCTTTCTTTTCTCGTGTTTTTCTTTACTTTTTTTAAACCTCTTAGTCCTACGTTCTCGTTTTCTGTATCCATTCGCTTCTTTTTCTTTTTCGACTTTTTTTTTTCTTCATCACTGCTTGACGTTTCAGATCCTACCCATTCGTCAGAATCAACTGCACCATTCTCTTCACCAAGACAGAATAAAGTGGAAAAATCTTCATCAGACATGTAATCAACATATCGGATACTTGTTTTAGCTTTTCTTTTACGACCACTTACACCTAGAGCGGCCTTATCCTTTGGAGCTAACTTCTTATTGCGAGAGACTCCTGCAGCAGGATCATCATTAGAAGGTAAGTCCAAACTGCGAGGGACTTCTGGATCAGGATCATCATTCGAAGGTAAGTACATACTGCGAGGGACTTCTAGATCAGGATCGTTATTCAAAGGTAAGTCCATACTGCGAGGGACTTCTGGATCAGGATCATAATTCGTAGGCAAGTTCATACTGCGAGGGACTTCTGGATCAGGATCATCATTCGAAGGTAAGTACATACTGCGAGGGACTTCTAGATCAGGATCGTTATTCAAAGGTAAGTCCATACTGCGAGGGACTTCTGGATCAGGATCATCATTCGAAGGTAAGGACACACTGCGGGGGACTTCTGGATCAGGATCATCATTTGAAGGTAAGTACATACTGCGAGGGACTTCTGGATCAGGATCATCATTCGAAGGCAAGTCCATACTGCGAGGGACTTCTGGATCAGGATCATCATTCGAAGGTAAGTACATACTGCGAAGGACTTCTAGATCAGGATCGTCATTCAAAGGTAAGTCCATACTGCGAGGGACTTCTGGATCAGGATCATCATTCGAAGGTAAGTACATACTGCGAGGGACTTCTAGATCAGGATCGTCATTCAAAGGTAAGTCCATACTGCGAGGGACTTCTGGATCAGGATCATCATTCGAAGGTAAGGACACACTACGGGGGACTTCTGGATCAGGATCATCATTCGAAGGTAAGTACATACTGCGAGGGACTTCTGGATCAGGATCATCATTCGAAGGCAAGTCCATACTGCGAGGGACTTCTGGATCAGGATCATCATTCGAAGGTAAGTACATACTGCGAAGGACTTCTAGATCAGGATCGTCATTCAAAGGTAAGTCCGTACTGTGGATATGCTGCATTCTTTCTGTAAGAGCTGGGAAAACTTCCTCAGGGTCATAGTTCTCTTCATCTTCAATAATACGTTGTGATAGCACAGGCGCAGTTGAAGAGCACTTACGCAGCGTTTCATTCTGAAATAAATGAAGTAGCTTCTTTAATTTATTTTATCTAAAATCATGACATGACCATAATATCACCAAAGATTTAATGATTGATTACTCTTAATGACAGTAGTAAAAATAAGACAGCTTAAATGTACTCTCCGAAGTACAGAATCATCAGCAAATTATTTTTATACACAGCAACCGAGACCGAAGGCTTAACGTGCCCTCTGAAGCTCGGAACCATCAGGTCATGGTTACCTTACCGTATACTTTCAATATCATTGAAGTCAGAGCCCTTCAACTAGAAAAGAGTTGATGGTCTTCAAACGGCTGAACAGATTTTTATAAAACATGGCTAATAACACTTGGGATAAAATTATCTATTACATAAAAAAACTTAACGAAAATCGGTTCATCCGTTTAGTCGCTACGATACCACAGACAAATGTATGTGTCTTTAAAACGTTAAAATTATAACACTCGTCTCTTATTGCGTCGGGAGTTACTAAAATATTTTAAAAATACATCAGTAGGTAGGTACTCACAGGCTCTTCAAATTTTAGCTGTCTGCAATATTTTTTTAACGTTTTCTGTGTTTTTCCTTTAGTCACAGCCTGACTTTTACGTTCAGCTTCTTTCTGCTTCTTTGGGTCAGTTTCTTTAGACTTATTACAGGCCTAAAACATAGTAAAAGTTTCATATTTTTAAAAATTCTGACTAAATTATAGGGTAGATACCTATGTGTGTATTTATTTATAATCGAAAAATACATACCAACCTACTTTCCTTTGAGCTAGCGCTCACTTTTTATAAACATGAGAGAAAAGTCTTAAATGCAATTGAAAATAAAGTTGTGTAGGTTCGGTACCAATATTACTTTAATACACACGGCTTTGGCCGTAGTAGGTATAGCTAGCGCCTGTGACGAGACGTGACCTTGAATGAGTAACAAGCTAAACGGAGCGGAGCGGATAATAATACGAAATAACAATGAGAGATGCAAAGAAAATTATGATAGGTAGGTACATACCGACTGTAAGTCGTCCTTGGTCGCTATTCCAGATTTTAAAAGAGCCTTTTCCAGAAGACTATGACTACGTTTTCTTCGGTCCATTGTTCTGAAATAAAGGTACACCATGTACTTACGCAAAAACATTATTAAAAAACGAATTTATTAATTAGATCAACTTACAGTTGTCGTGTTTGTCATGTGACAAGCGTAAGCGGTACCTCAGTTGACAACGGAATTGCAGCGCGCACGTGTTTCCCAAGCGACGACCGGCCGTGCACTGAAGTATCTTAGTTACTTTGAAACTAGCTTCACTGCTTGCTCAAGCGACTGCTTACGCGTTATCCGTAGGTGTAACCGACATTTTTTATGAGAATTATTTTAGGTAAAAATACACTTTGCGCCTGTGCGTGACACTACAATAGGATATAACCGACATTGGATAATCATATACGTTCAAGTAAAAGTTGCCTAAATAATATAATAACACATCAAAACGGTAGGTAAAAATTGACTAACCGACAAAAATAACAATTCAAAACGGCAGGTAAAAATTGACTAACCAACAATCAGTTGTACTTTTAGGCAGGTAATATTTGCCGATCAGTTGTATATAAAAATAAAAAAACTGGCAATTTTATACTAAGCGCCATGTAGGAAAAAACCAAAGAAGTCAAAAATATACTATGCGCCTAAAACTATATTGCCAGATACTAGAAAAATTAACTAAGTGCAGTAATTACCGTACGAACGGACATGTCAAACTTGACCAAAGGCAAATTTAGCTTTTCACAAATACGACAACCACCAAATTTTCAAAAATGATAGAAATTTTCGTCGGTTAGTAAGGAAAAAAAAGTGAATCCTCGCTAAATCCAAAATGTCGAAGCGACATCAAAAGTCGTCGGAGAAGGACGTGAGTAAGACCAAACGACGCAGAAAAATCTGGCGATTCCAACAATGTATATAACTCAATATGGCCAAAAATGGCGCTTAGATAATTTTGCCTTTCCAGCGTCGATATTAATAGTTATGTTGGATTTAGGCACACATAAGCATGTGTAGCTTTACACCAAATAAAATTATTTATAGAAAAAGGGGAAATAAGGCAGACTCACAGTAAGTAGTTACATGTTTAATATGATTCTTATTATTATTATACCCTCATATTTAATTTATCAATCTCCAGTATGATATTAACTTCAATTAAGACTATAATGTGACCTCAAACTGCTGCTGCGGTTCCAGTATCTGCTTTTCATCTAGACGCATCCTGGTTCGTTTTTTTTACATGAATTCGGCATTACACCAATGACTTTTATTTTAAAATTATTTGTGGTTTTTACACTCGCTTAGCGAAAAACATAGGAAACGACATGTTTGAGGACCTCAATATCCGAGGACATGTGTCGTCCGTGGAAGGACCTGAGCGCCCACCACAATGTATCTGCCCAATAAAACTCCACTAACGAAATAATTCTGCGGGGGAGTCATGACCCTCAGTCAAGAGGAATTACGACTCAAGAGAAAGAGAGAGAGAGAGAGAGAGAGTGAGCTCAAATTCTTACCTCGTTTTCACGATAGTGAATGGTATATGTTCATTCACCTGGTGATTATTTTGCCCTGTAACAATTAGAAAATCAAATTAATAAACAACGTTTACTTATCGCAATAGATAGAACTTATTAGAAAAAAAATGTTTGTAGGTATACCTATATGTTTTGTAAGCAACAAAACTCGTAAGTACATATGCAATTTTCATTTTCCAATACGATAAATCGGTCACATAAAAACAATTTCAATATATCTCACATCAAACATCGACATCAAACAAAAATTCACATTCAACCTATTCACATTGAATCCAGCATCAAAATACAAAAAAAAATCTTAAAGACAAATAATAATTACGTTTCCGCACACACTTTTTTCCATCAAAAATGTAGAAAAACGGTCCTCATATATTATTGCCCTGAAATCGATTCCAATAATCTGGAAATCCGCAAAAAAGTAAAAAGTCCAAATAGAATTCGTGCCAACATTAATTTGCCGCATAAAGGTGTGTTTACACTGGCGTAATAAAAGCGTGGAGAATGTAGGGCTGTCTCACTGGCTTATGAATTAAACCGGGACATTTCAGACAGCGCCATCTAGCTCCATACTAAACAAACGCTTGTATCATGAGTGTACTAGATAACCGATATAATACTTTTTAGATTTTTTTATTGTATGTGCAAGTTTTGAGTTATATTATTATTTTGTTATGAGACAAACATGTCAAAGACTCAGTTTTTAAACCGATACCGACAAATTAATAAAAAAATATAACAATAATATAGTCTTCCAAAATATTATTTTTATTTGAAAAATAGACAAATATACATCTTCCACACTGAGTACGTAAGAAGTGTATGTTTCTATTACAGATCGCGGCAAACTTCTTGAGCCATGACCTTGAGTGCGCAGTAGACGATTTTAAGGTATCGTTGGTGGAAAGAGAGGTGCGCGGGGGCATTCTGTCGGCACGCGTCCCCGTGATTGGCCGATCACTTGGCCCCTGTTCCCCGCGTTGCGCGCATGTTCCGCTAGCATCTGACTACACTTGCGTGCAGTGTCAATAGGCTATTTTGAGTTTTTGTTGTTAAAGTTTGTTTGCTATTGTATTATTGTTACTTTGTTTTTTGTTATATTGTGTTTTTACCTACCAAAAACTTTTTGAACAATGCCGCCAAAACGTAACACAGTTCTGAAGAAACAAGCTAGAAAAATGGTGTATGATGTGTATTGCTTCATGAATAACATTATTTATTATTATTATGCAGCTGGATAAAGTACTTAGGATAAATAAAATGTACACTCTTAGGGATTTTGCAAAGGTATACATTTTGTGTTTATGAATAATGTCTTACAATATTTATTTATATTTATGTTTATATTGGTTGCGCAACTAGTGGCTAAAACTTGTCTAGTTTACTTAAATAAACAAATTTATAGAATCTCACTATATATTTTTACAAACGCCAACAATGACCAATAAAATATGTCCGAAAGTGTACATGCGCGAACTTACCCCCACTACGTCGACTTTGGCTCAAGAAGTTTGCCGCGATTTATACTAGGTTTTTTCTGAAATGGCAACCCTACTCCGCTCTGCTTTTTAATTCACTCGCCCGTTTGATAAATGTACGTGTAATAAAGCGGTAACCTTGTAATATAGGAACACCCTGTATGATAACCCACGATGTGTGACTTTATAAAGTTATTTTCGGTAAAAATATTACAACGTTGAAAACACGACCGGGATAAAAACCCACCAGTCACAGAGGCGCAAAATGATGTCATTGGTAAAATGGTGTCATTTTAGCATGCTTAGATTGGTGGATTATTTTACTAACTATTCTTGTCCATCCAGATGAGATTGGCTGACTTTGGTGTTGAAAGTTTATCATGCCTAGTCTTTGGTATGGTTTATTAGCTTTTAATAAATATAATTATTAAGTTTTTTTAGCCGGTTTTATCTCGGTGTCCCGGAGTGGCCGTCGTTCCGTTGGTCGGCCGAGGTACCGCTGGAAGGACGTCGTGGAGTCAAATCTACGCGTGCTTCAAGAAGCTGCCTGGCGGGAGCGGCGCAAGACCGGGACCGGTGGCGATCTCTTGTATCGGAGGCCAAGACTCACTTTGGGTCGCTGCGCCAGCGGAGTAAGTAAGTTTTTTCATACTGAACAAGTTACAAACTATTTGTTCACTATGTACAGCAGTAGGCTAAATCAAGTCAGAGCCCCAACGGATATTTAAAAACTTTTGGTACCAAAGATCACTCGTATACCGAAGTTATTTTTTTAATCAATCGATATTAAATATTAATATTTGATCTCCAAGTATTAATTATTCCGATAACGAAGCAAAACTTTTTACTACCAATCAAAATATTTGGTAACTACCAAAACTATAGGCAATCAAATATATCTCATATCAATGTGAAATTGATTTTTAACAACTGAGATGATTATTTATTACCCATATTTATTTAATACCGGCAGTTAAATTGGTGATTGATATCATGCATTTAGATGGGTTTATCAAAGTTAAGTAATAGTACTTATATAGTAATAGTGCTAGCAGTCAGTTGTTGGATGGATTGCCAAAGATATTCATTTTATAGGTTGTTTCCATGTTTTTTTTTCAATGATTAGTCAGGCAGTTGACCTCCAGGTCACCTGGATCAACACAAACACAAGGAAGGTCACAAAGACACTGTGTAGTAGATTTTTTATAAATATTTTTTCTTATAATCCTCTCTCCTCTTCAACACTGCAAAAAGACAAATTCTAAGCTTATTCTAAAGAATCATACAAGTGACATGTCGCAGGTACATAATATAAATCTCAAGCGTTTACACCTGATGAGCTTAATTCAAGCTTTTTAGAGCAGAAAATTAAGCCTTAAAGCTCTTGGAGTAAGGAAGTTACAGACAGGACATGATTTTGTATTGTTGTATACTTTTTATATCGGTTTTGTCAATTGAAAGAAAGAAAAAAATAAATAGTTGAATCAGCAACAACAAACATAGATTTTGATAGTTCTAGCTATATTTTTTTTCTGTATTAGAAGGGAAAAGACGAATAGAAATTAAAATAAATAAGTTACAAATTATCTTTAAAATGACGCACTGAAATATATCGATGTTTCTTTACTTTTATTTAAATTACATTTTAAATGAACGATTTCTTACCTCATTATGTTTTTATTTTTAAAGTTACAAACATATTTTCTCTCAAACCCTTATCTTCATAGATGTCCATGTCTTCCCAGACTTACAAATAACTTATCTTCTCACTCCAATCCATAGAAGCAAGATGTCGTAAAGCACAGACAACGTCACGTCAGTCTTACTTAGTATTTACTTAGTCAAGTGACAACTTGATATTTCACTTGAGTCGCGTTAATGCACTTTGCTCGCGTTTTACGGAACTTGGGGCACTGTGATAATTATATTTAGACACTTTTAAACTTTAAACGAATTAAATGCTTTTAGCTACGCTAACTGAGTCAAGGCTATAATGTATTCGGAATTCATGATGTTGTATAGATCCTTAAGGTCTCTGAATTAGTTCTGATTGGGCAAACAGATAAAATATATACTACCACCATCTATAAACCTACCATGTTTTTTCATTCTAATTTTGTTGTTTAATAAATGCTCACCATATCATGAACTCGTTAAAACGTTTTTTTTTTTTACATTTCATAGGTTCCATACTTGATAAAATTCACTTCAGTATACTTAGGTACTGGTTTCTCCTAGACACTTCTAGCAATTCCTAACTGCACTCCAAATACCTATTTACTTAGCCAAGTTAGATGCCAAGTTGTGACTTGCCCTGAACCAGTAACTTATGCACGAGTCATGTTGGCTGACTTCTTGAATAGTTTTATTTGACTACAATCTAACTTTGCTTCAAAGAAATGTCTAGAAATGTTTGGTACTTATGTAACGTGCAGTCGTAATAAAATTGTACCCGTTTGTAATTTTTGTACAAGACTAGTGGGTGCTCTGGAATAAGCAGTAAAACTTACATCCCCTATTTCAGCCCTTTTAAAGTAGCATTTCCAAAAGTCCTTTCTTAGCGAATGCATGCCAAATTTCAGCCCGATCTGTCCAGCGCGGTTTGGGTTGTGCGTTAATAGATCACTATGTCAGTCTGTCACCTTTGAGTTTTATATATTTAGACGTTCTATAGTATATTGAAAAACTATGAAAGATTAACTGGTGTGTAGTATTTCAAATAGTACTCTTAGGTAACAAAACAAAAATCACTTTTCTGGAAAGCCAAACAAAGGCTTTTGTAGTAACATCATAAAGTAGTTTAGTATAAGCAACATAAATGACAATACCCAAAAAAACATGTTGTAGGTTGTAATAGTAGATTTCTTTAGAGGTGCGCTCTTTGTTCGGTTTTTTAAATAACTGTGTACATGTCACAAATCATCGTCTAATCTTTCCTAGTTTCCGAGATTATTTTTAAACAATCTATTGTATTTAAAGTGTGGTTGAGATATGAGCACTTTAAAAAAGAATAAATCTAAAAAAGGTTAATCAATACCTTAATTCACTGTAAAACAATTAAAAAGGGGAAGAATAAAAACAATTACTAAAGTCTTTCAAAATGTTATCTTTTGTAGGAAGTGTTCGTTAAAGATCAAACGATGACATTTCATAATCACATTTTGAACCCTTAGCAAGGAAGGGTGCTAATTAAGGGAGGAAAAAGTGACGTAATAATATACTTAGTGCCCTTTAATATTATATCACATCAAATAATTGTGTTCTAATTTTTTTGGTAAAATTTATGTGTATTAATAACGGTTCAAATAATGTCCAGCTATGCTCGAACCGAGCGGCCTAACACGTGACGATGGCAAAAGACCTGACGGTATGACTCTTGTGCCTGGAATTTTCTAAGTGCCCCTTTTTTGTAGTAGTTAGAAGTAGTATGTTTAGTTTTTCTTCCCTTGTTTTTATATTTTATTATTGTTCAAATAAACATCTTGAGATAAATTAAGATTTTAAATCAAAAATTCTAAATAGACAGCAATATTTTATCAAATTTCAATAATACAGTAACAATTTCACTGACATCAATGCAATCAGTTCAATATTACCTTTCTGTAGAAAACTTTAATTTAAACTTGAAGCTTCTTTTGAAAGCTCTGTATCAAAGATTTCAGTTGAAATATATGTAAGCTTAATTCAACTTACTAGGTACATAACTCACTGAACTTTAGACCTTAAATTTGCAGCGAGCCCTAAGAACTGACAAGTTTTTTAAAAGTTTAATATATAATATTATAACTAGTACAAATACTTTATAATGGATGCATCGATTTTAACAGAATTTCCCCTGTAAGTAACTATTTTAAATTCGCGGTAAGCATATTAAATTATCTTGCAGTTCCATAAAAGTTATACAATATGTTTCAAGATTATCCCAAGTAGTTGATATATTAAAAAACGTAAGCACTAAAAACCGTAATGTTTGCATACCATCATGTGAATCACGGTCAAATGCCAACCCATTCCTTGTTAAAAAAAACATATCTTAAATTTTCCATACACCTTGTGTATTTACTTTTTACATATCCCTGAACAATAAACACAATCGCGTGAAACATTTCTTTCCTCACCTATTACCGTAATTTCTTTTTGTATCGTTAATAATCGACCGTACAAGGTTTTATTGGAGATGTCAAACGCGTTTGACAGGTGTCATGTCACTTGTCATCGTTTTAATAATAATTTCCGGCAATTTTCCTGCGCTGTCGATAACGTCTGCCTTCTACCTATATAATGAGGAAGAAAAACACAAATGTCCTTGGAAAACATGGAAAAAATGACAGCAAAACAAAGGGAAAACATGAAAATTACGCTCATTATCTTTGACAGGTTAGCTGTAGTAGTTTGTGGTTACATTGTTGGAAATAAAATACTAGGTTATTTACTATGATTATTTTATAGAGCAGCTTATTTTATCTGATGTCAAAACACAAATTTCGTAATAAAAGAGTCACTTGTACATGTTATACTCGTTTACAATTCTCAATCAAATTGCATCGCATTAATATCTACATTTTCATTGAAAAACAATTAATGTGTATAAAACAATTTAGTCAGCTATTAATTTTAATTCAGTTAAGTCATCCAATAATTTTATAAAGTATGTTATAAATATGTATATAGAAGAACTCTCATATCTATAACTCATATATAACTCTTCGTCATAGATTTTGTCCCTACCAGCATCTTTCAAAGAAAAATCCGCATCTGTAAACTCACATTGTGCAAAGCTTGAAGTATCTACTTACGTCGAAACCCTTTGTTCCCGGCTGTTGCCTACCCATTGTCTATTCACGGGGCAATATAAAATTGTAATGTTATTTATGACGAACAGTAAGCCCTTCTTATCTTTTATGTTTGCTTTTACACGGCGCAAATTATTTGCTTGGTAAAATGCTGACGTCACTTTTGAAGCTGTTTGAAAATTGAGTGGAGTCTTCTTTTGTTGGTAATGTTTTGAAGGATTTGTTTCGGTTTTGAGTAAACAAATGGTTTTATCAGAAAAATTGCAATATTTTTTAAGATAAATACTGATAAAAAATTACAATTACTCCTTAAAAAAAACGGCGTTGCATTATATTAAGCCTTTGACATAATTTTACTTCATTATGTATTTCCACTTTCATAAAAAAAAGATAAAAACGAGATCCTCTTTTTCCAATTTGGTTAAAATCTTCTGAAATGATGATCACCATAAATAACAAAGTCTCAGGTACATCCTGCCTCATCGTAACCAAAACGTTTTCTCTCCGAGGATCATTACCAGCCTGACCTTCCGGAAAGCGTCTTTTCCTTTCCATTTCTTGCAACGACATTATAAACAAAAGACTCTTTTTGATTAAGTGACTTGTGTGGAGCAGAAATAAACTAAATCACATGACGTGTCAAAATTATAGGAACTAAAAGTGATAGTGATAAATAATAATAGATGTAAATATCAAATGGCCGGAGCAATCATATAACAGCATCAAATGGCCGGAGCAATCATATAACAGCATCAAATGGCCGGAGCAATCATATAACAGCATCAAATGGCCGGAGCAATCATATAACAGCATCAAATGGCCGGAGCAATCATATAACAGCATCAAATGGCCGGAGCAATCATATAACAGCATCAAATGGCCGGAGCAATCATATAACAGCATCAAATGGCCGGAGCAATCATATAACAGCATCAAATGGCCGGAGCAATCATATAACAGCATCAAATTTCGGTATAGATAGTCAGTTTTTGAACTGTAAATGCCACCGAAGCCACCCAAAGCCTCACTATGGGCAAATTTGAAGTACATACATATTTATTTCTAAAAATGTATCTGTTTCTTAAAGAAAACGACCTAAACACACTCCTGATAACATAAGCTTTATATTTTGAGTGCGTCATCTAACCACACGAAACCAGAAATTATTTATCACACTATGATTTGAATAGCGTTACTAAGGCGCGGCGATACGAAATTTCGTGGTCTTAAGCAGGTGTGGTAAAGATTAATTGCGAAGATTAGTAAATAGTTAGGTGTCTGTAGTTTACTGTTCCTATGATTGGTGGAAAAACGTGGACTTTTGTGCGTCATCCCGGACAGAAATACAGGTAAAAAAGTGGCGGTCATGGACCAATCACATAGATGGAGTGTGTTTTGAGAAAATGTTTCTATTTATGGAACTGTTTACTCCGGGGCCATACTCACAATAATGAGCAAAATAAAACCAACTACTTTGGCACTGAATACTAAACAAATCTCAATAACAACAGATTTGATTGAGAATTAATTGATTGGTTTGAAATGAAAATATTATGTTTAAATATTAATTTCCCCAAAAAAAAAAACCGTTGACAACCATACTAAACACTTACAAATTTTGGCACAAAAGCCTAATAGATATCTATTGACACAGGATTGACACCGAACATCACTTTTATCAAATTTGACAACATCCACATACAGCCATATCGTTTTTGTAAAAAAAAACAAACTCTGAAACAGTTTTTATTTTTGATACATAAAAAAAGATATTCTGATACCTTCTCAATTCTAATTACGCCACCACTACTCTTTAACCGACTTCAAAAAAGGATGTTAACAAGTTTTCTGAAAGTTATTTTTTACAAAACAATTCATTTTATCCAAGCCTACAGTCTCCAGTACCTCCCAGGAAGTACATATGTAGGTACCTCCAGTAGCAGTTTTCATCTCACGTAACTCCGGCCTTTGAAGATCGTGTGAACAAGCCTCCTTTGTCATTCGATAGTAGATTCAACCCGAGCATACAATATTCGCAACCTTTCGCACATAAATGTACGATGAATCTGCAAATCTGGATGCGAATTGATTTTCGGATTCTGAGAACTGGGAGATATCCATTGTGGTTTCTTCTTCTTATCGAATGAAAGTGGCCAACTCTGGTGTCGAGAGTTTTTCAAGCCGTCGTAAAGGTCTCTGACATAACGACTTAACTTTACTACTGCCGTACTAGACAAACAGCCGGGACATACAATTTAACTTGTTATCCGACCCACGGAAGCGCCCAAAATGGAATGCCACTTACTAACTTAATCTAGCTAGTATTTGTGTGTGATAAAAATCTTGATCCGATTTATCACATGCCTTGTTTATTATGTGCTATGTCAACTTATAATAAGGTACGGCCCTTAGGGGCGGCTTGATTAACTCTCGACACCAGAGTTAGCCACTCTATTTCGATAAGAAGAAAGAAGTAAATGTTGGCAATAGATTACGTGTGAATTAATATGCAATTGATTAGTTTCTCGATGTTATCAACAGCCACAAGTGCTGAAATTGAATTAATATGCTGATAAAGTAACCCTCTGTTCTGTTACAATTTGATTTATGGTATTATGTATTAGTCCATTAAAATGTTACAATTTTAGGTCCGAATATTGCATTTCTTAGAGGACGCAATTTTATTTTTGGGGCATATTTGGGATGTCAATAGAAGCTTAACTTCAAGTTTGTGGGGTCGCCACTCTTGTCCCCCCGGCCGCCATCTTGGAAATAGGGGTAATAACGCTTATTTCGCTATATCTAGGAAACTATGCATCGTACAAAAAAATTGTCTAGACATAATTTGTAGCAAATTGTTTTGCCTACAAATATGTTCCTAAATTTTTGCCCTAAATTAAAAATTAAAGAAGTTATAAGCAAAAAAAGAGAAATAAAAAAACGTTTGAGAACAAAGTCCAAAATGGTTTTTTTTTGTGAATTTATGACGTACAATATATATTTTCCTATTTATTTTCAAGTTTTGTGTGGTGAAAAACAAAAACATATTTGTAGGAAACACAATTTGCTACAAATGATGTCTTCACAATTTTTTAGTAAGACGCATAGTTTCCGAGATAACACGAAAAAAGCGTTTCCACTCCTTTTTCCAAGATGGCGGTCGGGGGATAAGAGTGGCGACGCCACAAAATTGAAGTTAAGCTTCTGTTGACCTCCCAAACATGCCCCGAAAATAAAATTGCGTCCTCTAAGAAATGCAAAGCTCATGTAACATTTCAATGGACTATATATATTTACTCTGAGCGCTACATTCGCAAAAAAAATATTCTGGTTTAGCACCGCCGTGGTGTAATTATGTAGCACCGCTGCTTAGAAGAAACCTATATATTTACTCTGAGCGCTACATTCGCAAAAAAAATATTCTGGTTTAGCACCGCCGTGGTGTAATTATGTAGCACCGCTGCTTAGAAGAAACCTATATATTTACTATGAGCGCTACATTCGCAAAAAAAATATTCTGGTTTAGCACCGCCGTGGTGTAATTATGTAGCACCGCTGCTTAGAAGAAACCTATATATTTAGATTTACTCTGAGCGCTACATTCGCAAAAAAAATATTCTGGTTTAGCACCGCCGTGGTGTAATTATGTAGCACCGCTGCTTAGAAGAAACCTATATATTTACTCTGAGCGCTACATTCGCAAAAAAAATATTCTGGTTTAGCACCGCCGTGGTGTAATTATGTAGCACCGCTGCTTAGAAGAAACCTATATATTTAGATTTACTCTGAGCGCTACATTCGCAAAAAAAATATTCTGGTTTAGCACCGCCGTGGTGTAATTATGTAGCACCGCTGCTTAGAAGAAACCTATATATATACTCTGAGCGCTACATTCGCAAAAAAAATATTCTGGTTTAGCACCGCCGTGGTGTAATTATGTAGCACCGCTGCTTAGAAGAAACCTATATATTTACTCTGAGCGCTACATTCGCAAAAAAAATATTCTGGTTTAGCACCGCCGTGGTGTAATTATGTAGCACCGCTGCTTAGAAGAAACCTATATATTTAGATTTACTCTGAGCGCTACATTCGCAAAAAAAATATTCTGGTTTAGCACCGCCGTGGTGTAATTATGTAGCACCGCTGCTTAGAAGAAACCTATATATATACTCTGAGCGCTACATTCGCAAAAAAAATATTCTGGTTTAGCACCGCCGTGGTGTAATTATGTAGCACCGCTGCTTAGAAGAAACCTATATATTTACTCTGAGCGCTACATTCGCAAAAAAAATATTCTGGTTTAGCACCGCCGTGGTGTAATTATGTAGCACCGCTGCTTAGAAGAAACCTATATATTTACTCTGAGCGCTACATTCGCAAAAAAAATATTCTGGTTTAGCATCGCCGTGGTGTAATTATGTAGCACCGCTGCTTAGAAAAAACCTATATATTTACTCTGAGCGCTACATTCGCAAAAAAAATATTCTGGTTTAGAACCGCCGTGGTGTAATTATGTAGCACCGCTGCTTAGAAGAAACCTATGTATTGTGAGCGGGTTTATTATTACGATGTATATGTAAGCAAATGTGAAACTTATATAAAACTGCCATAGCTTAGTGTAATAATACTTTGTGTAATATTTTATTCAATATTTATGATATGTCAAGTGTAGTAAGACGTGAAAATCATACCTACTAAACATGACATTAAAACTATCACACATTAAACTAAATCAGTAACTAGCTAATGGCTTAGCTCACATTATAAAAAAATAATAACTTTTGTCCTTTTCAGATTTCTATACTATTTTTATGTTAAAAATCACAAAGAGCCGTCACATCATTAACGCGGGAAAAAAATAACATTTCATCAAATTTACTAACTAACAAATTGAACTAACCCATCCCTTTATCCTTTTTATACCTATAATGTCATGAATACAAACATGATAATACAATAAATAAAACAACTCTTCCATAACAATTTTAATTTAGAAGCTTTCAGATGAACAAAAACCAAATCCCTGCACATGACGTTATTAATAAAATTTGGGTTAATTAAACATGCCGAAATTATGAAATTAGCAAAGTTAAAACAGCCAATTATCAATTTTCATAATCCAGTGCCAACGGCTCTCAATATTGCCCTAACGAAGTTAATTTATACAAGTTTTTTAATATAGCCTTGTAATGTTACTTTTAAGCGAGTACGAATCGATGGGAAAACGTCCGTCTTACAATCTGAAGCACCTCGGTTCGATCCCAGGCCCCACACTAGAGATATATTTTCTTGTTTTTAGTTATTTGGTCTCGCTTAGCAGTGAAGGCAAACATAGTAATGAAACCAATAAAATGTTTGAATGCTCTCAATATTTACAATATAAATATATTATTACATATTTTTTAATACAACTTTTTTGTGTTCATCACAATCCACCGTTGCTGTTTTTTTTTTGTTTTTATGGTAAAAATAACAATTATATGAACCTGTTGTTCAGCTTATTTTTACTGGAATATTTTAAAAGTTTGGAATTAAGCATTTTTCGATCTTCAGACTTAATATTGTGGCAACCCTGACTGAGCAGTACATTTACAAGTTTTCTTATATTCTCCGAAATTGAACGTTTATTTTGGGCAAAACAGAAGGAAAATTTAGGCAAGAGTACGATAGGATAGTAAATGGTGGGTTCCGTATGTTCCTATTGTAATTTTTTTTCAGTTATTATGACTGTAAGTTTTTTTCGTGCAAAAATAAATAAATTCGATTTGAATGCAATGCATGTATGTGACTTTATAATTTATACAAATTTAAATCAATTGATTTTTCATTGATTTTAATTTTTTTATTGCAAATACAACAATAAACTTGTACCTGTGTTACTCAAAAAAATTAAAACAACAACACTGATAAAATGGTGTTATTTTGACTTCTTTTTCCATCAATGTCTAGCGACCTTCATTCCTGAAGAAATACGACACAAAGAGAAGAGATATTTTTACTAGCTTTGACCGTGAGAAAACAGCACCTGAACAAAGGACCCTAAGCCGGTAAAACTAATTTTTGAGGAAGTAACATTATTGTGGCGATACATCATAAGCATTTGCAATATAGCGTAACTTTATGAAAACGTTACAATGTTTATCGTTTCGTTCGTATCGTGAGAGGCGGTCGTTTGCAACTTGGAGGCCATTATGGTAGACGGAAAGTACTGGGTTATAAGTTTAAGACAATCGTCAATAAATGAAACTCTGGAGAAATATAGCGCATATAGTGTTTTTCCGCTTCGACTGCTCCTTAACTGATTTCAAACTACAAACTTGATGGTTTTTAGGTTTGTTCCTCCATATACCACCACCACACCTCACCTTCTAACCAACGTGGCCTCCGTGCCTCTTAAGATTTTACCAACACTGCACCTTGTGTCTTCAAGTTATGTAGTTCTCCTTCGGCAAGATATTCTCGTCGACACGTGTATCGCGTCTCCACGAGGCATCCTCAGTACGTTTTGACTTCTCGAACGTCGGTCCAAAAGTGAAAAAACACTATATATTTCTCCAGAGTTTTATTTACAATGGATTTCCGCAAAGTAACGCCTGATTCAATATCTTATCTACAATCGTCAATTACAATAGTACATTGTACAACAAGTGTGCTAAGTTGGTCATTACAGTCGAGGCGGTTTGTTAGGGCCTAGACGTGGTCGAGGCCTTTATAATAAGCTGAGACTTAGTAACGATAAACAAGCACAAGAGTCGTATACAACGTTTTTCAACACACTTACGAAGTAATAAAGTAAAGAATCAATTTGTCATTGTTAGCAAAAAGCAGGAAAAGAACCGCCATAGTTAGTCATGAAAACAACAAGCACTGCATTCCGGACAAACACATTCAGTATATTATGATATTTGAAATTACTCTTATCACGCATAACTTGAATTGAAGGAATGTAACTTTCCGATATGAGTATGGTCTTCAGTAACCCGAAATTTTTTTTTTTTTTAACAGCATACTTAAATAAAATATCAGTAAAAAGAGAAAATACACAATCTTAAAAGTTTACAAATATTTGCGTTGGCATCACGTGATATTACAATAAACAATTGACAGCTAAAAGTTTTCACGCCAAAGTTATATTTTTTTAAGTGATTGGTATGTATTTTAGTTCTCACAAATATTATTACATAATTTCAATATCACAATATAACTCTGTATACAATATACATAGGGAGTAATGTGTGTCATTACGTGGAAGTTCTGACAGGTGATGAAATGCGAAGGTGGGTTCAAATTGGGCTGGAATTTTCCAACGAAACAGTTCAATAAAGAGTTTTCTTTCAAGCAATTGGTTTTAAAGATTGCCTAGGGTTTTAAGAAACAATATTATGTCGTCAGCAAATCTAAGATGGGACAGGAAAGCACCATTTATGTTAATCCTACATTTTTCCCGATTGACGTGAATATCTTGCCGAAGGAAAACAACAAAACTTGAAGACACAGAGTGCGGTATTAGTAAGATCATAAAAGCCACGAAGGCCACTTTGATTAAGAGGAGAGGTGTGGCGGTGGTATATGGAGGAACACACTTAAAAACTACCAAGTTTTTTGTTTGAAGCCGGTTAAGGAGCAGTCGCAGCGTAAGAACACTATATACGTCTCCAGAGTTTCATTTAAGAGGAGACCAGTCCCACATATTCGCGAATGATGTGGTCTTGATAATATGAAAATTCGTCGAGCTATTTCCCTAGTAGCGTACGTGTGGCAAATAATTTCTGGATAAAGGAACAATCCATCAGCTTTGGAGCGTATGTCACTGGCTGTATCAGATCACTACTACCGTTCACGTCACCACAACCTGTTTAGCGTGCGCGAGGCTAGGACCGAGTACGGACGGCTGGCTGCTCCGTTAGCTTAGTTGGTAGTGGCTCTGCCTTCTAATCTAGGGGTGCGGGTTCGATTCCCGCATGGCACAAGTAATTCTGAATATTAAAATTTGTAATTACTTGTGTTAAGTCTGGTCGTTTCTATGTATAATAAGTATGTATTTACAAAAGAAAAAGTATATATTTATTATACCCGTTATCTAGTACCCATGATACAAGCGTAAGCTTAGTATGGGGCTAGATGGCGCTGTGTGATATGTCCTGAAATATTTATTATTATTATTATTTATTAAAGATCTATTTTTTTCTTATATTATGTCCATGCCAGAAAAAAAAAATTCTCGGGGGACTATAGATCATAAACTGACATGGAACACCCATGTTTCATTGGCTTGCCAGAAGGCATTGAACATATGCAAGCTGCTTTCCACTACAGATCAAGTGAACTGAGGTTTACACCCGGAGGTCATCCAGGTCATGTACTAGGTGGTGGTGGTTCCAATTGTGTCCTACGCTGCTGGAGTATGCGGTTCAGCTGCAAAAACGACAGGAACACAAAAGAAGCTGATTGCTTTGCAAATGGGGTTCCTGCAAAAGCTGTGTAGGCTTACAGAACGATCTCCCTGAATTTTGCATTGGTGTTGATAGGAGAGCTTCCCCTTGACCTTAAAATACTTAAAGCAGTCGCATTGTATAGAGCTAGGAGAGAAGAACTCTACCAAAGGCTGTGTAGATCGAGAAAAGGACAGCATTCACAGAATTTTGTGTTTTTACAGCGGTGGTTTTTTTACTGTATGCATAACATTACGCTATGAAATTGCGTTTCACATTTTAAATAACACTGTTAAAACACAAATGAATGCAACTTAGCTTAATGAAATAGACGCTCAGTATGATCCTCTTTTTATTTAATTCAGACATTATGTCGCACAGAAATAAATTTCAAAAAATCTCGCGACAAACGACGCTACGGTAAGTCTTAATCCCCCGGATTTTACTCCCTTGGAGGAGAAAAAACGGGACAAATGGCTACCCTAGTGACGTAATAGCAAAGACAGTCCGAAGAAAACGACAAATGGCCACCCTACTACCGTAATAGGACCTTTTTGCACGAAAAAATCGTCATGGTGCCTTTCTCGACGAAAACTTCTTTTATTTTTTTACAGTATTTTAATGGGACTGTGCTGACGAATGATGTTTTTTTGCTAAAAATGTTTTTTGCTTTTTTTGTCATCACTTTTTCGTGACGAGTTTGATTTAGGATCTGTTTTCTTTCCAAACTGGGGCACGGAGCGAAATGTTCCTGGAATCGTTCACAGATAAATTAAAACTTTTTATTGTATAAGTTAGTCGCTCCTTTCTCAGTCGAAAGCAATATACATACAGTTCTGAGTAAGTTATGTTTGTTTTGTTTAGATGACAAATATGAGAAAAAATCAGTTAAAATAATGAGAATAAGATAAAGATTTTGGTACCATAAAAACATTTTCACTTTGTGTCTAATTTAATGCAAATCTTTCATCATCATCACCAGCATACCTATCTGAGTTTTATCCCGGATTAACATGAACTACTACACACACTTTGATCTAAAATGCTGTATGAACTTTTAGCCAAATCCTCAAACAAACCTGACCTAACAAACAAGTTACGGAGCTAATGAAGTTTACAGTGTTTGCCTGCAATAATGAGGTGTGTTGCAAACAGCTGGATTTAATGATTAGCTGTTCAGCAGCTGGATTTAATAACCAGCTGGATTTATATGAATGACGGAGGTAATGACGTTGCGTGTGTTGACAGACTATTGAATTTTCAGTAGGGTCGGAAACAGTACTGGTGCTTTGGTTAAGTTTTGTCAGAGTATTTTAAAAAAAAAAATATATCCGGCCAATGTCATTATTCGATGTTTAAATAAATTATATAACGATTTGGAGATTTTATTTAACTTTTTCTGAGTCTAAGAACTCAAGCATTATGAACAAAGGCTAAAAAGAAAGATTTCACACTACATTATATTTGAAAAAGAAGCCATAACTAAACAGATAATGTAACATAAATTGTTACCTCTTTTGTTGCATTTAATTATTGTATTCGTAATATATAAATCGAACACTAGTAGAATTCTCAGTACTCATAAATCATTATGGAAATTAACATAATAATTTCAGATATTTATGTAAAAAGGAAGGATATTGTTCAACTGTTATCACGGGTCTACTCTATTGGGATATCGTTAATACTGTCCAATTATTCCATCGTAATTGGCAGTCAGGGCCGAATCGGCAAACACCTTAAATAATCGACTATAGACGATAAAATATCACTTTTAGTTTCTACATATTTTTTTAGCTAAAATTTTAAGAAAAATAGTATTTACCTACATAATAATTATAAACAAACAAAGTTTTTTTTGTTTATGATAATTTGTATTTGTAAGGCTTGTTTACCACTTCAGGGTTTTGTTAGGGGTTGTACTTATGACAAGAAAGGTATTGAACAAAAACAAAATAAAAGTTTGGTATCAGTAATTTTTGTAAACAACGGAGCAAAACTTTGAAGAATTGCTGTCAGAGACACGATAATAATTTCCTAGTATTATAGAAGGTACGTATATTTTCGTATGGATGAATCGAAATATTTGCTGACAAATCAATATGTAGGTACAACGTAGCACAAATTCAGTCGATCATATTAACAAATTTAAATTTCTGTGAAATTAGTTTGCATTATAATTCATATAAATGATATTTAATTTATCTAGTCCAGCATTGTTTGCAGAAGCATCAAATAAATAATTATTGAATTTTAGTTGTAGTATCAAATACCAAAATTCTACCAAATATATATATCATAATATGATTTGACAACTTTTATCCCAAGAATGCATTACCACCAGTCCAACCCTAATATCTGATTCACACTCTTATTCACGTAAAGATTCTCCATCCATATTAAGGCCTGTGCTAAGTCCACTTATAAATCTTTTCTCGGTATTTTCTTAGTTGCGTTTCTTCAAAGAATCCATCCGGATCAATACAAACGGTTTTCCTTCCTTATCCTTATCTTTTCATACATTTCCCTAAGAAAATAAGTACACAAAGTAAAAAAGAACGTGCCAAGATCTCGATTTAAGCGATTGGGGCCAGATTCATCCCCCAAAGCAAGTGTTGCTAGCCATGGTTTGAAAAATTACGTATATTTATTCTACGCCTATTTAAATAAATTAAGTATCGTCTATTGCAAGTCTATCATGGGGACTAAACCTTGAGCTCAAAATTGTGGTGTTTGAAACATTTTGGTTTATTTATTGAGTTTTTTCCACAGCAACATGAAGTGCTGTTAGCTACAAGGTAAGAGCACATACGTCGGTCAAAACATTTTATTTTATTCATAAAAGTTTATTATTTGGTTTTTGCTTTATTTTTTTTATCCTGTTAAACATACACATGATCCCTTTTCAAAGTTACAAAGTAATCGTACATCTACGGTATATGTCCCAGGTCTGGCAACCCCTCCATCCACCCAATGAGGGAATTATGACGCGTTTTCGTCCCGACCCATTAGCATTTGAAGGATTTTCTCCAGAAATTCTAAACTGCAAACAGAATTTAGTAAATAAGGAAATTATTGAGTAAAAAGATATCTATTTAGTAGGTCGTCTTTACGGTTCAGTTTGAGAAGTTGCAGTCAAGTGGGAAATTTGTTCGGAATAATTGCTTTCTATAGAACATTGAATATTATTATGTGATATATTATCTTTTTTATACCCAAGTAAATTCTTCGAACCATGTTTGTTGAGGGTTTCACAGCTTTGCAAAGAAAACGTTGGAACCTTCATGTTTATGCATGCAAAGCGCTTTATCGTAGATTGAAACTTTATTTACCATAAGACAAATTATAGTCAAGCGTGAGCCTATCTAGCTTAAAAAACCAACATTTAACCTCAAGATAAGCACAGTTGGTTTACTCCATGTTACCGTATCAACATAAACTCGTACCATACGGGGTTCCGTACATAAATAAGATTGAATCGAATTCGTTCGCAGCGCTAAACCCCAGCGCGCCGCGGTCGTAAAACGGAACCGGTGTAAATCTCTCTCGGAAACAAATACTAGAGAAGGAAACAAATGTATAGAAATCATGTGTTGTGTGACCTTAACTAGAAGACTAGTCTTCATCTTATTGTATAAAAAAATAGTAAACTGAGAAAGATATGTATAAAAGTCATATATTCTAGACCATATATTCTAGATCATATATTCTAACTAGAAGTATATTAGACTGTTTATTCTCATTATATGAGATTGATCAACTACAGTCTTTAACTTTTTTAAACCGCACTAAACGCCTTTGAAAAAGCTCAATTTTACGCGTAACATCAGGTAATAGGTAGCGATCAAATGGAATTAATTTTTTGCTTATCCATGATTATCATCATAAGCATAAGCTTGGTTTGGGGCTAGATGGCGCTAAGTGATATGTCCTGAAATATTTATTTATTTATTGTTTTACCGTGATGGGAAATGGCTTAAAACTTTGGTGATTGCGAACGAATACTGGTAACCACAGAGTGACACATAATAGGTACTTCTATGCATATGATAATCTAAAAGTATCATTTCATTTGCAGTTAAAGTCAATAAAGTTAATTGTATAACGTATTACGTAGCTAAAACACAACAACAATTCCAAAAATCCAAATGAACCAATTCCTCGCAATATTAACAAACGAAAACAACTCTCATCAAATAAAATCGAATAAAATTCATCGGACAAATTCCATTACTGTTTTTCAGCGGTGAAAACAGAACTATTCAATAATAGAACAGCAATCTAGAATGAAATATCGTGCACTAAATAAACTCAAAATGCACTGAAACGCATCGTGTTATGTCAGCATGTGTTTGGATTAAAAATGTAACCTGAAAACGAAAGATATGGAATAGTTTGAACTTAAAAAAAATGCAGTGTGATTTTAGGGACTTAGTTTTGTGTTTTGATTTAGAGATTCGTTTTACCACCATTTTTACACTACACTACTTACTAAAAGTTAATGTGTTGTAAAAGCAAGATGGAAATGATAAAAAAACATGTTAATATTGAAATCGATCTTGAATGACTATAGTTTAGAAGGTTGTTTGTATTTGTGAATCAAAATTGGTTCAATAAATATAAGAAAATAAAAACATTTTTAACTCGTAGCGAGTATACCTATATAAAAAAACAATTATATATGTATTTTATTTCAATTAATAAATCATTTTACTGAACTTTCCTACCACCTTATAGTACAATTAATAATAGACTGCGTTCCTATTTCACAGGGTGGAATATTTTGTATTTATGTGCGATCACTGTTTTTTGAAAAATAAATAGAATGTATTTGTTGTTTGTATGTATAATAAGTATGTATTTACAAAAGAAAAGTATGTAAGTATTATATCCGTTATCTAGTACCCACGACACAAGCGTTTGCTTAGTGTGGGGCTAGATGGCGCTGTGTGCAATGTCCCGATTTTTTTTTCTTCAAAAAACAGTTAATAAGTACAAATACATATATTATATGTATTTGTACTTATTTAAGTCGAATAACAACACTGTCCAAATTTAACAAAAAAATCAAGATGAAAACTTAGATAATAACTATGCTCCATTGGCGAATTCATCATGATCATCAGCCTAATGGGACCCACTGCAGGGTATAGGCCTCCGCCCTCTTACGCCAATACTCCCTGTCTTGCGCGCTGTTCTTGCCCAGATGTTTCCTTCTAACTTTCTAATTATCATCCAGCCACCGTTTTACAGGTCTTCCTACACTTCGCTTACCTAGCCGTGGGTATCATTCAGTTATTGTTTTGCTCCATCTGCCGGGTACTAACCCGTGGCGATGGGCTGGACACTTGGCGAGACGTACTAACGTCTCGCCAAGTGTCTAGCCCATCGCGACTTGAGTTTCGTAATACGAGACCCGACGTCTTCCACCTTCGTACGTTTTCGGATCTCAGTATTACGAACCCCGTCGCGTAATCGCGTAACCCCATTGCCGAATTAGTGTTGATAAATTCTACAATTGGTCGCTAAAAATAAATTCACGCGCTTTTTGTGCGGTTGTCGTCACATTGCATTCGAGTGAATTTTTAGCTTGGTTGCAGGATTTTATTAAAATAATCACGGTTCAAATAGACGAGGAATAGTTGGACAATTGCCCAGCGGGGTTACTATGTGATGACTCATTGAAAAAGCGAAATCTAGATGTACTATGTATAAAGACGAGATGCTGCATTTCTGGAAGTTACATTGTTTCTTCTTATCGAATGAGAGTGGCCAACTCTGTCGAGTGTTTATCAAGCCGCCCTACGGGCCTCTGACATGACTTAACGACTGCCATACTAGACAAACAGCCAGGACCTACAATTTAACGTGTCATCCGACCCACTAAACGGAAACAGTTACTTTGTGAAACTCTGCTAACTGATATGTTTTATTAACTGACTTGGAAAAATGTTTATAAATTTACGTAACTTGTATGCATGTAT
This sequence comes from Macaria liturata, assembly GCA_964023185.1. Lineage (NCBI taxonomy): Eukaryota > Metazoa > Arthropoda > Insecta > Lepidoptera > Geometridae > Macaria > Macaria liturata. The sequence goes on from OZ026824.1 coordinate 11,306,048, forward strand.
CCTTAGACGTTGAGTGCCCTAGCCCGCATCAATGTATGGGATAATTGCATAATATTGCAGATGTGCAAATGTTTTTTGTTTGTCCACGAATCTCTTAGCAAACGAACATGTAATATTGATATGATTTATTGTATTATATATGGTTTTAACTTAGGAAACAAATTTCATTTAAAACGGTAAAAACTTTTTGTGACTTGATTAAGAATATGCAAAGGCTATGAAGTTGGTTGCCAATTTATTCAGTAGACTACACTCCTTGATATTGCAGTTTGCCACTTTTATAGAATAGAATAGAATATAACTTTAATGTACACCATAAAAACACAAAAATTACAAAACAGAAATAAACATACTTAAATTAAAATGTTGCACATTGGGCGGCCTTATCGCCTTAGGCGATTTCTTCCAGGCAACCTTTTGGATGGACATAACTTACAATTGTAAACAGGCGGTGTACAATATACATATATCTTATTTATATTATACTGTTATAATAAGAAACCATGCCATCGACAGATATACATAACATATAATCCATGATACGTTTTATTTACTCCTGTAGTTACTACATAGATGCGAGTTGCTTGAAATTTCTAAAGCGAATATTATGTGAAAACAGATTCATTGGTGTAGATTCATGAAAATATTTTCTCGTAATATCGTACTTACGTCTTCTTACATTTTATAAATGAGTGACATCGTCTCCAAATGGGTCGAATCCATTTCAGTAGCTGACTAGTGGGTCAGCATAACTTGCATTAAGGAGGAAAATTACATTTCCTATTTCACCCTTTTTAAAGTGGCATTTCCATTAATCCTTTCTTAGCGGATGCCTGCCTGCATCATAACATCTACCTACATGACAAATTTCCTCCGATCCGTCCAGTGAATGATGTACCTACTTTAATTTTATCAAAATCATTATAAAAACAACACTCAAATAACTCAGATTTCACTCCATTGTATCGTGATTTATTTATTATTTACTATAACGTATTTTTTCTACGTGTATATTCCCAGAGTGCAAATCGATTTTTCTTAACTACGCCAATTAACTGAAAGTTTCTCTAAAAGCATTCATACTTAATTAAAATGGATCAGTTATAATGGATGCTCGAAACAAAGTTCTGAACCTAATCAAAAGAACTTTCAACTTGTTTATACATATGGGGCACAGCCATAAACAATACAATTTTACAGAGGACAGAAAACGCGATAAAGAAGCTGAATAAAATTGTGTGTCAATCTGGGGTCTAATCCTCGTCCATACCAAATTTCACTCAAGAAGTAACAATCATACACACGTGTACGCCTAAATTTTCGCATTTATTATAATAGTAAGATGTAGACATTAATTCATTCTGGGAGTTCTCTTAGACACATCGTGGTGAGCTCACATATCCTTGCATGTGGTCATGTAAAATTACGATGGCGATAACTTAGGGCCTAAGCTTACTACTAATATTCATCTCTAAACTGTCTGTTCTTTATTTTGTATTTTCCAAGTACTTCATAATAGTTTGTTTACTCGGTCTGCTGGTTATTTCTCCACTCTCGCGATACAAAGGCGACTTTTGGAAAAGTTAAATGACTTAACCGCCGCGAATAGAATACTAAACTAACGTCGGTACAACTCTAGAGCATTATTGCTATTGTTTGGACAATTTAGGTGTGGAAAACTCAATTTATCTCTGCCGAAATGGATTTGGACAATTTTAGATTAGTTTTCACATATAATCTATTTATTTATTTACTAGGCACACAACACAATACACAGAAAATACACGAGTGACAGCAAAACACATTAAAGGTAATGATCCATTATGTGCATGAAATACATGCGTGCACAATTATGTTTATAAACAGATCCAAAGTTCAGTAAGTTTACTAAACTAAAACAATTAAAATTAATTTTGATATACGCACAACTGTTTGTCTATACAAAGCTTGTCATATACATAATTGTTTATTTGTGTATGGTTTTAGTTGCCAAATATTATTACAAATTAATTACCAATAATTCCTAGTAGGTAAGTTGGGCAGCTTATTTTGGCTAAATTATATATTTATTATAAATTAAACAAAGCACACATTAATTTACTCCTAAAATCAATGTGTTGAGATTATTCAATATAAATACAATAACATCTCTACGAAATAATCGTAATCCACTTATAATATTACAAAAAATAATAGGCAATTGCACTCATTATAAAAAAAAACATTTGTCTATTACTAATTAAGAGGTTTTTTTTTTTTTGTATGTTCGTCGATCAATCCACCAGCATATAGAAGTCGGAGATGTTGTCCAACAAACACTGAATTAAGAGGTTTTATAACGAAACAGCACATTTTATATAACTAGTAGAAAAAGCTTTACAATAAAATCTGTTTCAAGATACACAAGTATTCATTCCCTCAATACATAAGTTTGTGCAATAGGAGTCCTATAAATTTCAAACGACAATATAGTCTCCGCTAGAGACTGCTAGAAGATAGATGTTTAAGAAATAATTGGAGCTACTTCAACTTACAGACATACAATGTTTACCTAGACTTGCCTATACAGACAAGACAAATATAAAAAAGAATAAAAATAATTTTATAAACCAACGTCACATGTCGTTTAGATGGAATGTAAGTCCATCTTCATACTTATAACAATTTTAATTGGTTTTCATTTTTAATTTGTAATGTTATTTAGTAAAACTGGCACATATTATTCTTTATGTGTAAGCTGTTTCGTGATTTTGATCCACAAACCAAAAACAATCACATTTAAAAAATAAATTATTTTGAAAGATATAATCACATGGTTTAGACATAAGTACAACTACACTTCGTACTTATACTACAGCGTCGCTGGTGCCAAACTGGATATAAAAAAAAACTCGCTGGTGCGCGCGACTTCGTCCGCGTGGAATAGTTATAACCATAAAAACGGTTCTAGTGAGTTAATCTTAATAGATAGACATATACTTTTGCGAACATTTTGTTAGATCATTTTAAGAGGAATAATTCTTTCATACATATTTTTGTAATATCTTGAACCGTTTTTGCAGCGCACGCTACGGAAGCCCTCAAAAGATGAATATTTTTCCCCGTTTTTTCCACATTTTCCATAGTTTCTTCGCTCCTATTAGTTGCAGCGTGATGTTATATAGCCTAAAGCCTTCCTCGATAAATGGTCTATTAAACACAAAAATAATTTTTCAATTCGCACCAGTAGTTCTTGAGATTAGTGCGTTCAAACAAACAAATAAACAAACAAACTCTTCAGCTATATAATATTATTACTATAGATAACAATACATTTCCTACATAACAACAAAAACTAACAAACACAAAACCACAACATCTCGAAGCATTAAAACATTTATTGCCCTGTACAGTCCATGCAATAGAAGTCTCATAAATCTTCTACAAGGAGTTCAAGAAGATCGATGTTCGGCAAACAATTGAATCCGCTCCGACTACACGCCGTGTGCTGAGACCAGCGATCTACTGACATTACTGGTAATGTAGTGTTACTTCTCAACAGCTTAGGTGGACTATGTATTAACAGAGTCAGTACCTAAGCTCTGTCTTCTGTCAATTGAGCCCACAGAGGACTTCAAAACCATTTTTTTTAATTTAATAGATTTTGAAAATATTTAGTGCCATTACTAATTAATCAGTGTAACTAGACATTAAATTAGGTGAAATGCCTCATATTTTATAAAAAAAAAACAATCTTTGACTAAAATATCGATGTTTGGCAAACAAATTTGAATCCACGCCGACTGAACGCCGTGTGCTGAGACCTGCGATCTACTGACATTACTGGTAATGTAGTGTTACTTCTCAACAGCTTAAGTGGACTATGTATTTATAGAGTCAGTAACAAAGCTCTGTTATTGAGTCTATAGTTTACGCCAGTGTGTACGTTGTGAGAGATTTCTGATATCATTACTGATTATAAATTGATATAATTTGTTCAAAATCATGACACGTTACATTCTCATAACTCTAATTAATATATTAAAGGGAAAGCACATAGATGTTAAGTTACTGGACAACAAATTTAGTGTTCTTTGTACATATGTACATACAAGTATATCTATTGCTGATGGTCTATTTCTTCATTGAGTTGTGAAAGAGGATTAATCAGATCAACATACACAGACTCATTTAAGTATAATGGTATGATTTACACAATGTAGTGTACTGTCTCTCCCTCCACAGCGTCCAGCCAGCAAGTGAATGATCCAGCCAGCTCAGTGGCCGCGACATTGATGCCTGCACACGATATTCGATATACATCTGCAATCTGTTTACTTAACATTTTGGATAGCTGAGGTTTACATACCTACCTATATATTAGGAAGAGAGAGTATTTAAGAGTTTTTTTTAATTAATATAAGCAGTCTTTTTTTAAATCTAATTTATTTATTTTTTTTGTATTTGTGTGATTTTAATGTACTGTCTCTCCCTCCACAGTGCCTAGCCAGCAAGCTAATGGTCCAGCCAGCTAGGCGGCCGCGACATAGCTGCTTGCACACGATATAACAGTTGCACTTGTTTACTTAACGGACTGGGAGAGCTGAGATTATTAGCTTAGTAGTTTTAATAGATTTTTGTTTTTTTTACCAGAAATATTATTCGAAAGGTTGTATAAGAAATATGGTTACCTATTTTTTAATCCTTCTGCGACAAATATTTTTGTATTAGTCTTATATACTGTCTCTTCCTCCACAGTGTCTAGTCAGCAAGCTAATGGTCCAGTCAGTTTGGTGGCCCCAACATTGCTGCTTGGCCGCGATATAACAGCTGCAATCTGTTTACTCCACGTACTGGGGAGATCAGGTAAGTCGGGTCGTTTTAAAACTGGGGCTTAGAGGATCTGTCGTGGGGACGAGTTGGGTTCGACTTTATGGAGAGTCAAAATTATACAGCGAAGAGTGGTTTGTGATGAATTTTGATTAATTGTGTTCATAAATTAAATGACATTGACATTAATTAACATGTATAATGTAAATGAATAGATAGATAGATATATAAATTCTTTATTGTTGACACATATTAAAATCAAACACTACATAAAACAAATGATTATCTTAACTAGTGCCACAAGCGGTGGCCTTATCGCTGAATGCGATCTCTTCCAGGCAACCTTTGGCTGGAGAGAAATAAGCATACAGGAAAAAGATGAATGTTGGATATCAACTTTATTTTCGTTTGTTTTTGTGTGCAGTTTAATAATTGTTTTATTTACATGTAATCTTTTTGTAATGTCTAAAAAATATGTAACTGTCTATCTACGGCTGACAGAATAAATCATAATAATTATGTATTTTGTATTTATTCCATTTGTAGTGAGTAAAATAAAAAGCAGAATTGTATGATATTGATGATGTCAAATGCAATGTCTGAATGGACAGATAATTAACTTGTCAAGTTATTTATGTTTGAAAAATCTATTTAGTAAATCTATTTTATTTGACGAATGATCGCTGTTAGGTTTATGAACACGAGACTTGCTGTTATTTTATATGATTTTAAATGAAAAAATGCAGTTTTAAAATATTTATTGTACGGTTTTGTGGTTTAATTGACCATCAAATGCTTGATTTAAGTATGCCTACAGCAATCAAAGGTCAGCTAAGGTATTTTTTTATTATAAATTGTCAAAATATGTCAGTTCAAATTAATAGAAAAATCTGCATCATAAGAGCAATAATACACATAAAAGAGTTTGAAAGTTTGTCCAGCCTTCCACTACAGGCAGGTAAACAAATAAATTGAAGGTAAACATCGTCGCCGGCGAGAAGTTCGCCAGCGGTCATCTAATTTCCTGCCTTTGAAAGTGGGTCGGCAGGTCTGTTCGACAGCGGTTTGTAGACAAACCTCTGTTTAAAGACCAAAGCGGCGCTAGTGATGCATTCGGTTGGATTTGATGAGTTTTGATGACTATACAATATACAAATTTTGTAGGAATATCTATGGAATGATTGTAAGTTTTTTTTTGTAAGTGCATGTCATTGGAGTGCCTAATTTAACGATGATAATTTTGTACTATCGCAAATAAACATTTCGTTTTAAAAAAATCCAAGGTCCAGTTATACCCTACCTAAAAACTACTGAAGTAAATTAATTTTACTATAATATCTTAGAGCCTCTGTAAATAAAGTAAAATATTTATTAATTATTAAACATTTCTTTTACGATAATTACTATCAATTTAAAAGCTACCTTATAAACATAATTTAGTAAACACGGCTTACGTTACTTTACAAAATGAAATTTAAAAGCCTTCTCCTATTTTTGTGAACCGGTTAATAAAACAAAATTCTAGTAAAAATAAAATAAAAAATAAATAAATATTCCGGGACATAGCACACAGCGCCATCTAGTAGGAAAATAATCACGCACTGCATCTTAGCCTTTATATTTAACTTACTTCGCTTACTTGCGTAAGTTACAACTTTAAGTTTCTTGTAGGGTTACAAGATCATGTTGTGTTGGACCTTTATAAAGTAACTTAGATAAGACTAGACTTAGTAAGTGATATTAAATATCAAGGGGCGATAATGAAGTCACCAAGTAAGTACTTAAAAGGTTCGGTATTTCGGTTTAAAGTCATTCCGGTATGGATATTATGTGCTTAAAAGTAAGGTTTCTGTCGATGCGGTAAGATGGGTGACCCAAATCGATTTCCGTGGGCGTGGGCGTGGGAAACGCCCAACCCAATTTTGGCGTTTCCGTAGGATTTATGTAAAATTGCATGCACTGTCTGTTTATGGCAGCTGTTAAACTATCAAAGTAAGAATGATTGAAAACTGTCTTTCCCGAAGAATAAAGTCATAAGAAGAGTTTTCTCAAATATATCGTTTAGTATTACTTCACAAAGTTTATATAATAATAATATTTATGTAAATATTTCAAGACATACCACAAAGCGCTATCTAGTCCCATACTAAGCTAACACTTGTATCGTGGGTACTTGAAAACAGATATAATACACAAGACTAACAAATACGTATATTCATATATTTCTTTCCCAACAACAAACAAATGAAGCCCTCACAAGTTCGCCACTCGAGCCTGATAAGCCTACAATGACGGGTCACTTTGGACCCGCCGAGTCATCGCTACGTACCTACTTCTTCATACAGCCTTCATATATACTCACCAATGATGGAATATACTGTAGACGGATAATATTATGGTATATGTTTGTATATAGAGAAAATAAATAAACGATTATGTATAAAACAATGTTATACGTGTATTTCTAAATCTTCAATCATTAATCTACATTATTAAAAATAAAATTATCAAAAACTTACAAGTTTTAATCTATGTCTGTCTCTCTTTTGTCATTTAAAATATATTTTTATTATAAACGACAAAAGAGAGTGTAAGGCACTTTACATTTCAATTGATAATAATAAAATATTTTTTATTTATTTAACACGTAACGTTTTATTTATCAGGCGCGATGTACTCAAGCGAGAGCCAACTAATTAAAAAAAAAGTAAGTTAAGCCAATATTATCAACATTTTTTTTTAACTATAACGGGTTTGCACTTGGCCATAGTTTGCCTGATAGCAAGCAAAGGCTATGGCCAAAAATGGATCCTATTTACAAGCATTCCTTAAGGAAATTTTAACACTGAAAGGCAGATAGCAGTCTCTAAACTATTAAGTGTATGACACAGCCTGTCTGACCCAATAAAGTGGATGATGCGTGTTATTTAACAGATTTTTCGTGACGAAGCGCTTTTGTAAATTACTAGCTGGAGTCCGCGGTTTTACTCAATGATTTAATCATTTTGTGAAATACATACTGTATGTTGTTTGGATAATTGGAAAGTGCGAGTGTGGCTCGGTGGATCAATGTCCGCTTTGCAATCTGTTGGTATTTAGTTCAAAGCTTTTCACATTATTTTGATCTATGTGTGTGGATTATGAAGAAAGGTGACAGGTGATCTGACAAACGCCAAACTGATCAATATATACAAACGGGAAAGAGAGGGATGAAATAAAAAATCCTTGATACAAACAAAAAGCTGAAGAAGGTCTCAAATCTGTAATAGAATATAAAATATAATTTATTATAAAATTATAATATCTATATTAGAAAAAAAATGTTTTGGCTTTAAATCGATAACAGAACAACAGTGGAGCTTAACATCAGGCAGGCTGTAGTCAAACGTTGGCCAATTCCGTGTTAAATAAATAAAAGAACACGTTTCAGCAGTTTTTTTTTAATTTTCGTCTGTTTATCTTTTTATTCAAACGTCTATAAGCAAAAACGGCTGAACGGATCATCATGATTTTTGGTATGTAGGTAGTATAAGGTCTTTTATCCCAAAATAGTGCGAGCGAAAGCGCGGGCGTCCACTAATTTAAAGTAGATTAACAGTTGCTATTAGGCCTTCAGTAGTCCCAAGGCGTTAAACCAAGAATAGTACATACAGCAGCTTTTAATAAAAAACAGAGGCTCTTGGGGTGATTTTAATCTCTGATAGCTAGTGAGTAAAAAACTAGTTTATATAAAGAAACGATATTTTAAAACAAACATATGACCCTACATCAGCAAAGACTAATTTCCTATATCTATTAACTTGATTAACTGTCACACCAGAGTTGGCCACTCTCATTCGATAAGAAGAAGAAGAACCTATATGTACCTATGTAGATAGATACATGTATATAACATTACCTTGTTATTACAAAGTTTATCTTCTCTCAACTTTTACCATGTTCAAGCCGCCGACGTAATAGGTATTCCCGAAAATCGATCCCTAATCTTAAATTAAAGCCAGCCATATGAGAGAGTTGGGTTAACAAGATATTTCCAATACCGCCCACAAATTTTAATTAACCTCTTTTCTGTAAACATGATTTTACTAGCGGTACCTACGGCTTCGTTCGAGTATTGCTTTACAACCTTTATTTCATCCTGTCAGAAGTGGTATTTCCAAGATTCCTTTTTTCCTGCATCATAATACCCATTTGAATACCAAATTACATACAGGTCCAGTAGTTTGGACTACTGTCTTATGATTTGTTTGTAACATTGTTGCTGAATATTATATGGCAGTTAAGGCATAACAAGCGCTCCTACGGTGGCTCGAAAACTCTCAATCACTTATGAAATTCCTATTTATTCTATTCCTAATCTACATAATTATGACGCTACCACCGTTAAATAGTAGGTCCCGGCTGTAAGTCTAGTACAGCAGTCGTTAAGCGATGTCAGAGGCTCTAAGGGCGGCTTGATAAACTCTCGACACTAGAGTTGGCCACTCTTATTCGATTAGAAGAAGAAGAAGCCATCATAAGAGCTAAGCTTCACTACAACTTTAATATCTGGCATTTATATCCATTAAATCCTGTAAAAAATGGAAACCGCAGAGGAAAACGTACAAAAAGTAAAGCAAATACCCATTATTTCCCTCGAGAAAGGTAGTGATTAATAATAAATGTCGTACAATCCATTGCTGGGCCGGCGCACTAATCTGAATTAATCCACAAAGAGACGATGAATTCGTTATGACACCAGATTTATGATTTGTCTAGTGTTTATTAATTGTGATTGGGAGTAACGGAGTGTGGATTCTGACTTGGAGTTTGTTTTATGCTTTGACAGTGTTCGATTCCAGCAACAAGGGTATTATAGCTCGTATATTTTATCCCACATTTTTAACACAATTTCAGTAAATTTTTAGATAGATTTTATCGTCGTTTGTCACGTTTTATTTGTACCGCACTGTCTACTACTACTTTGAAAAAAAAAGACGTCGCATAACTGACATGCGAGCATGCTGCGGGGCCAGAGGCATAACTGTATCGCACAATTATATATTATAATAAATGTAGATGAAATGTTTCGTTGATAAATAAAACGAACGCCCTTACGCCCGTTCTTAAATATTTTCTTTTAAAAAACTAGCTTTATCTAGAAAGAAAACAATAATTGATTAATTGTTATACACATTAATAAAAAATTTCTTGATTTCCTTGAAAAGGTTTGAAACTAATTTTTAATAAATTTATTATTATGAAATCACTACAATCTCTCAAAAAGTTTTAGATATTTTTTATTAAAGGCATGCTTAACTGCAAGAACTAAGGTATAGCTACACAGCTATATCTTTAAGTATTTAAATACCCAGACTCAACCCCAAGCCCGTGTCTGTGTCTGTATGACGCAAAAACACAACTGCTCCCGACGTAAGCAACAAAACATGAGAATCGCAGTCATTTTGTAAAAATAAAGGAGAGTTTTCAAGTAAATTTCATAGTAATATTTGTATTTTTTATCGTAAGCAGTAAGTATCGCAATAAAATAAGTAAAAGCTATTATAAGTATTTATCTAGTACCCACGACACAAGCGTTTGCTTAGTGTGGGGCTTGATGGCGGTGTGTGCAATGTCCCGGAATATTTATTTATTATTTATTTATTTATTTATTCACTACCAAGTGAATAGCTTTTACGTTATTTTATTGCAGGTCAAATATTGTAATAGCATTGATGTTCAATTAGTATTTATAAGGATTTTCTCTGTCTTACGATCTCCTCTTTTCTGTCTCTGATAATGATAATGATGATGACATTCAGTTATTCTTGAGTTAAGATAAGTTTCAGGGTAAGTTCGTCAAATGTGTAGTACTAAGATTTAAGATGGATTTGGCTCTAAGTTTTTGGGGCATAAGTATGAGCTGCTATAGAATACCTACCAATGTATCTATATCTCTCTATTCTATACATATAATAAAGCTGGAAAGGTCAATGGAAAGTCTGAACATAGAAGATATAAAAAAAAAATGTTTAGAGAACTGATAACAGAAAACGTTCCAACAATTAATAAAAAAAAATGTCTTAATATCTGTTTATTTAAACGCTCATCACGCAAAATCACAGCTAAACGGATCTTCATAATCTTTGGTACAAACCATAGATTATGAAGTTCAGGTAGTACGAGGTCCCAGAAGTATCATATAATTATCCTGAAATACCGCGTGTGAAGCCGCGGATGACCACTAGTTAAATTAACGTAAGATAATAACGTTAAACATTTACTATAACATAACATAGAGCTTGTAGCTAAACATTATCCTCCTGCGTAATAGTACACGTATTTAATCCCGGTTTAATAGCGTTCTAAGCAGATGTACTAAGAATTACAAGCGCTTGGATTAACCGCCTTAGCGATAGATCAAAGGCAGTCAAATTGCTGTATTTTCTAGTAAAATACCTTGCGTCGTTACATGGGTTGAAATAGGTACAAGTTTCAATACGCCCGCGGCTCTGCTCGCATTATTTCAGGATAAAATGTAGCCCTTGACACTCCTAAGACCTCATGCTACCTACTTACCAAATCATAATAATCCGCGTTTTTGCGTGATAATCTATACTAATATGATAAAGCTGGTGCGAATTAAAAAAATCTTTTTGTGTTGAATAGACCATTTATCGAGGAAGGCTTTAGGCTATATAACATCACGCTGCAACTAATAGGAGCGAAGAAACAATAGAAAATGTGGCAAAAAACGGGGAAAATGATTCATCTTTGAGGGCTTCCGTTGCGTGCGCCGCGAAAGCGGTTCAAGATATCAAAAAAATGTGTAAGAAAGAATTATTCCTCTTGACATGATCTAACAAAATGTCCGCAACAGTATATGTCTATCTTTTAAGGTTAACTCACTAGAACCGTTTTTATGGTAATAACTATTCCACGCGGACGAAGTCGCGCGCACCAGCTAGTCATTTATATGAACAGATGAACAGATAAACACAGACGGAAATAAACAAAGAATTCTTATAGAAACAGCTAAAACGTGTTTTGTTACCAATTTAAAGTATACCCAAACATTTAGTTTTCAATATCTTCTAAGTTCAGATTATTGACCCTCTTCAGTCATATTATATGTATTGATAGATAGAAAAACTGCTGATTAGCTTACTTATTAGATAAGATACGACTAGCACAGCTCTGAATAGATACATATATTCATTTATCTACACTAATGTTGTAACATTCTACTTATGTTTCCAATACTTGACTTATAATTACTACTGTTATAGCGCAGACAACAAAACACTCAATTTAAGCAATTTCACATGATGGTATAATATCCACATCGATATCGTAATATCTCATTATAACATCAATAAAACGCGACCAACCTGATTGCAGGGTCAATCAGGTTGGTCGCGTTTTATTGATGCGCGCAGCTGCGCTCTCATTGGTTAGATTTTAATGGCGGCAAAGTCACTGTGACAATACACGTACGCGTAAATTTAATAAAAACACTCGTTACTATTATGAAACTCGCTGCGCTCGTTTCATAAACTCACACTCGTGTTTTAATACCCTTCATTATATGACAGTTGCATAAACTACTATAATGTTTTTGTAAAGAAATACTTTTATATTTAAACTCATCTACATAGATTTATAAACAGTGTCTGTTTCAATTTTAAATCTAAACATTGATAAAAATATTTTATTTAGATCAACCCATATTTCGGCGAAATGCCTTTTGATGTATTTTTTCGATTCTTATTTTGATTTGATTATAATTACCGCGTAAATTTAAATTCTGTTTTTAATATTTTGTAGCTGCAGCTATAAATGTACATTGAAGTTTATTGTAGAAGTAACTTTTCTACGAAGCTCGATAAATTAAAAAAAAATAATAACCTCATATTATTATTTCTTTAAATTGTTTTGTCAATGCTAGTAGTAGTTTAAATTTTGTAAACTCCTATGAGGAGAAACCCTATCTCTAGTGTAAAGAGTTTTTCTACCACCTTTAGGGCGTCTGTCATAGTATATAAACCACCTACAACTTAACGTATCATCTCACCGAAGTGCCCAAAACGAATGTCACTTACTCGTACGTATCCGAAGGACACCCATCTATGAACTGACCGCATCAGCACTCGCTTAATATTGGCAATTATGGTGAATATTTCCACGAACTGAACGTTTCTTAAATTAAACATACGATGCAGTTACTCACTCGAATAAAATGTACAACAGAGCCTTAAATTTAATGATGCCATTCCGTGAATTCATTTCACTCACGAGACTTCAAATAAACATTGTATATGCTCATGTGAACATGGCGGTGGCATTTTAACTCCTTTTATTTCAAGTGTTTGAAGAAAGCTTTAAAAATTTTAGCAATTCTTTTTGTTGCCAACTCTGACACCAGAGTTAACCACTGTCATACGTGTTGGGCGAAATTATCGAATCCCTCCTTCTCATCGAGTCATATTCTTCATTGCTGAGGGTCGTGGCTCCCCAGAATTTGTTCACTGGGAAAGGTGTTTGGGCAAGAACATTGTGGCGGACACACAGAACAATATCCAAATGTTCAAATAAATACCTAGTGTAATAAACGGAATGAAGGATAATGTGTAAAATGCTTAACAAACAAATATATTTCTATAAATATCCCGATAATTATTTCAACGTCCGATTTGTAAAATCGTTGAATGTTATTCAACGATTCAAATCAAATCAAATTTATAACTCAATAAATGTCACTAGCTAGATGTTATCAAATTATTGCGTAATTTATCTATCATATCATATGGTTTTGTATCTTTTCAATTCCAAACATGATATTATTATTGAGATTATATTTTTAACTAGCTGTGCCTGCGACTTCGTCCGCGTGGAATAGTTATCTTGGGCATTAATTCTTTCACACATATTTTTTTGATATCTTGAACCTTTTTCGCAGCGCACGCAACGAAAGCCCTCAAAGATGAATAATTTTCCCCGTTTTTTCCACATTTTCCATTGTTCCTTCGCTCCTATTAGTTGCAGCTTGATGTTATATAGCTTAAAGCCTTCCTCGATAACTTTTCTATCCGACACAAAAAGAATTTTTCAATTCGCACCAGTAGTTCCTGAGATTAGCGCGTTCAAACAAACAAACAAACAAACTCTTCAGCTTTATAATATTAGTATAGATAAGTTTCGTCAATATGTTACAAGCATTATTATGTATTACACACCTAGTGTGGTACGACATACGTAACACTAAGAATATTTGTACTTTGCTTTAACTTTAAGAAAAAGAAAATATATTCTGTGCTCTCTCTTCACTATAACACCTCTTCAATATTATCTTCAAATTTAGAGTACTCTTAGCTACCTATTTGGTAGCTTACATATAGGCTGCTTAAAAAATCGAAGAGCTCTCCACTTGAAGACGAATAAATTATAGTTCAAGGAGAATAGAAAATTCGGGAAGAAGTTTGGCAGTTTGTTCAATAAAATGTAGAAGTAGAACGTTTAGTACAACTCATAGTTACTCGCAGATCTCTTACAGTGTGTCTTCTTGTCTTTTTTATGCTTGTGTTTAGTGGTAAAAAGAGCAATAAGGCTAGTTTAGTGTATGTAGGCTTTAAATCTAATCCACCTTGGATCCGACCCTAGTTTGCCGTCGGCCGACCCACTTCTCGTCTGTCCAATCTTGCAATTTTTTATTCACACTTATATTATAAAGCCGAAAATTTTAAATGCATAAGAATGTTTGTTTATTCTTCACGGCTGAAACGTTTTCGATAAAATTTAAATAAAGATATATAAGTATTTTACGTAAACTTTTTGTCACGAATTAATGCATATTACATCAAGGCACCGCTAGTTTAAAAAAATCTTTACTTGTATGCATGAACTCGCATTGTTTTTACATATAACGCACTTTAATATATATTTGTAAAGTTCAGAAAATACAAAATAATAATAATTTGTCATTATTAGGTAATAAATCCACTTTAACATAATTTTATTTACATAAATTTATTATTTCTAAGCCACTGTACCCATATTTTTAATTAATTCTCTAAATAATTGGTACCGTTAAATAATTAAATTGAAAAATATTCATTGAAACTAAAAGATAAACAAACTGGCTGATAGAATCAAATGAAAACGAGGGATTCTCGTTAAATTTCAATCGTCAATGAAGCCAATTTTCACATGACATTGACACGTCAATTAACATCAAATTTGATGTACCAAATCCTATCAAAACATTCCGGACGACTCATAAAAATAATACTTGTCAAACGTAAGTAACTACCTATAATATTCTATGCCACAAAATCGCCGACGTCTATAAAATCGAGAGAGATAATCGACACATTCGGCCATAAAATATGTATTATTTGTAAAAAAAACTTACGTCAGTTTGATCCAAATTTTGTGCACTGTTACATCACACACACAAGTCACACACAGACACAGACGTGCACGGAAAAAAATCGATGTGTTTTAGCGATAGCTGGGGCGGGCGGGACGTGCGTCCGGGGCAGGATCGCGGCGGGACTGAGGGCGGGCGGCGCTGCGATCGCTACTCCCAGCCAGTCTTACTGAGCTTTAGACATTGCAGTCCTTGATAATGCCTATTCGCTGAATGTTGGTTAGTTTTTAAAATGTGGAAAGTAAAACGTTGGCATACGGACAAGTTCTTTCGCCGGAAAATTGTGTATTAAATGCATTGTCGACAAGCTTTTGCGGGACATTGGTAAGCGGCTGGGATTATTTGTTACATTTTAAGCTACAACACTTTAATGTTGTAGTGGTGTATTCATTTTTAAGTTAATAATCGTCATAATCCAAGCTTAGTCTTACGTTAAGTATCACATTTATCTATGTGTTAAATAACTTTAACTAGGTAACATTCAATTTCAATTTATCCTTTAGTTTTTATCCATTAATTTTTAAAAGAAATAATGTCTTAATTACAAAGCAATTTTGACCAGTACAGTATGAATCCTTATTCAATTTAATATTTTTTTTTTTATATTTCAGGATACATCCCACAGCGCCATCTAGCCCCATATTAAGCCTACACTTGTACCATTAAGCTTGTTATATGAATATTAAAACATTAACTTCTATGTATATGTGTAAATATAATAATATTGTATTCTTCACTGAAGGTACAAAAAAATTAGGCTTAAAATCAGGTGTATAAGAAAGTATATGTTAAGAAAATCGTACATTATACATTTATTTTCACAAATCTAGATACTTTCCAGACAGCACTTATGTCGAGAACTAGAAATCTGCTCAATGAACTAAGTTTTAAGGAGATTGCGTGAAAGATACTTTATACAGGGTTTCTATAAAAGGATTTGAAGGTTAAGTTAATAAAAGATGTATTTAATGACGGTCGAAATATACATTACTATTACCTTTTAACGAATATGACTTATGTACATAAATTTGCAAAGTGGAGTTATTTAAAACATTAACGTTATTATTTTGTACTAAAGATTTGTTAGTGGTATGAATAACCAGTTTATTTATCATAAACTTCGTTTCGGTTTAGGTATTTTCTAAATATTTTGTATGTAACAGTTGTTGTTCTTCGCACGTTTCTTAAAATTGGTGGATTAAGTATCTTATATTTATCTAGTAAGCTCGCACACATTTTTTACATTTGAAATTACTTAACCTGATAATTATAACGATGAAAACGTTACATACGTTCCTGGTTAAATTCCAATAGCAATGTTGCATATCGTCGCTCTCGCGCATATTTGATAAAGGAGTTTACCTGCAGAGGAGAGTTTACGCGCAATAATTACGGTCTAAGATAGAGCATGCTTATTGTATGCTTACATAATAGGAACCGGTTCAATATCGCTTTGAAGATCACTAGATTGCAGTTCACGAGGAACGCCCGGAGTCGGGCAGTGAGTTCCACAACTTTGCATAAATTACTAGAAACCTAGAATAGAATACCTAATTTTCGATAGTATACTATAAATTTGCTGCCCAATAAAACCCAACGCATCAGTAACTTACCCGTAGGAAATACGTTCGCCGTAGCAGCATCATCATCATAGCTGCCCTTATAAAAAACGCTTTTTATTACGGACAACAAAACTAGATAAAAAAAAAATTATAGAGCTAGTAACCCTGATTAAACATATAAGCGTTGTATCGAATCTATCATTTCTGGGAAATGGCAGGTGTCATTCTCAGAGATGGAAGATAGAAAAAGAATTTGCCAAGACCAGATGCAGCACTTATATACTCCATATTGAAGATTTTGGATGAAGGTTTTTAGTTCTGAATTTATCCGCGTGCAAACTCTGTCTCTTTTTCTGTATTTTTTCTAGTAGTCCGATTCCTAAGAACTTAGAGTGCTGTGAGTCTAGACTACAGGATGAATAGCTTTTGTTTATATGATTGTAGACAGCCAAGGACGATTTATTTAATAGCAAGGGCACTGCCATCCATAAATGTCTGCAATGTAGGGGTGTCACTGGGTTTGTATTTCAAAAATATAGGGTGACTCTGAGGGTGAGAGGGCAGGGCAACCCTGAAGCTCATCACTTTGCATGTTTGCATGTGATTACATTTATACAAAACTTTGACAATTTCGTCATATATTGCAAATAAACTAGACATTATGTAAAAATATAGAAATAAAGTAGAGTAGTATATAAAAGAATAAAAATTGCAATCTAGCATATCTCACCATATCCAAAAGCACTATGCTCCGTGGATCTATTGTGAAGAGCATACAATTTTAAGTGAAAGATAATAAGTACCTAGTTTCAAATCAACAAAAAATCTTTTTTTTTTTAAATTGTAATATTTCCTACCTAAGACTTGCTAAGTCAGCCATCTTGTCCAGCAGAGCTATCACTTGGTCGTGTTGACAGAAACTAAATAAATAAATATTCCGGGACATTGCACACAGCACCATCTAGCCCCACAGAAAGCAAACGCTTGTTTCGTGGGTACTAGATAACGGATATAATACTTATATACTTTTATTTTGTAAATACATACTTATTATACATACAAATGACCAGACCCAACACAAGTAATATAAAAAAATTTAAATTCATAAATACCTGTGTCACGCGGGAATCGAACCCGCAACCCCTAGATTAGAAGGCAGAGCCCCTACCAACTAAGCTAACGGGCCAGTCACAACAAGCTAAATTAGCGGGTACACTCGGAAGACCCTTGCCTACTTATGTCAGCCATCTTGTCCAGTAGAACACCTATCATTAATTTAAAGAAATTTCCTACCTAAGACTTGCTAAGTCGGCCATTTTGTCCAGAGTACAGCTGCTATCACTCAACGTGTGGACAGAAATTAGCAGGTACTCGGAAGACCCTTGCCTACTTATTATTATCATTATTATTTTTTATTCATTCAAATTATAATTAGTAGGTAACGAATAATTTGAATGAGTAATATTACAAAAATAGAATATAACAACGAATAATATTTCCCTTTCATATAATAGTATGATTTCCTTCCTAAGAATAAGACCACCCTTCCCTAAGTCTTATTAAATTTTATTTAAAATAGAACCAAACCAGCAGACACTATTTTTCTTATCAATGTGTACCTACTCTTTTTATTTTATTTTATAAGATTTGTTACCTAAGACTTACTAAGTCGGCCATTTTGTCCAGTAGTAGGTACAGCTATCACTCGTCGTGTTGACAGAAATTAGCAGGTACTCGCCAGCAGCGCTGACCCAATTCATTGGCTGTATTGTTGTATTGAACAATGAGGCTAGGTAAGACGGGGATGGAAGTGGCTTCCTTAAAAATAACTCGTTTGTGAGCTATTTTGTCAAGATCTAAACCCGCACTATGGTTGTTTTAACTTAAACTGTTATTGAAAAATGAGCGAAAATAATCACGGATTCGAATCTGCGTATTCCTGATCAGCGTCCAGAACGCCTCAACATACTAGGCTACGGTCTACAACGGTCCCATTGTTTGTCTCTGTATTCAGCCAAATCTAGATCTGGAGCTGAACTCATCAACATAGCTAAGATGAACAACAACGTATGCCTCTGTATGTTTCCTTCTTTTTATCCAACAACGACAGAAGTTTATTTCATAAATGGATTTAAAAACCTTAATAATGTGCCTAATGGCATGTTTTATTTTTGGTTTTCAAGTGAACTTTTCTCGGCGCCTACCGTTTTACCTTATAAGATGGATAAAAAAATTATTCACAAAGCAATATTTAAAAAACCGTTATTATTAATTAAGTGACTTTATTTGGTAAAGTTGTAATAAATGGTTTAAAAACCATCTGGGTAATCATTTAGTATTAGTAAATATCATGACACTCATACTAGTATATGTTATCATTAATCCATTACTAGTATTTTATCCTGAAATCGGTTATTCTATAAATTAAAAAAAATTACCGTTAAGCTAAAGCGACTCTTCCAGCATCTATACATCCCTAATAGCCAGTATACTGCAATCTTCAGAAACACGCGCATAGAGTGGAATCAAACAATTGTACCACCATTTCACCACCAAAAGCAACCTTATACCAACGCAATAAGAGCTGTAATCGTGTACAGAATACCACTGCAACGCTTCTTCGTCAATTCAGCTTGAAGTTCTTTAAAAGAAAATTCAGTTGGAGATTCTTGAGAAGTTGTTATGAAAGTGCCTTGGGTGTATTTAATTTGACGTGGCTGGTTTCTTTTACATGTTGTTGGCAAACTAGCGGTCTGTGCGGCGGAGGTTTTTGTTTTTTTGGTGTAATGTTGCTCTTGCTGGTACAAGACTGCTGGAAAGATGAGGGTTGAAAGTTTGGAAATTAGTTGAAGGCTTTTTGTGTCTTTGATATTTCGATAATCCAAAAAATTGTTTGTGTATTATATTTTTTTTTAATTACTTGTTATAAGGCGCATTTTAACTCGTTAAATAAATTTGTAGTTTTATTAAGTCGTCATAATTATATAAGCGATTGGTACAATATGAACTGAATTCAGTTTTTTTGCTAGTTTGTATGTACACACACAACTATTTTTCTCTCTTTTGTTACAAAAAAACTAAAATACAATACTGATGTTGCATACCTATTTACACGATTTACCTAACAGAAAAGTTATTTGCATTCTAAACCATTCTATCTAGGGTCAGAAACCCAACATAAAACCAATGAAACATATAGAATACTCCATCCATTACTTGTAAATTCACGCCTTTCCTTAACTTCCCATCAGAGGTTTCAGTAAATATAAATTGATGGCCACAAATAAAGGAGATCAGAGCTGAGTGCGAGAGGGTGTCCACTTTAACTTGAATTGCTTCGACATTAGAGGGGTGAGCTGGTCATTTGAAATTGTTTTATTTACGCTTGGTGCTGATACGATTTAGATCCTGAATTAAATATAAGCTACTTTTTATCACGGATCAAAGAGGCTAACTCCACGAAACATTACTAGTTTATATTATATATATATTTTTAACATAATGAATCTACATTATTATGTATGTATGTAACTAATCAACAAAATATTTTATTCATTACAATATGTAACCTATATATTATATAAAACTCAAAGGTGGCTGATTGACTGGCTGACTGATAAAGTGATCTATCAACGCACAGCCCAAACCACTGGACGGATTGGGCTGAAATTTGGAATGAAGGTAGATGTTATGACGTGGTCATTAAGAAAGGATTTTTGGAAATGGCACTTTTAAAGGGGTGAAAATAGGGAACGCAAGTTTTACTTCTTAATGCGAGCGAAATCGCGTGCAATCCAAAATATCAAATACAATATTATTATTCATCGTTTTATCACAAATATAATAAAATTAGTTTAATTACATAACTAACAGTTAAAATGCAGGTGCTATACGCCATTTTGGATCTGATATCACAATTTAATATCATAGTTAGCTTAGCTTGATAATCAGGACAGAGACAAAATCTTCCTTAAATAATCTTAAACCATAAAATCTTACTTAAACCATACTGTATCCCCATCACTCAAAAATTAGCCATCTTAAAAACAAACAGTGAACCCCCGACCTTGAAGCGCGTCGTCGACAGAATACAGGAATAAAACGTTTCATTAAAAATATACACGTATCCCTAGCTCGACAGTATTTCGGATCGAGCGAGTGGAGGGAGCGAAGCGATTGTGTATTTTAGCAACAAATTTTTTGTGCGCTTATGTTGCAAAAAGAAGAATTTTCGTGTAAAAATTTATCAAATTACGGAGCTTATCAGCTGTCTGGGTCACGCATCGACACGATCCTAGAATAAAATATATCTTTATCTTATCAATCAGAGGTTGTGTAGGTCCAAAAATTACATTTACGGTAGGGCAATTCAGTGGATCGATTGACGCCTACAATTGCGGGTCTACTAAAAGTAAACCACTTAATTAAGTTCATAATCATATCAAACGTCTTTTGAAAACACTAAACTATACTGCCATAAGAAACTATATAACTCTGAGAATCAAGAATTTTTATGTGTCGAGGCTCACCGTTTGCAGAACCTGCCAGTATTTTTTCCTAATTCAACTTTTTACGTTTCAGAAACAAAATAACAATCTTTCCAACGGTCTTCTCTCGGTGTTAATTGAAAGCAATAAAGAGGCATCGTTATTAAAAGCTATGACGTCATCGCGCGGCAGTGGCCAGAAGGGACGAATTATATTTAGAGTGACGGCTACATCGGTGCTTAACTGAGTGTACTTTTTATAAGGTTTTTTTTGTATAGACAGTAATAATACAAGTATAAGTTCGCATTTCAATACAGCCTCTTTTGGCTTACTATTCTTATGTAAGCTTTGCACTTTTTTTTTGTATTTTATGATGAAAAGTTTACATAGAAGAAGCTTTTCACTAACGTTTTGAAAAATACTAGATGGTAAGGTAACGTTTAACTTATTTTTTTAAACTTGATAGGCTGACGCTTGAATACAACTCGCCTGATATTAAGCAACGTTGTAGTCTACGATTTGGCGACCTTGCTTAAAAGAAACCGGTTTACTCTCGACTTTTGGAATCCCACTTAAATTCTGTTGCAGCATGAAGGAAAAACAAACATCAATAAACTATGAAACCAACATACTCATTTTTTACTTTTATCATTTTTAATTACATGATGGAACTTTAATGTATTAAATCATCTTTGTATTGAAATAAATAGATGACCATCAGGAAGGATGGCGCATGCTCCACAGACACGGGCCTCGCCCTTAAATTTGTGTTAATGATGATGATGTATTGAAATCTTAAATACATCCTACAGTACCTACGTACAAAATGTGTTGACTCCACACAACAATATAATTTAAAAGCTGGCCACTCACCAAATAAGCCATCCATCAGACCGCCTGTCTAGATCCCGCAGTTATTATACCAAGCTTCTTACACACGAGCAATTCGCGAGATTTTATCACAACCCGCGCGGGTAGGGATGTACGTACTAGTGTTAGAGACTATTATACAAAATAAATTCAGGACATATCACACAGCGCCATCTAGCCCCATACTAAGCTTACGCTCGTATCATGGGTACTAGATAACGGATAAAAAACATATATACTTATGTTTCGTAAATACATACTTATTATACATAGAAACGATTCAACACAAGTAATTACAAATTTATTTTTTAATAATATGTTTACGATTTGACACATGATTATATTTTAGTTCGGACTATAACCTTTATCTCAATTTTATTTATTTTATTTTTATCATGTTTTTGTATATAATTATGATACAGTTAATTTATTTATGTAATTGGCTCATACCGTTTTAATAAAATTTTAAAGAAATATATAGAGAAACTGGTAATTGTAATTATTTTATTTTGTGTTTAAAGTACTCCCGTTCTTTGACTAAGTAAAGAATAACCAGAAAACTCCCGCTTTGACTGGTTATTCTTTAGTCTATATTATGTTTATTTGATGTGTAAATTGGCTTTACTAATAGAATATGAATAGTCAGTCAGTCAAGTGTCTATTGGTTTCAATGAAATTGCTTCCATTTATACCTTTAAGTAGAATATCATGACTAACCAATGAGTAGCAACACCAATATAAGGGTTAATCAAAAACAAACTAATTTAGAAGTCTTCCACCCCTTATTGTAATTCACGCAAAACCTAGATTCCAGTGTAAGTTATTCTTAAATTTTGCAGTCCTGATAATTATTATGCAATTTATATATAAAGGAAACTACAAATTGCCGTGAAAGTAGTTTCAGCCGTCGTGAAGTCATTTCAAAGTTGTCAACTTTGGTGTCAAGAGATATGTAACCGCCGTTGTAGCCTCTGAAATGGCTTAACAACTTCTTTAATACAATAAAGATAAAAATAAAAGATAAAGATAAAGAATCTTTATTGATAATGTAAAGTTGTAACATACATAGGTATAGGTATAAGTACTAATATCACAGAATATGCTACACAAATTACAATATCTCGTCAAATTGAATTTATAACAATAGTTTTATAAAATTTTAGAAGTTACAATGTCTAGTTTTATTAATAAAATAATGAAATTTTTGTTATTAAAATCATGTCAAACATAATAATAGGTATGTAATCATACAATATGTCAACTTAAATAAATCTTGGTACTGTCACTTTAGCTGTGTATGTTATACAGCCGGGACCTAGAATTCATAGCCTCCTTCAATGCTGAAGTAAGTTACTCTCATTTAAACGAAGTGTGAAAACTTTATAATAGGTACATTATAAATGTATGATTTACATTTCCATTCCCAGCACTAGTCTCAGGTCGCGATATCGCGCCGCGTTCCGTCGCGCGGAATCACGTACGATATTACCCCCGCGGTAAACGGCTTGCTTCGGGACACTGATTACTAAGATTAGATACTGTATTTATTTACTGTGCTGTATTTTTTTATTCAGTACTCAATGCATAAAAATGCCAGTATAATCAATAAATTATTATTATTGTTTGACATGTAGTTTTACTGAATAAATTAGTTACTCATTATATCAATTCAAACTTTTTATGGGTTACAAAAATGCCACTTTAAAGAAGACCATAAACGCAAAATCAACTGAGTTTCGTCCACGACATTATCGTTTCCATATCTTATCATTTGAACTGAAAGTAAAGTATATAAAACAATGCTGTGCTTAAAAAAACACTGAATTACAATATACGGCTATTGTTAAGCCATATCAAATGTCGATTTAACAACTTCAACTTGACGCTTGAAAACTCTGACACCAGAGTGGGCCACTTTCATACAAACTAATCTACTTACAAGTATGTAAGTTATTAATTTATTAATTTAACTTTGAATTTGACTGTTATCTAGTAAGATAACAGTCAAATTCAAAGTCAAATCGTTTATTGTATTATTGTGTTTTCAATTACATTATTATGTTATGTTGCAGATATCTTATGCATTCATTGGTACATGAAGAACACAATATACCCTCAAAGGGTGTTTACAATGAATTTTAATTGTTGAGAACAAACTAGAAATTAGTTGATTTACATTTAGTTCACGTACAGAATCAACGAAGGACCGGGACGAGTGACGTACAAGAAGAGAGGCCTATGCTCAGCAGTTGGCGATAAAATGGTGGTGATGATGATAGAATCTATGCGTGGTAATCTATGTCCCCAGTAAACGGCAAGTGTGTTTGTTCAGTTATTGTTACCGCTCATAACCGCAGCTTTTTATTGTATTGTATTGTTTTATATACTTAGTAATGTTACGTTATGTGGCAAATGCTCGCCTGTTTATGTAACACCCAAGTTATTGTACTTATATTTCATTCATATTTCAGGAAATTTCATTAAGTAACTTAGGTACTTAGACTATGACTTTTTATGGGCTATTTTTGGTAATGTGAGTTAGTTATGATGGTGGCTTTTTTGTTATTCGCTATTGTTTGATATTAAATAAGGAAAAATATGAGAAACAAAAATCTCATTACCGGCCAGTATTTGTGCTTGTATTTAAGTAATACATACATAAATTTATACTTAATTCGATTGATATAATAATATTTGAGTAACAAAAAAGATTTTATCTACACTAATGTTGTAACATTCTACTTATGTTTCCAATACTTGACTTATAATTACTACTGTTATAGCGCAGACAACAAAACACTCAATTTAAGCAATTTCACATGATGGTATAATATCCACATCGATATCGTGATATCTCATTATAACATCAATAAAACGCGACCAACCTGATTGCAGGGCCAATCAGGTTGGTCGCGTTTTATTGATGCGCGCAGCTGCGCTCTCATTGGTTAGATTTTAATGGCGGCAAAATCACTGTGACTATACACGTACGCGTGAATTTAATTTAATAAATTAAAAGTTAAAAATGGATAGCGAATTAGTGAAGATAAAGTAGTGTATGCAACTGCATATAACACGGGTATTAAAACACTCGTTACTATTATGAAACTCGCTGCGCTCGTTTCATAAACTCACACTCGTGTTTTAATACCCCTCATTATATGACAGTTGCGTAAACTACTATTTTTATGTTACTCAAATATTATTATATTTGCAAGATGTAGTTGTGGTTATTATACTCGTAATATGATGGTAGGTGATATAGAATCCAAATATTAATATTATACATGTCAACTTTTTCTGATGTACAACACCAACTTTTATGTGAGTAAGTTTATTATATGTTTAATTTAATGTCACCTTCATAGTAACATACACATTTTAACATTATTTTATTAAGATTCGTGTTGTTTTATTACATACTAGTGGGTGCTCGCAGCTTTGCTCGCATTAAGAAGTAAAACTTGCATCCCTATTTCACCCCTTTAAAAGTGGCATTTCCAAAAATCCTTTCTTAGCGGATGCCTACGTCATAAAATCTATCTTCTTTCCAAATTTCAGCCCAATCCGTCCAGTGGTTTGGGCTGTGCGTTTATAGATCACTTTATCAGTCAGTCAGTCACCTTTGAGTTTTATTTAGATTTTGCCCAATAATACACGAACTTACGTAGCTAATTGAAACTTCACGACTTTAGCATACAAAATGATTTAATGAAAATAATTAACGTGTAAAGTAATACGTATTTGTTCATACCGGTGTGAACTTGGCAGCCAAAGTTAGCCGCATATAACCCGAACTAATAAAGATGGTCATTTTTGTGAAGTTAGCAGCAACGGCTTTATGAGGCTGCTCAGTGAGCGAAATCAAATACTATCAACTGCAGATAACATTAAGTAATGATCTAAGATAAAAAACCCTCCTATATATTCACTATAAGTACTACAAAAAAATGAGTAAATTGAACTATTGCCTTCAAGTATTCCATCAGTAGAGGGATAAGAAGGTCGATATAGTATAGATTTAAGCTAAGATTTCATAGTATGGATTTTAGCTAAGTAAAAATATAATATAACCCCATTTCTTCAGAAAAGAAAATATTCACAAAAGCATTTCCGGTTCGCAACAAGCAAGATATCCGAAATAGTTGGTCCACATAGTTCTGAGAATTAGTCAACAGAGCCTTCTTACAACCCTTCTGGCGGAACAAAGGCGTAGCCAGCCTCCAGGATGACGGGTAGTACTAGATTCACTGACTACATACAAATATGCTTTTTTAATGTTTGGTATTAAAAATGTACAAAGAAATATGAAGTAAAATAAATATTTGATAATAAACAATATAAAACACTCAACTAAAAAGAGTATGTAAATTTGTAAGTTGGTTTTATATTGATTTTTTATTTGGTTTAAATGCTTCTGTATTGTAGGATTTAATCAATTTAAATATATTTGTCATCCGTTTAAATGTTTTATTCTGATTGAATTTAAATAGATTTTATGATATTAGTTCTCTTATAAAGAAATGAGCAAATACTAATTTTTTTTAAATACACATTGCTTTAACTTAAGGATTCCTCTCACTCAACTTAAATTAATAAGACAAAATTAAAAGCTGATAATAAGTACAGTGTACATAGTCAAGTATCAAATCGTAGTAAGCTTATTGTATTTTAAAAGGAAGAAAGAAAAAAAATGACATACAGGATATACATAACAATATAAACATAAAAAGTTGAAAAACAGGTAGAATACAAAGGTGATTTATTCGTTACATTGATGTCTCCCGTGCGGCAAAAAAGGTCATACCTCATATTTTCTTACCTTCCTGCAGTTTGTTTGAAATTATGACCTTGAATACTTATTCTCCCACAAATCCCTGTACTACAGTCCCAGCTTAATTCCCCCCACTCCTCCCCCCTATAATGGCCTCTCTAATAGGAGGGTCATTATAACTTTACCCTACATTAATTACGAGGCAAACCGGGACCATTCTTGCAAGTTTTGCTTTGTACCAACCCTGTTGATTAGGAGGTTTCAAACTATTGGTTTGTGTATAATTTGTTTTTGATTTTCACTCTCAAAAAGTTACATATTATTATATCAAAACCATGAAAATCTTTAATAATAGCGTTAAACGCATTTATTAAAAACATTTATTTACTGTACTGACTTTCGTATCTAATCCCACTAATATTATAAAGGCGAAAAGTTTGTGCTTGTGTATGTATGTTACTTCTTCCCGTTCAAACGGTTCAACGGTTTTGAATGAAATTTGGTATGAGTTCACATTGGGCCACTTATTATCCAAGATTTATGCAGGTAAAACTGTGAGTCTCCAACTGTTTATTTATAAATGTTACGAATAAAAAGAATTGTGGCAATATACTGAAAAACGCATAATAAAATTTAATGCCGCAGTCCCTTTTTGCGTTAGCTAAAGCAGAGTAATTTAGCTAGACGTAAAATTAAAAATAATACTTTTTCTTAGTTCGACGAAAGCGCATTTCAAGAGTAGCTAATAAATAAGATTAAACCGCAACCGTTTCAAAGATCCATTTCAAAAAGAAACATCAAGAAAATATCTCGCGTCCAATTTCACAAACCGTCAAAGTCAGAGGATAAAATAAAGATATTTTGTTGAGATTCTTTATTAGATTCTGCTATTAAGTTGCACTAACCCAACGATATTTTCATACAAAATGTTATGTAGTTAATATAAAAAATAAATAAAAAAATATGATTGATAACGTACATCAGTAAGTGTTCAATCAGAAAAATTGCTTTTTAAGAATCAACTTGATTTGCTTAAGTTGAAAACTGTATGAAAAATAAACTTGACATGACTTGTTGTATTTTACTCCCGCAATGTCAATAATGGTCGAAACTAAGGATATAAATTCATCACATCTTTTTCAGATGTTTAGTCTTATTATATTACTACTACTGGATGCCCGCGGCTTCGGTTGCATTATTTTGCGAAAAAAGTAGACAATGATATTCCTAAGACCTTTAAACTAAAAATCATGAAGATTCGTTCGGCCGTTTTTGCGTTTTAAGTGCTTAAAAAACCGATGAACAGACAATTTTTCTAAAAACAGCTGAAACGTATTCTGTTATATATATTTAAAAAATACATTTTTTAATCTATGTTCAGATTTTTTACCCTTTTTAGCTTTATTATAATATATACTAAAGCAAGCAGTTTGTATGAGATTCAGTGCGGGACATTGCATGTTAAAAAAGTTTATTTTCTTATCTCTAATCGAATAAGCTTTATGTTCTTGACCTTTGGTGTAAAAAATAGAGGTCACGGGAGGTCAGGCTTAGATAGGCTTACATGGGAGTAATAGGATGAAATAGTACAATGTATGGCTTAAGTTTTGTTATTTTCTTGTATAAACACAGAGCATTAAAAGTGATCAATTCATCTAAAAATATAAAACTCAAAGGAGACTGACTGACATATAGTGGTCTATCAACGCACACACAGCTCAAATCACTGAATGGATCGGGCTGAAATTTGGCACGCAGGTAGATGTAATGACGTAGGCATACGCTAAGAAAGGATTTTTGGAAATTCCACTTTTAAAGGGGTGAAAAGGAGGATGCATGTTTTACTTCTTAATGCAAGCCGCGAGCACCCACTAGTTATCCAATAAATTTACATTGATTTCTTATTCATTGTTTTTATTTTTACAACTTAGACAAAACATCAATAAAAAAAGGTGTTCTCATCTCCAAAGACTTAAACCTCGTACATGTAGTATGAGTCATCGGGCATTCAATAGGATATCCTATTTGACGATTTGGCTTGAGAATTTTAAATCCGTTCTATTAAAACCACGATGTATATACTTACAACTTAGCCTTACCATAGTCATTTATGGAAGCCTGGCTTAATTAATGAGTACGTTATACTTTTACGTTAGTAATGGTGCTATACTTTATTTAAAATAAATTATTAAAATGCAATGTTGCAAGGTAGAAGAAGTCTATTCTTCTTCTTATCGAATGAGTCTGGCCAACTCTGGTGTCAAGAGTTTACCAAGCCGCCCTAATGGCTGACATGGCATAACGACTGCCGTACTAGACAAACAGCCGGGACCTACAATTTAACGTGTCATCCGACCCACGGAAGCGCACAAAATAGAATGCCACTTTTCGGTCACCCGTCCAAGAACTGACCGCGTTGATCTTTACTTAACATTGGTAATCGCATGCGATTGCCTCCGTTAGCTGAGCTACGGGCGCTTCGTTCGGTAGAAGGATTTTTGATAATATTTTAAACATCACATATAATTCATAGAATATGAACTGCTTATAAAAATTGGAAATTGGAGACAAAACGATTACAGTATATTATATGGTGCGTATTTATTTTCTGGTGACGTGGTTGTCAAATGCTTGACTGTATTGTGTAAAAAAGTAACACACTTCCAGTTTTGCTTTTATTTTAACGACGTTTACGTAACGTGTAACACGAGGGTTAGATTTAGATAGTATTAGTTTTTATGACGTAACAGATCAATCAAAGAAAATGTCTTTCATTTTCATTCTCTTTCTGTGAGTCGCGTTTCCTTATGACTGAGTGTTGTGACTCCCCCGCAGAATTAATTCGTTAGGGGAGTTCTCTTGGGCAGATACATCGTGGTGGCCGCTCAGGTCTTTCCACGAAAGACACATGTCCTCGGACATTGTGGTCATTTCCATTATCATTTTAAAAACAGGACATTTTCAATCAGTTTTGAATTATTTTGATTCCTTTATTATTATTTAAACTAACAAGGTCTGTGTTCTCTATCTCCATAACAATAAATGATTAGCTAAATAGGTACATTATTCATCAAATAATAATGGCAATGAGCCAAATTCTAAATTTGTGCGCAATTTTCCTCATATGTTAGATACAATGATATCATATTTAATAGACGTCTCATTATTTCGAATAAATATTTGTCACGTCATGTTTTAAAATCACTTGATAGCTCCGATACAAGTTAACGCCAATGGCTGGACGCTGATTAGTCAATTTCCATTGACGTGGGCTAATGCTTGCTTCTAATTGGATCAAGCAGAGTTGACAGTTTAGTGTGTACCCATATACTTAGAATAGATAAAAAATTATATCCATTTCCATATGGAAACAAATACTTTAACGAACTTAAAATTATCGTCTGCGTTTATGGGAACAGCAAAAATATTACTGATCGCTATGTCCAATACTCCACTAGTTTTCTAATAGGCTGGACAGTTGTAACAGATTGTAATTATGTCAATAGTTAATTAGCATAACTCTTACCTTAACATAGGACATCTGTATCTTTAATTGCCTACGGTTGGATCTAATAAATATTCCGTCGGTATTTGGAGTATCGGAAAATGAAGTAAACGTTTCGATTTCATTGCTATTTGCCAATATTACCTACTTATATACTCGTGTGGAAATTCTGCGACAAAAAAAGTTCTACTTTAATGCGCATTATTGAACGCCCGTGGCTTCGCTCGCATTATTTTGAGATAAAATGATAGAGAAATAGCCTATAACAGCTCTAAGACCTCATACTATCTACGTATTAAAAAACAAGAAGATCCGGTCAGCCGTTTTTACGTTTTGAGCGTTTAAATAAACAGACAAACACATAAATAGACAAAAATTATAAAAACTGCTGATACGTGTTCTATTTTGAATTTAAAGTAAACCCACACCGTTTTTTTATATCTTCTATGTTTAGATTTTTACCCTAATCAGCTTTATAGATTAGCTGTATAGATTATGGTAAGGCTATATAGTATATACACCGGAAGCAGACAGCTGGACTCTCACACGGTTTAAAGAAAGATACTCAGTTTAATTTTTCTACCTTATTAATTTCTACGCACTGACGTAGACGGATTTTAAATATTTAGCCAATAGCTACGCATGGTAATCAATTTAAATTTAAATAAAAACTTCATGAGCATGGTTTTTATTTCAGCCTTAAGCGACCCACTACAGGGTATAGGCCTCCTTATCTAGGTTCCATAGAGAGGCTCCACTGTGGATAGGATAACATAAGCTTATAAAACAAAAAAAAACTTTCAGGAGACTTGATAACCTCTTTTTTTTAAGTCGGTTAAAAATATACGAATTTTATACTAGTTTACTTACTACCACACAAACATCGTTGTATCAAAATGCTCAAAAGACTCAAATCGAAATAATCATTGCATTCAGCAGATTAAATCTAAAACGTCTGTCAAGTTACTCAAGCAACTAGTCAAACACTGATAAAGATTGAGACTTAACCAATTTGCTTGAGCTTGCAACTTACTTCTAATTAAGCTGCCAACTTAGATATTTACTTAATGCTTTTAGAGATGAGCGAAGTGGAATGTTATTTGATTTTTAGTTGATTGCAGGGAATAGAGATAAACCTAAGTCATGATTTTATTTAGATAGATGTTCATAAAGAAGGGTTGAGACTTGCTTATTTATTTGTTTCAAGGCTTCAAGACAGTTTTATTTTTTTACAGAATAATGTGAATTTATAAAAAATATTATGCTGCTACGATTTTGTGGCATAGCTTAAGTTAGCGTTTGAAATTTAGTATTGTTGTCGCCTATGGTGTGACACGTTTACCTAGAAGGTACCTATGCAACCTAGATTTGAAGATTGGATTGTATTTCACTTCATAGTAAAAAAAACAGCTTCCTGTAAGTGACATAGTGATCTATCAACGCACAGCCCAAACCACAGGACAGATGAGCCTAAAATTTGGCATACAGATAGTTATGACGTAAGCATCCGTTAAGAAAGGATTTTTGGAAATGTAACTTTTAAAGGGGTGAAATAGGGGATGGAAGTTTTACTTCCAGTCTTTTAATGCGAGCGAAGCCGCGAGCACCCACTAGTGTAGATATATACGTTTAGTCACGTGTGTCACAACAATGAACATTGAGCATTAATGGCAAACAAGTTAGCCGTCGTTTTTTTGTCTAAAATCGTTCTTTTCCTGTATGAGCTCAAAATAAACCATTTTTTCAGCCCCTAGCGACCCGTTTACCTAAAGAACTACAAACCCGTCTTACATTCCACTCAGACGTATTTGCGTATGACGTCAGCCCTTCGCTGAAATTCCTTCAGAATACTTGAGATATACCTTCTCTACATCTACGCAGGGGCTTGTACGTTTACATGGCGGTAAGAATGAAATATATAAAATGCAATATGCAAACTATAATAAAATAAAAATAATAAAATTCTTGATTGTCAGACACATAATCCATTAAATACAGACAAATTAACCACACAAGCTTATTAACTTATTACACACAATACACTAGAAACATATACCACGGCTTTTGCCCAGACAGAATAAAATATAAATTTTCATAATTAATAAATAATTGACACGACTGATACAGAGTATAACAAAAAGTAGAATACTTATCCGAATTAAAAAAGTTACAATGTCTAGTACTACTATAAATTATTGTCTAAAATCAATTATATTATATAATTATATTGTTTCAGGATAAAAAATAGTGTCACCCTCAATGACACTATACTATCTTCTCACTTAAAATCACGATAGTCTGTCGCTTTTTTACGGCCTGGAAGAGGATGATGGTGTACTGTGTATTTTTTTATAACTATTATGATACCTAGCTAAAACTATTCAAATTAAAATCCGACAAGAAAATGTTATTTCTAACCGCGAGTTTACCCAGTGTTGCATATTTTTAATTACTCACAGCGAGCGGAGGCGCGAGAAGCTGTCGAGCTTTGAGCTTTATTCTGAAGCTTTCTAGTAATTAAATTTATACTACACACTGATATATTATAAATAAGTTTTTGAATATAGCATATAAATATGGTAGTTAAACATTTGGAATGAAGAACGTCTTGGATTCATTTCAAGTAGTTGTTACCTGCGGCTTTTCTTAAAGTTTTATAGAAAAACTGAGAAAAGTAACGTATTAGATGCGGAACTCAGCGGTTCCAGTGTCTGCTTTTCATCCAGACGCGCCCTGGTTCCGATCCAGCCCTAAACCAATGACATGTATTTTCAAGTTAAGTGTGGATTTGCACTCGCTTAACGGTGAAGGAAATCATCGTGAGGAAACCGACATACGACCACAATATCCGAGGACATATGACTTCCGTGGAAGGACCTGGGCACCTACATCAATATATCTGTCCAAGAAAACTCCTCTAACGAATTAATTCTGCGGGGGAGTCACGTCCCTCAGTCATGAGGAAATACGACTCAAGAGAGAGATACTATCTCTTACTTATAGAGTAAAAATGGAACAACATGGGGTCGTTCATATTGTAAACTAAACTTGAGTAACCATGGCTAATATCAGCCAGTAAAAAGGTGATGATTATATTTTTCAAGCTTGATTCAATTGTTTTATTTCTGAGATTAACCGCTGGCTTGCCCATGCCAAGAAGTAGTTCACAAATCGATAATTTAGAATTGCCCATGCCAAGTAGTACTTAACATGACCTTGAAATCAGCTATGACCATGTCAATATGTAGTTAACATTGCATTTCACTGAATTATGACCATATCAATATGTAGTTAACATCGCTCCCGCCGTCGAAATAGCTGATTCTACCCGTCTCTATCGCTCCAGGGCCTAATTTGTATTATTTGTCCCGTTTCTTCGTGGAATTTCCCCTCCACACACAAGCATCCAAGCCGCGAACAAAAGTCACGAAAAATAATAAAATCGTTCCGTTTCGCGCCAGCAGTGCAAGTGCGGAAGTTTTATCGTGTCGCTAAATTCGATAATACTCGATTTTGTCGAATATTATCGACGCTGTCTTTTCTTATCTACACCTTGTCTATGGTTCGGTAACTATGATAAATTTGCCGTCAAAGACCGAATGAAATCGATACATACACTGACATTTTGAAGTTGTTTAAATCGGTTAATTTTATCATGGTTTAAATTGACGACGATAGGCCTCGATAACTACAATGTTTGGTTTTCTTAGATAATAAACATTCTTGCTGTTTACTCATTTAATAAATAATGGATTTTGTGATTGCTTTGGCGCTAAAGGAGAAAGAAGATAATAATAATAGTTTAGTTTTATTTTATTTACCTCGGAGGTTCCGTCTTTTAGTACTGATAAACTCTGTCTAAAGATGGTGAAGGAATTATAAGAGAAGAATTTGAGCAATTTTGTTCAAATTCCAACTATCGAAATGGCTTCTGCGGTATTGCGGCAATTTTGCCAGTGTCGCGGAAAAATATTTGACATTGATATAAGCAATTTCGTCTGTTTGACATTGACTTATCAAATCATTTTGAAATATTAATTTACCAGAGTGAACGACTCCAATCTTTTTTTATTATCTGTACTAAAGCTTACCGAGGCTTATCGATCAATTTATCTACCTCTAAACATACTTCGGCACTTGCAAAATATAGATAAAGTTATCGAATTAAACTAATCGACGTCGATAGGATAAAACTTCCGCACTTGCACCGCAGTTCGGTTTGTGTTGTGATTCGGTGAGTGTTGTGTTGTGGTGCGTTAAAAAAGTGTTTTTGTGCATAAATCCAGTGTTATTCTTTGAGATTTTTCGTGGACATCAAGGTTAGTCAATAACTAATACGTAGATATAAAAATCCCAACATGAAACATAAGATTTAACCTTTTTTCGATACCTAATAACTTACGGTAGGTACCTACATTTTTGTGACGCAACATGGAAATGCTTGCCTTTACGTTTATCATTTTGATAATCGTCGTTATTTGATAAACAAAAGATAGCATTGTTTAGCTAGTTTCATAATATAAATATAATACTTGACACTTTTTTAAACAAATTGAGTCACAAGAATCGATTTTGTGAAACAAGACGCGCGCGGGCGGACGCAAAAAATGGCGGGACAAAGTAGAGGGGCCGCGTTTTTTTTTTTGGGGCGTTTTAGATAGGCACGCGCTGGGGCCAGGCAGGAGCAAAGGCGCGTTGCGCGCGCGCGCGGTGGGGCAAGTGAGCGGTTAACAGAACAAATTCGTCTTAATTTACGTTTTATCTTTGTAAAAAAAAACTCTAATTGTTTTAACCTCTATGTAATCCAATAATACCTTACCTAAGCTTAGGCATGAAATATCGCCGCAATAATTTGGTTTTAATATCATTCCTAACGCATAAGTGCTTTTATAAAAATAGACTGCCTGAAAAATTTTACTGACGATATTTTATGCAAGTTTTTTTGAGATTGGAATAAAATTATGAATACTAAGGTATATATGATATAAAAATATATTATTTGGTTTTACAGTGTGTGTGAGTAAAATGTTACTAAGTTTTAATTGAAATAAAAAACTAAAAAATAAAACAAATAAATATTTTTTATGTTCACATTATGTTTTTGTTTAGATACCTATCTAACGTAACAGTGACTAATTAATTACTTATAGGATTAATCAACCAATTTTCATTTACTTTATGTAGTAAAGAAAAAACTCTTGGTCATCATTTTATTTTATTATTCTTTATTCTACGGGTTTAGTCAAGTATCGAGGCAAGTCTTCAGAGGCCAAGTAACACAACAGTTTGAGCACATTTATGACATATTTCGTCTAGAATACTGATTAGGGATATACTCGTAGAGACAACAGAATATAGGTCTATAAAATATAGTTAAGAAATGTATTTAATCAAGCATTTTACTCTACTTGTTTTTATTTTTGGGATAGTTCTCTGTAGTTACTAGCGGCGTCCTTATCATCACTACATAGTAGAAAACAAAGTCGCTTTCCGTGTCTGTCCCTATGTCTGTATGTACCTTTGTATGTATGCTTAGATATTTAAACTACACAACGGGTTTGGATGCAGTTTTTTTAAATATAGAGTAATTTAACAGGTACGTTGATATTTATTATAACGCGTGCGAAACCGCGGACAATAGCTAGTTGTATACAGTTTCTGAGGAACTAAGTTAAAAAACAACATAAATAAGAAACTGTAAAATGCCGCAGTCCACATCGTTGCTTTACATCAGTGGAGTTGTGGTTAGCGAAAACCAATCAAGCATAACAAATCTTTCTATTACCCGATCAAATTATATTCCAGGAAGTCTATCAATGTTTGAATGTAATTCAATTAAACTAATCAGCTTGTGCATTCCAGCCATTTACGAATACCTACGTCTAATTCTAACCACAATCATAGATTTCATAAGTTGCACAGATACTCTAACGTAAGTGAGATATATCTAGTTAATTTCCTCTTTAATAGTATATATATTTTTTTATATTCATTTTAAATAGGCAAAAAAAAAAGATTCAAAAAAACAAAAAAAAAGATACAAAAAAAGGTTCAAGATTCTGATTCTTCTATTCTGCGTAAATAAAGATATTCTTACACGTACCATTGCAATTGCACCAGACCATTGGCGATAACTTATAACAAAAATATATTTTTGAAAGTAAAGTAATTTGATGAGAATTATATAAACTATTTAGGCTAGACTGCACCATATAACAAAAAAAAACTTCTTAATTACTTCTTATTCCCTCTGTCAAAGGAGTTTCCACTGCTTACGTATTATTATGTTCCTAATAAAGATAAGATAAAGAATCTTTATTGATAATGTAAAGTTGTAACATACATAGGTATAGGTATAAGTACTAATATCACAGAATATGCTACACAAATTACAATATCTCGTCAAATTGAATTTATAACATTTAGTTTTTATAAAATTTTAGAAGTTACATATGTCTAGTTTTATTAATCAAATAATGAAAATTTTTGTTATTAAAATCATGTCAAACATAATAATAGGTATGTAATCATAATATATCGAGACCTAATCCAGTCCTTTACTCAGTCCTTTGACAGGCACTAAAACACATACACAAACATTCAACTAGATCTTAATCAAAGTTAAGCAATCCAAACTGAAAATGCATTCAATATTAGTCATTTGAATTATCGCAATTTAGAGGTTTGAATTAGTTGATCAGTGCTAGGTTGCTAGGGTTTTAGATAAATCATTTTAAATAATAAGAGTTATACCTATATATATCACCGTAAGATTGTAAAGATCGTTAGATTACAATCTATCTAGCGAGATTGTAAACTATCGATAGATTGTGAACCGTATCATTATGATTGCAATTTGACTCATTATTCTTCGCTATATTGTAATCTACCGAAGTGAAGCCGTCTAATTGTGAACCGGCGTAGGACGGAATGCAACTCGCGCTCTATGTTTAGGTATTGCGAAGTCACTTGTCTGTGACAGGAGGTAAGATTAGGTTCGCACACGCACATGCGACGACGAGCGAAGCGAGGAGGAGCCAAGTCCTGTTGTAGTGCAAGTGTTGGACTCGAAGATGATACGGTTCACAATCTATCGATAGTTTACAATCTCGCTAGATAGATTGTAATCTAACGATCTTTACAATCTTACGGTGACATATATACACAAGGATTAATATTGGTCATTGCAATAAAGTCACTATTAAAACCATAAATAACGAGAAACAATCTTGTATTCTGTGATTAGAGCTAATATTGTCCAATTTAAATTACCTATCTTTACCAAACAATTGAGTTATTATTTTCAACTTGGTCAAATCACGTGTCACGTTTCTCAGACACATTTTCTACCTAACAATACTGCGAAGCCGCTGCCATCCAAAAAAAAACCTAGTAATAATTCAAAACCTAGTAATAAAAAATTTATCCATCTATACATATAATGAGGCTGATGAGGATCGCAAGTCTGTACATTGAAGATATTAAAAAAAATCGGAGATACTTAGAATTGATAACAGAACACGTGCCAACAATTAATAGAATTTTCGTCTGTTTATCTGTGTCTCAGTTTATATGTTTATTTAAACGCTCATCACTCAAAAATGGCTTAACGGATTTTGGTATGTAGGTCCTGGAATTGACATAGGTTAGGTACTTTTTATTGAGCAATAATGCGAGCGAAGCCGCGGGCGTCCACTAGTATATAAAATAGTCATCTCTTCACCCGGCAATAAAATGACATATAAAAATAATGTAAACTGTATAATATCAGTCAATAACTCCAACCACGCGAGCACAATGGAGCTGGCGTGAAGAAATGCTCAAAAAGAGAAAATGGTAAATCATGCGAGATATGAGACATAAATCAACGATTATCCTTGCAAGGGGAAGGTGGAAGAGCAGGGTTAGGGCTAGAGACTTAGAGGTTGCAATGTAAAAAAAAACGGTATTTTATAAGCTTTATGTTGTATTATTTATTTACCTGGCTTAGGTACTAGATTCTTTATTGATCTGATATACAAACTCAAACCGGAAACATCGGATCTTCTTGGAAAGTAATGAAAATAGACTCGTAATTTCATGTTATTTAGTGGTCCAACGCCTGACTGTTCAACAATAAATATATATCTTCGACTTGAGGATGCGTGGTTATAAAGAAAATTATAAATAAAAATATTTAGTTAAATATTACAAGTACTCCCACATCCTATCAATAAATTATAATAGTTAATAAGTGAATACATAATATTGATTGACTCTGTGGTTGATTGAGAGAAATAATGAAAAGTAAGACTGGTTATTTATCTAATTGTTAGGTTTGCCTAATCTAAACCAATATGTAGATTATTACTTAACAAAATTATTGAATTAAGTGCCAGGAATATAATTATGTATTAGTTATTATAATCACACAAACAGCAGAAAAAACAAATATCTCAATCCGCTAACTTCATAGCCCCGCTATAACATTAATGTTTAACGCTGGACGCATACAAAATACGCAAAACAAGAGATAAGACTGCTAATGTTTATTTGTAGAAATATTTGCTAAATATCTATACTAATATTATATAGCTGAAGAGTTTGTTTGTTTGTTGCACGCTTGCCTAGAAGAAACCTATTGTAGGTATCTTAACAACAAAAACTCTACTCTTGTATATAAACCACATTAGATTTATGGTTTTGTAGTTTACATAAAAAAAATTTGGTATGAAAATATATTTACCGTTTTAATAAACTTTTAGAATTGCAAAAGCATATTACTGATTTCGTAGAGAAGAAAATTTTATTTATTAGATAATTTAATTGTTTAACGGGATACCTACGATTTGTATTATAAAAGTCCTTTTAAAAGTGACTCCGTTAGAAAGATTCGCAAAAAACAAAATTACATTATAATATTATCACAACATTTTTCAAGAAAATCTTTTAATAAAATACCTGGAAGCACTTTATCAAACTAATCTTTAAAGCTTTAAGTAAAAAACTGTCGTTTATTTTCATAAACTGCTAGTTTTTTTCGATTCAATAGGATTCTGTGAAAACAGATAGATATCAAATTAGGTTCGTCGTTGGGTCAGATATTGTGATTCTAATCTGTTAGTCTAATTTTAGTTTCCAGTTGGTTAAATAGACGAGAAGCCAGGCTGGTGACCTATTTATCGGGGCAATTTTTTAAACAAAAGCGTGGTTTTTTCTGTTTTTTCCTCTTTTACGGAAGACAGAATGTCGCAACTTTTAGTATGAACTATAGAAATTTTGCTAATATAACTAAAAAGGCGGTACAATAATAGATTTGCTTTATTAATGTCATTGTTTTTCAATATATCAAATAAGAAAATAATAACATGTCATGAATGTCTTTATTTCAAGTTTACATCCATATTACACAATTTGAGTTCATAAAAATAAATTTAAATAATTGACGAAAACTAAATGTAAAGTCAAATGTTAATTTGATATGAAATAATATGGCTCAAACTTCTAAATTCTATTACATATTAGTATTAACATACTGACATATAATTTCTCCATTCGTCGCAGAATTTCATCTGTCAATTTGTGAGATAGAAGTGTCGATTATGTGAGTGAACCGCAGACCATCAGTATTCAATTCTCACTGGTACCAATTTATTCAGTTTGATAAATTCGTTTCCTTCCGTCCCTGCCGTAGATGTGAACTCTTTACTTGATGTAGAGCCTTTAAATTATATATTTTATTCAATAATAAACAATATATACACACATATACACTAATAAAACTAAATAAGAGTATGTACATTTAACCTAAATTTAAAACATCTACATGTGGTATGGAGCCAAGAACGCTGGCTGCATTCCCACGCTGGATTGCTATAGAAATCCTTTGCGCAAGGAACCAGCCAGCGTTCTTGTCTCTAGTGATGTCATTCAACCTTTTATTTATTTTTTTTATGTAGAGCTGTATATTATTAATTATACTTTTACTAACTTTTTTTATTTTTTTAAATGCTTAGTATTTATTATTTGACATCGACATTATTAAATCCGTACTTTTAATATTTTAGGTAAGTTAGTGAATTTTAGGAAATAATATATTATTTATTTAAGTTATAGAGCTCAAGTCAGTCAGTTGAAGCAATTATTAGCAAGTTTATTTTGTACTGTTTGTAAGCTTTTATAATTAGATTGCAAAGCGATTGAGGCTGAGTGTGAGAACATTTATGAGCTTAAGGATATGTTCTTGGTTCTATTCCAACTCTGCACCAATAACTTTTATTTTCAGTTTCGAGTTATTATGTGGATGTGCTATTTCTGAATAGTGAAAGAAAATATTGGGAAGTACTTAATAGTATTTTTTTATTCAAATCCTTTCGGAGTCCAATTATTACGAGAAAAATATTGTGATTATACAAAATTTAAAGCTACTTTAAGTACTTCATTTTAAATAGGTTATTAACCAACACATATAGTTCTTATATCAGTTTTAGCTGTTAATATAACTTTTATGATATCATTTGATTTCCGTTCTATAATTATCTAAAATCTATGGTTTCCGCTATTAGTTGGACCTAAGAGAGAGATCCATTTGTCAAATAAATTGTTGAAACGGGTAGTCTGATGTGCTAGGATTTTACTAGGATTGTTTCTAGCAAACTATTACTTGTAAAGATTACATCTTTACTGCATTTATACTAGTAGCTTTCTTGATTCTAATAAAATATGCGACTAGCCGTTTTTTTACAATACAAGAGGTATTACAGAGATTTGCAAAACAAGCTATTTGTTTAATTAAATCGCTTTGATACTAATCTTAATCATTAATTGCATATATGCAATTAATGATTAAGATTATTTTAACTACATGCAATAATATATAATAATATTGCATGTAGTTAAAATGAGAAATGGAT
This sequence comes from Macaria liturata, assembly GCA_964023185.1. Taxonomy (NCBI): domain Eukaryota; kingdom Metazoa; phylum Arthropoda; class Insecta; order Lepidoptera; family Geometridae; genus Macaria; species Macaria liturata. The sequence continues at coordinate 11,347,355 of OZ026824.1, forward strand.
ACATAGATAGATTAACGCTATATTGGACACACAAATAAAATAGAACACAACACAAACAAGAGAAAATTAAAAAATAATAATATAAGTTTCTGAGTAACTAATTCTGTATGATCGAATTTTCTTCTCAATGGGTCTCAGAATTTGATTATTTAACGTATTGTTCTATATATGTATATGAATTTAAATTTACACAGGAACTAAGTTTGTCATCACACTAAGTATGACTTTTTTCTTATCATAAAAAGAAGTAACTCTTATATATTACCTGCCCTCCTAATATGCCAATATATGGAAACGCCTCATAATGCCGGCCAAATTAAATTAGCTTCTCGCCGTGTGTTTCATAAGGAGCTGGCATAGAGAATGTAGCCACAAGAAGCATACTTATTACTTACTAGTGGACGCCCGCGGCTTCGTTCGCATTATTTTGAGATGAAGAGTAGCCTATGACTCTTTTAAGACCTCATACTACCTTCATACCAATTTCGATTTGACAAATGGTTTTTATACTTATTCTTGATAATTTCGTGTGCCAATACAAGTTGTAGCAATGCTTTACATCGGGGTTTTTTGTGAATTCAAACGCGGAGCTAAATTTATTATAAAAAATTCACTGTGTAGATAATCTTTTTCGATATGGGGTTGTATGTATGTTATGACGTCATTTGAAGAAGGTATCTTGTTGAAATATTGGGGTCGGATTCAATGACCTGTTTAACGGGCACAAGGGACTATGTGATTATATTGTACGCTTATTGTCGTATGTTGTGGACTATATGAGCTATGTTGTGATTGGTTGGACACTATTGACAATACATGAAACTTGTAATGAAAATTTCGTGCGTTTTAGTATGTTTAGCTAACTCCTTTGACAAATAGCTAACTTGTTTGAAAATTCTCGACGCCAGAGCTCACCAATTATGTACGAATCTACGAATAGATTTATTTAATCAAAATATATGTATGTGAAAGCGCCATTTCTTATATTTACAATTTAAAACTACGTAAATATTATGTAGCATAAATAAAAAAATATTAAATAACACACGGGCCATGTGTGTTATTTTTATTTCATAAACAGATTCTGATTTGACTACTTTTTCATTCTTGTATTGAAACGTTTTTGTGTTAATTATTAATTGTTTAAAATACGCCTAATGTCATATAAGGCTACATAAAAGATTTAAAATCATAAAACAGGGGTTAGGCTATTCTTCACTAGATTACCATCTTAAAAATATCTTAAGCAAAACATCTTACAGCTAAAAGTAATTTCAAGTTTAGTATGATGGTATACGCAGGTGGACAAAATAGCTCGTAATATTAGGCCATATCTTCTCGATAGCTCTTAGCGACTCAGTCGTAAAAGCAATACAAGTTATGAAAAATATCTTTAAAATGTTGAAGTTGAAAATTATGATCGAGTCAGTCAGTCAGGATTTTGTTTTAATTCAGATTTTCTTAAGTAAAGTACAATACTAAGCTAAATTTCCATTGTATGGTCAGTTTTTTAATAAAAATTAATAATTAATCAGGCCTATACGATACTTTCCCATTCGTCACCAAACTTATATAAAAAAATTGCTCTTCACTTCCCACGGAAAAATAATAATTATTGATCTAGATTTAAAAAACCCAATTCAATAATTTAAACTATTTATCCAGAAATTTGATGATAGAATTCTTGTTCACACGCTTTTGACATTTTGCACATATTTGGAGAGTTCCATGAAAAACATGACCATAATAATTTAAAATCCCATTCAATCTTTTACATGTCCATTACGAATTTACGAATAAATTAGCTAAATCATGGAAAAATTATCAGTTAAGTCATGGAAAAAGTTAAATATTCAGTATCTAAGCCAAACATAAACAAAATTACTTTACATGCCTCAATAGACATTTCATAATTTTACCTATTGTTGTCTGATTATCCGTCCAATCTGGCATTAAGTGGACAATGGCCGGATCATTTAGCCGGAGAGCACAAGATACGGCTATCTCTCAACTCTGAACACCTATTCTCGTTTTATCGGGGTGCTATCTGAGTAGTACCTATTTGCAGTATCGCTGAAAGTGATTGGTCAGTGTACTTTGGCCGGATAAAGTGGTCGGATGATAATAAATTAAAGGTGTGATATGGAAGATTTATAAATATTAAATGCACACATAGAAGCATAATATTATTTGGTACAGTATTAACAATTTTTTAAATTCTTGGCTTTTGGATTTCCAAATGAGTACCAAATGTCATAATATAATAATTATTATACACAGGACTGAGACTGCTGGCATGACAAGAGAGAGGCCTATACCCAGCAGTGCTGGCTGGAAAAACCAGCTGCGGATGACGATGATGAATGTTTGATGACGTATTAAATGTATTTTATTATAAGTATATTAAACGATACTAAAGATTTATCGCAAAGAATACTAAAAACAAAACAATTAAGCGACCTGAAAATGATGCAAATCAGCTAAATATGTACAATCAACCGTCCTATGTAAATCTCAGTTAATCTTACCGGATATCTTACATCCCTAAAAGACATGATATCCTCCAGAATCTGCAAACGAAGCCATCGAGCGAGCGATTTGGCAATATGAGCGAGAGGACAATGCCAAAGTACCAGCGAAATTGATATTGTATAAAATATTACTGTTTTCTTGGTGCAAGCGGAATGGGGACTGTATGGGTTTAAACGGGGCAAATGTGTGTCGAAAGGTTATGGAATTTATGGGAGAAGTTTCGCTTTATTATGCTTTTGAAATGTATGTAAGTTTATATTATTTAACTACTCCATACTTACTACTTATACATGTCGCTCAGCAACCACTAATAGCTGAAACGTTATTGAACATTACTCGTATTTGATGCAAGTTATTATTTTGAGTAAATGCTACATAGGTACATGCTCATACATTTTACTTTTAAACTAAGTCGCCGGAAGTAACATTGATGAATGTTATGGGTATTTATTTACACTGGTAGGAAGCTGACTTCTAGACGAGGTTGCCGTAACATATTTTTAATACTTGTCAACAGATTTACAATTTGAGGATGGTGGATTAAAGTATTATTAGTTATTGTTTACTTTCAGGCAAGCAATGGTCAAGTATCATAAGTATCTTCTAGGTAAGCGTGTTACACTAGCTGCATCAATGATTAACATCAGGCAGGCTGTATGCAAACGCAAACCTATCCCACGTAAAAAAAAAACAAATGTGCAGACCTGGTTAAGTTAAAAAAATAATTTAAATCTATACCTTTATGTGTATGCGTTGTATTAAGACCTTTTTTTCTGTGTAAGAAGAACAATTTATTTTGTAACCGAAATACATTGCCTTAAGCCATTTTATAGTCCATATTTTAATGGCCCCACAACCTGTTAAGATCTCATCCCGTCTAGTTGAATGCGCCCGTACCTCGTGTACCATTCACGTCTGTACATCAATAATTAGCACGAAGAGAACTAGGGATATCTATATCTGGGACGGGAATAGATATACCTAGAGGCTAACTATAATATAGTTGCTTTTAAAGACAGGGTTTTTTCATGGCATCTCACTCCTGTGCAAAGTCTTCCTCTTCTCCCTCCATGTGTCCCGGTCGACAGCTTCCTCTCACCATCTCTCATCTCATTACTCTGCAACACAGAAATACTATACTCGTATAAACACAATTGACAACGAGCAAATATATAACACTTGTATACAAAGACACGTTATATCTTGTGATAATACTTTTTGCAATAAAAGATACGCTGCTACGCCGTAGACCCATACGCTACGAAATAGCTACATCGGGCTATGTAGAGCATCTACGACAGTTCTGACAGGTATCACTCTTAAGGCCACCATATTTCACCCGAAAACGCTTTGCGCTTGGTAAAATCCCTACAGTTGCTTTTTCGCATGCCATTCCACGCCGTATTAACATGAAAGCAAGGGCGAGCATCGCGAGCATAGCTCCGCCGACGAGTCTTGTCCACACGCAAACAATTTTGCACAATTTCAGCAGTTTTGCAGACGTTTTTGACGAAATAAATTCATATAAAATCAGCAATTCAGAATATTCTATTTATGGCTCTTTACTCCTCTAAATAATAACATTATTTTTTAGATATAATTAAATTGGTTAAAATTTCTGTTCTACTTTTGGAAAAAAAGGTGAAAATTATTTCAAAACAATTATTTTTCAAAAAATAAAACTATCGAGCAAGGTATACGTAATCGTGTTTTGGCGTCTTTTATTGTCTTAACACTGAATAAAATTATATAAACTGAAAAAAATTAGCTCTATCTTATATAAGTACTTCTATTTTATTTGATTTTTATGAAATGTCGATTTCACATAGCACCCCGCGTTAAATATTGTTAGGTCATTTAAAATTGGTGGTATTTACACAAATTCTACTATATGACTTAAAAAACAATGTCATAAGGTTTGTTTAAGGAATATTATTTGATACAAAATTGGTACGTTACGTTGGTATGCTACATTTTCGTAGGTTACAAATATTGTTGTCTTGTGTATCAAAAAACAAGGCCTTGTTTTTCTTCTGCCTGAAAACACTTACAATATTTTCAGTAGTTATAACCCCTTTTTTGTTCTAAGTGCTTGAAAAACTCATAAAATAAGAGTTATGGATAAAAATAAATATCTCGGGCCTACTTTGTTTAATGTAAATGTTGAGGAGAAGGTAATAAATAGACAATAAATTTGGCTTTTTCTAGAAGGGATCCGTTTGAAAACCATCCCGTTTTTTATTGCGTAGGTCTCATATTTATTTTAAACATAAGTATTATTTATATGTTAGTGGACTTAAGGTAAAATATTTAGTTTTATAAAATAGCCAGACACAGGGTACAGTAGACCAGTATTCAAAATCAGAGAAGAAAGAGTGAACACTAAAAAAGAGGCCTATGCTCAGCAGTGGGTAATAACAGGCTGATAATGATGATGATTCAAAATGCATATGACTACTATGCAATAATTGCTGCACCGTATACAATCGGAACAAATTAACGTAATTCTCAATCATTAAATCATCTACAGTAATAAAACTGCACATATGATACAGAATAATAGAACTGCACAAAACAGAAACGTGATTCATCAACTCTATTATGTAACTAAATTGCAATTTTCACTTTATTGTTTCTTAATACGACTAAAAGCAGAAAACCCTACGAAATAAAATGTCCACATGAGCTCAAACCATGTATTAAATGAACTTAACTCGGTCTTTTTTACGTGACCAGTATATTTATTTAATCCTATTTTTCTATACACTATTGCTTTACCGTACAACCATTGCTTTTTATGTTCAAACTTTTGGAAAGAGCGTTGAAGTAAATTGTCAATGAAAAACGTGGTATTAGAAAATATCTGTCGCTCAGTTCACGGTTTGTGAGAATAGAGAATGGGTCGAAATCCACTGCTGGTTTCTTTCGAGTTTGCTGTAGTACGTTAGTATAAAGCAGTCAATGTACCAGTAAAACGGATTTGGTAAAATAGCGGTTTGAGATAGTTTTTTTGTAGGAATAGAGTAGTGTAAAGGTACGTGAGAAGCAACCTAATGTGAAGGTAACACATAAAATGCTGTACCTAGTGTAAAAGAGACATTAGTCTCGGTTTATCCTGAAATGGATCTTTGTGGAGGCCTTTCTAGAAAAAAAAGAGGTTAAGGTGTCGGTTATGCCTATTAGATATTATGGTCTGAAAATTAGCTTAATGTTATGCTGAAAATGGTATTATTGTTACCTGAACGATTTTTTTAAAAAAATACACCGCTAGTGATGGACATAAAACTTTTGTACTAAAAAAAAACTCTTTCAGCACTATTCATTTTTATGTCATTGAATGTAGCTATTGGTATGATATTCATAACAAATAAATTCTTATTAAACAAAACAACTAAAATATTAAAGACGACAAGCGTTTGCTTAGTGTGGGGCTAGATGGCGCTGTGTGCAATGTCCCGGGATATTTATTTATTACTGTGTTACAAATTTTCAAAATAATAACCTATCCAAACCTTTTATGATACGTTTAGATTTATGATAACACATTCTATAAGTACATTAGAATTCGCTAGACTAAAACATTGTATAAATTGTACCACAAAGCAGAAACACGGCTACTCTGAATAATTGGCGTCAAAAAACTAAAAAGAGACGCAGGTGCAACTAATGCAATGGAAAATGAAAATTACTTTTTGAAAAATAACAAACTCTATATCACAGTATATTATCACTCTAATATTATAATGCAAAAAGTTGTGAATGTTTAACTTTTTCAATTTGACTGAAAGTTTAAAAAATGGTTACAAATTAATTATCAAATTAAACTAATTGCAAAGCTAGCAGAACCCGAAACATTGCTTGTATATTGCGAATTATTTTCAGACATTTTAATTTGTTTTTTTTTTAATTCCGGCAATACAGTAAGAGAAGGACCGTATACCTATCTCAAAAATTAAATATTATTGTTGATCTGATTTGACTTTTTTATAATATTATGTTAATAGGGTAGTGAGACGGAATGGAATTATCAAAATAAATATACAAATTATCAGACTATTATATTTTTAATTATATTATGTTCCTGTTAACTATTTATTTGATGTCCTTGCATGAGCACTGCTGAGTAGATTAACATCCTCCAAGGCGACGCTAAGTGCAATCTGTCATGAGAGATGTCTGCGGGGATACTAGGTAACATTATCAAATACGTATTTTGGTTTAAGTTTTTTGTTCCTTATTTATTTTCGAGAGTAAACCGGTTTCTTCTAAGCAAGCGCGCTAGATTGTAAATTACAACGTTACTTAGCATCAACCGAGTCTGTTGTAGACAACCATGAGCCTATCGAGTAATAAACGGTTGTATATGGATAATTTGCATTTTATTATGATTTCCACTTGACACAATTAAATACAATAATTTAACATGTTTGCCATACATAAAAATCTGCCCAAATTAAAAATATATGCAAAGTAAACATATATAAATGAAATTTAAATAAGGGTGACTGCCATTCATCCTATGTAATATAATATTACATACATATATCCTGAACGAATGGTGCTAATATTGTTTACAATTATAGTAACCTCTTTGGAAACCTGACAACGCCACCAGAATGCTTAGTATGATGCTCATAAGTGTTGACACAACACTAGTAAGTACTGTGTTATACAATAGCTATTTGTGTCGGGTGACGGCGGTGATAATTGCACTAACATGCTGCTAAAATCAATGATCTTCTATATAAACTGAGGTAGATGCGATATACCCCGTTCTGTGTGGCAAACTCAAGTTAAGCTAATTAGCCTGTGTCAGCTCAGTCGCCTCGAAGCTACGCGCGGCGACGCACGTTGACGGCGCGGCTTTTTATCAGTGATAAATATTTACAATGTCATCGTATGTGTTTAGAACGTGCAATAATTACACTGGGACGAGTTCCAAAAGCAAGAAAGATGTGTCGTTTCATTTGTAAGTATTGTTTATCCTTTTAAAATGAAAATACAAATATGTAATATTACTATAAATCAACCAGTGACGCGTTGCCACTTTGCCATCTACACGAAAGAGGCAAATAGCGGCTCACGATTCACGATTGACGGCTCACGTAGCTGTGAACATACGTTCATCTCTTTCTCACAACGGGGCTTTATATATCTCTGATCACTTTTACTTTCCTGAATGATGTAAACAACGCTGCGTATATTCTACCTAAATAGCTATAGCATAATTTCGCCACGTGCTAGGGTGATTTTTAATGAGTAGGTATAACGTCTCTGTTAGTAAAACCTCATTGGCTAAAATAACAAAATAGGAAATAACGTCAGGCTGGGCCCCATTACTCAAAATATTGGGTACTAGTGGACGCTCGCGACTTCACTCGCATTATTTCAGGATACAATTATTATTTTTCTAATGTGTTCTATGATGTTTGACCCTCTTCAGCTTTATTTTAAGTATAGATAGATGACATCTTACGTTTTTGTAAATAGTGATTTTCTTTAAATGGTCTTAGAGGTGGCCGAACGTGATGTACGCATTTTAGAACATATTTCTGGGTTGATGACATGAATTTTAAACTGGCTGTTTCAGGCTGTTAGCAACAATTTGTACTTAATATTTATGCTATATCCTTATCATATAATTTAGGATAGAAAACTCCCGACACCAGGATGAACTACTTCCATACTATCAGTACACAAAACTTGCAGTATAACCATTTATTTCCATGAGAAACCACAAGATGCCTCTAGCTCCTATTATCTCTACTTTACAAAACACCGTTGTGGAACAAATTCCGACATTTCTCTCACATAACACCTTCCCGTAGATATATTACTAAGAACAAGTACACAAAGTTGTTCAAGTAAGTTAGCTTAGACTTGGGAACCGCTCTTTGCTGGGATTTCTCAACAATTTTACCATGATGACTGAGCGAGCGAAGAGAGCGAAGGATCTCTGCTGTAAGTTTAGTATTACTTAAGTTTTTGCGTTATTTAATTTCTTATTTCCTGTATTATTATGATGGAGTTTCAGGCCTGTAGATGAATGTGTGTGTATATTGCGGTACCTTGAAAGGCTGTCAACAAAAACAGTTATTATATTTGTAATGGCTTATTGGTTTTAGTTATTTTGCTTTATCGAATAAAAGTATGCTCAACCAAATCGCTTGTGTCGCTTGGGTCGCGCGTCATTTCAGGTGAATTCAAAGACTTGACTTGCTAATGTAAAAAACATAGTTTAGTTTTTAGCAAATATGTTTTATGGCTTTTGAATGTTTTTCCCTGTCATATTACCAAAGCTCAATCATTACTTTCATTACAAAATATGTATGTTACCGAGGTGTACTATTTGCAGAAATACTTGTTTTAAGCAACATCTTTCAAACTGCTAACACTTGTTTGTAACTTTTATCACCAAAAGATGTCGTTGGAGGAAACGTTCACGAAATGTGTTAACTGAAATACTATGTTCGTCTATCAAAGGCAACGAACTGCATGTTCAACTGTCTAGTATTATGGCAACAATTTTTTTCCTTTACTTTAAATACAACAAAATATATTTACTATCATATTTAATGTAAATTGTAATATCGTAGTAACAAAATGTGAATTGATTCAGTGTAAATTTAAAATCCATATTTAGTTAAATTATAACCCAGGGGTCTTCAAATCTAGAGTAAATAGGTTTCTTCTAGGCAAGCGTGCTACATCTTAGACTATAGTGGTTCTTAACATCAGGCAGGCTATAGTCAAACGTAAGCCTTTTTAATGTAAAAAAAAAAAGTTTGTTGATATTTACATAAGTACACAAAAACCTCTAAAGACTGTTCAAAGATTAGGAAGATTATTTCAAATGGGATACGATAATATCTTATGATTCTTTAGTTTCGTCACCCACGCAAACCCATAACGGATCGCTAGTTCAAACTTAAAATGCTGCTAAGAAAAGCGACATAAAATATTATCGTCTTAAAAGCTGAAAATTTAAAAGCTTAAAGCGTCAATTTAGCAAAATGCTGCCTTGAAAGGCTGTCAACGAACAAAATAGCAAAATACTAACGTGCCTCGACATGGCAGAATAAAAATTATTTCTTTCGCTATTAAAAATAACGATAAGCAGCTTATTTACATAATAAAGTGGCTATATTATGATAATGTGCAGAAAATGCTTATGCAAAGTGTTAATTTTCAATTAGTCGCCATATTATGGTTTGAAACACTCTGTAATGTTCAAAATTCATGCATTCTTTGGCAACTTTTGCTAACTGTGCGGTCAAGACTATATTAATCACCCCAGGGGCTTTTGAAACGGCCAATACTTACATACCATTTACCCATCCATCGAAACGTTATCTTAACCTGTACCGTATAAATTGTTTACAACATAGAATTACGAAAACGTGTTTAATTCAGAACCTTTTCCCTTTTAGAAATCTGTAGAAAACACACTATCATATGTACCTAATCAACAAGTCACATGTAAAAACACCCGGGTGTGAATGTAAAAGCCGTTAGGATGTATGCAACCATTCACGGATGAGTTTCCCGGATCATTCGGTGCGATTTTCCATCCGATTCGGTATGAAAGGACCAAAGTGAGGGTTTTAGTGCGAATTGCCTTTGATGGTTAGAGCTTTAGATCACGATTAATTTCTATTTTAAATGTAATATCATAGAAGGGATTATTGGTATTGGTAGTGGTTGGTTGGTATTTTATTTTTGCCATACAGCGCGGTAATGCGGCCTGCTGTAAAAAGTAAGCGGCCTAAGTAAAGCTGGGCTTTACTTCAATATCTTGATCAAAGTTATTTGATTTATAAGTACTTAATTGTTAAATTTTAATTTCATGTTAATGCTAAATTTGTTAAAACTTAACTACTTAAATGTAAAAAAAATATCATTAAAAAATTCAAATACATTTTCCTTCCAAACTATATGAATAAATCTTAACTTCAGTGTCATAGAAACAACTTACAGCTAGAAGTCTAATAGAAGCCTAATAGAATCTTCAGCCGTCATAATTGAGCGGCAAACTTGAAACGAACAGCCGCGTATTCTGTTGTACACGGTGTTGTTTGTAGTCTAGGAGACTGTGGTCTAAACTAGATTAAACCATAGAAGAATTATGAACATGTATGTGATTTTGTATGATAAAGCCGAATTTTAGACTAGCATGGCCTGGGACTTTGAAAATTTGACGCTAATCGTAATATATTAGGTACTATTATACTATACTAGTAGTTACTATTCTTATGATTCACAATGGTCACTTTTAACGTATCCTTCTAGCCACGATACGTTTTTTTAAATATTATATATTCAGATAGGTTTGAATTCAACACATTAAAATTAAGTGCGTAACTTTTTTTAATTAATTATGTTTGTGTGTATTTATGCATCTACTTAACTATAACCTTATCTTCTGTAAACGAAAGACAAATTATATTGAAGTTTGTTGTCGCTGAAATAGGTACCGTCTCCTCAAACACAACCAAAGTCGTCTTTTCCCAACCTGACCCGGGAAATGAAATTGACGTCACTCGCTCGCAACTTGATTTCAATTCGCAACTCAACAAATAACGCTCCTGTTTGTTGCACAAAGTTTCATGCAATTTGTTCGAGCCAGTGCCGTGAGGTGCAAGTTTTATCTATGGCGGTTTTTGAATACATTTTTGTTACATTATCAGTTTTTTTTTCTTTCGAAGACTGACTTATTTTCGTATGTTAGTCTATTTATATATTATGTAACAACCAATCAGCTTAGTCAATTGTTAAATAACAAATCTAACCTTTTCATTTAATAGCGTTGTTTTACGAGCTTTGACTACTTTATTAGATATCATAGTTTGTTGAACTGACTATTTTTTTCCATGACAATTAGGCAAACCTACGTATGCGCACACATAAAATTATGAAATTGGCCAACAAACAAATATGATTGAACACACTGCTAAGTAATATACAGGCACAGGTATATTTGAAGTAAGGAAGTACTAAGCCTACTACTACCAAACCGACATTTTGGATCTAAAATGGACAATAGTTGTCTTTTAAAGGGAATGTGTAAGTCTCACGATGCTTACAGATACCGTATTATATCATTCATAGCGCATATTTTTCTTCCCAGTAAAACCTTTACAGCTACAAATCAAACTGAGACCCATCATCCACATTATTAAATAACAAAATACCATTTTACTTACACAAAACACAATAATTTTCCGATCCCGGCCGCTTACCGAAACCGATTCCCTCGGAGTTGTCAGGCGAACGACAATCATTTCCGCCTAATCTAATTACATAGGTAACGGAGAATAAAATTAAATTGCTTCCAAGATTGTGTTTGAACAGGACGCCTAAATCAGAGGAAAGAAAATGGCGTAGAGTAGAACAAAAAAACATCCGCTTGCATAACGATTCCAAAACGCATTTAGCTAATTTTTACAAATCATTATGCAAATGGGCCTTAAAACTATGACTAACTGTACTTATATTATTACATTTTTGTTTTGGTACACGTTAACGAGTGATGTTTGGAAAAGAAACATAAAGCGATAAGAAAGTATTTGGTACGGATTATAATAGATCTTGTTACTTTGTATGTATCACCGTTAGATTGTAAAGATCGTTAGATTACAATCTATCTAGCGAGATTGTAAACTATCGATAGATTGTGAACCGTATCATTATGATTGCAATTTGACTCATTATTCTTCGCTATATTGTAATCTATCGAAGTGAAGCCGTCAAATTGTGAACCGGCGTAGGACGGAATGCAACTCGCGCTCTATGTTTAGGTATTGCGAAGTCACTTGTCTGTGACAGGAGGTAACATTAGGTTCGTTAGGTTGCTTTCTACCACGCACATGCGACGACGAGCGAAGCGAGGAGGAGCCAAGTCCTGTTGTAGTGCAAGTGTTGGACTCGAAGATGATACGGTTCACAATCTATCGATAGTTTACAATCTCGCTAGATAGATTGTAATCTAACGATCTTTACAATCTTACGGTGACATATTCAAAACAAATTTATTAAACCTTTGCAAGTAGCGTCAACGGATCCTATGTCCGGGCTTAGAAATGACTATTATATTCTCATTAAATATACATATGAGTCATATCTATTATGTTTTATAGATGTAGGAACCCAAAGATTTTTATTTTGTTTCTAAGAAAATATGGCAACATAAAAAAAAACTTACATAAAAGTAGTGATCAATTCGATTATTGAAAAAAAAAAAACAATTTTTTCTCTAACTGGAGTCAAGCAAATGTTGCTCATATCAGAGCTCATACTAGTCCTAACATAGCAAACAAAATGTCTCCATAGGACTGTTGTAATTCAATTTCTGCGACTCGTGAATTGATGAGCTTCAAGATGTGCAAAAATTACGTAAGGTGTTTATTTAATCTACTTGAAAACACGTGAAGAGGTAGCTTAATAAAATAAATAAAAAATAATACATTTTATAACATTATTATATTTACCTTACCATTACTTTAGGATTCGGTTAAGCGAATGTGGCTCAGCAGTTCCGGTGTCTGTTTTTCATTCAGACGCACCCTGGTTCGAATCCGGCCCTACACCAATGACTTGTATTTTCTAGTTATGTGTGAATTTGCACTTACTTAGCGGTGAAGGTGAGACGACTGTTTGAGGACCACAATATCCGAGGACATGTGTCTTCCGTGGAAGGACCTGGGCGTCCACCACGATGTATCTGCCCAAAAGAACGTCCCTAACGAATTAATTTGCAGGGGATTCACGACCCTCAGTCATGAGGAAATACAACCCAAGAGAGAGATTATCTTAGGATATAACGTTGTAGACAAAACGTGCAGTGTTTAATTAGTTTTGATGTTAACCAAAATATGTATAATAATATCTAAGTTTGTGTGAAAATATAACTAAAATGAGTGTAAGATCTAGCGCATGTGTCTAGAAGAAACCAACCAGTTATCATCCAAGTACAAAGACTATTCTTGGTCAGATAACAAAGTTCATGAGGAACAGATATATATTTTTATTAATATAGGTAATTTATGTTTCTGGGTCAGACAACAATGTTCAAAAGGAACAGAGATATAATTTCATAAAGATAATTTATGTTTCTGGGTCAGAATAAATAATTAATTATAATTTGTTACCATTTGCATTCACATTGAACGGCCATTTTACAGTGAAGCGTTTTCAATTACTTTGGCAGCCAGAAGACAACTTCTGTACAGAGAATTAATTCACCAAACATTTATGAGTAATGCTGCGCTGGATATGTTTTTTTTCTTTAATCGTTTTATTGTGAAACTTTGATAGCCAGGCACAGATACAAAACTGATTTTCTAAATAATATGGACCTGACCTTGATAAAATAATGGTTTACATTATAATATCACTTTATTTCACTATATTCATTAAAATAAAACGGTGTTCTTTTCTAAACGACGCTGATTAAAACCTTTTAAAATTGTAGAAAAGTAAACTACTTTTTTACTACAGTTTACAACCAAGATCTCACCTCTGACCACAGTATCACTTGCGATGCAGTTATGTTGGTTAACATTTTATAAATGACATAGGGATGTGTCATTTATACAACAAATGTCATATCTAGTTCTATGTTTATCAACGGCCCTCGACAGCAAAGTTAATCTGTGAACAGATGGAAGTTTCCGCTTCTAACCAGGAACTTTATATTTTGTAATGTTGAGTTACATACACATGAGAGAGCTATCTGGTGAATGACTTCACGAATGCATAAATAAAGAGAAAAAACAGTGTTTTTAAATTTAATTCAACATGTGTAAATGATATCATATTTACGATTAAGTGATATTATGTCATATCGTAATTGTTTTGCTAAAATATGTCACATTATCCGATTTATCAGTCTGTAAATCATGTCAGAGGCATTTAAGAATGCCTTAGTGGGTACATTTAACTCTTAATTGTGAAGATCGATCGATCGATCAATTTCTACCGAAAAACCAATAGTTTGAAAACACTCGACCCCAAAGCCACTCTTATACTTATACCTTACTTTTATGAATGTGCAATGTCCCAGAATATTTATTTATTGTTTATGAAAAATGGTATAAAGAATAATTCTCTCGCGTTTCAATATGGCTCTTAAATGTGCTATGTTGCAATGTATAGTATTTTGTCTTACCTCAATTACGCTGAAATCGTCCTTAACTTATTGCAATACACAAAAAATCTTTCATTTTAACTATATTCATTGAGCTTAACAATAGTGCTAAACGTTAATTCTCCGTTTAATATTCTAGCTATGTGTGCTTGGCTTATATTTCACTCGTAGGAGGTGAGACGGGGTTTAAGTATTAATTGAACGTGTGAAACTTCTTTATTATGACCACGTGCTTTGAATTCTTGATTGCTACTTTCATTACGAATGTTTGCTGTGAAAGTTGAACGTTTTATTTTACTTAGCAAGTTTCTATAAGTATTGCTAGCATGCAAATTAAAATATTAATAACCGGTTTCTTCAAAAAAAGATTTAGATTACATCAGGGTAGTGGTTAGTCGATCGTTCGCATATCTGTTATCTTCTTCTTATCGAAGGAGAGTGGCCAACTCTAGTGTCGAGAGTTTATGAAGCCGCCCGTTTATCTAGTAAGTATAAAAAACACAATTACAATACTTTGTATAAGTAACTTCAAATAAATCCCATTTGATAGATAGGTAGGTATCTCAAATAGTTCCTAATTGGTATAGCTTTTAGTCTCCTTTGACGAGAGACACTTACAAAACCGGATCCACAAAATACCTAGTGCAGGATTCGGTAGCCCTGCTTACGTTCAGCACCAGAAGTGTTAGAGTGGGTCTAAACCTAATCTGTTGATGAGGTGAGAGATATTTAAATTTTACTAACACTTACTCATGTTTACCAGGGTTTTTTGTTATTTATCATGTCAATATTTTTATTCAGAAAAATCTTGATCAAATAAAATAAAAATCATAAAATTTTTATCAGTAGCAATAAAAGATAGCGATAAAAGTTTAATTTTGCACTTTGTAATACTACTACATATATTTTGTCTATTATGGAGGCTCTAGAAAATAGTTTAGTAGTTAAGGGCAATAACAGTTTATTTTTTCATCAAGACTATGTTTATTATCATTTCAACAAAACATTTTACCCAATTTCCAAGTCCAGCGACATTTATCACGAATATTTAATCGTTTTACCACTAAGCAAGATAGCGTGGATTTATTCAGTGTAACAGTCAGTAGAAATAATTGCACCGCCACTGCATTAAGCGCTAGATAAAATAGTTTGCTTTTAGGGACGACGACCTCGCGAATAGGAGGCTTAAAATTTATCATTTTTGGCATAGAATAGTTAAGATAAACTTTAAAATAATTGGTGAAGATAATGAAAATATGTTGCTGTCGAAATTTTAGCATCAAACTACAAGATAATTTAATTATTAATTGATTCTGATTTGATGAAGTTTCCAATGTGCGATGTGTTTCTCGAACAAGTAAGACATTTATGGTCATACGGGATATTTATAAATAAGCGACCAAGTCTAAGTTTTTTTTAACAAGGAATGGACTTGACTGTAATTCGCCTGATGGTAAGCAAACATTACGGTCTAGGATTGAGCGTGCTTACCCAGTAAGAACCGATTCACTCTCGCTTTGAAGATCGCAAGGTTAAATTCTGCGGGGAACAGGGAGTCAGGCAGTCAGATTTAAATCAGTCGTTAAAAAGGCAACGGATATACATCATGTTTGACAATGTCTTGTTATCTGACTGTTACTGTAGGTACGTCAATATACAGACAAATAGATAGTGAAGCTATAATACCTGAAAGCGTTTTACTCTATAAATACGGAACCTAAAAAATCTATTCTACCACAATCCCAATTCTGTTGAAAATTAACGTTGCCCTGATAAAGCATGCTCCGTTAAGTACACACATACTTGCACAACTATGGCGGCTTTTGTTACTTTCAGAATTATCACCGAGATAATTGTTAACGGAGTGCGCAGGAAATGTGGCGAAATACACGCGCTTGCTGGTTGGGTTACTAAAATAAGTAGAATGTTTTTATACGCTTTTATTTTTGTACTAGCAGTGCCTTGTGGTATTATCTACTTTATTCTGGGATAAATAGTAAGTATATCATTTGTTTATTTGTTAATTATCACTTAAGCCAAATTGTCGCATCCGTTCTAGCCTAGAGAAAAGCCAGTCAACAACCATTCTTAGTCGGTTTTAACAGCCTTATTTGAGAGGAATATCTGAAGCGTGCTTCACCTTCGATCACCGTCACACGAGCGGAAGTCTATACGAGCGTCTTTCTAAATGGGCTAAAGTAGAATTTATTTACTTATCTTTGGAATCATTTTTATTTTAAATTTATTGCGAACAATATATATATGAAATTAAGAATATAACATTGAATTTAAATTTTGAAAAATAAGGAGTAACTAGCATCGGCATCCCTTATTTCATCGCTTTAAAAGTGGCATTTCCAAAAATAATTTTTTAGCGGATGCCAACGCCATAGCATCTACCTGAATGCCAAATTTCAGCCCGATCCGTTCAGTGGTTTGGGCTGTGCGTTGATAGATCACTATGTCAGTCAGTCACCTTTGAGTTTTATATATTTAGATGTAATTATTTTTTGTACACTCTGAGAGATCCATAGAATGAGAGACACTTCTATGTTTTCCGGTCTATCCCTTCCCATGGCCAGGCAACATTAGCCACACGGGCTGTATCATCGCGCTATCTCTCCTTCTACCTTAAAAAATATAATACATACATACAAATGTCATTGAAAGCCTCTGGATTTTAAAACCTTTCTTCACTCAGTCAACAAACACACAGGTGATTCCAAGATTACCCCTGCAAGCTATATGCCTATGCATATACCTCGTTTGTTCTCTCTGACCGCTTCATTGTTCCCTCTGAATACATCTATATTTAATAAGTCAACCACCCGCATTGTAAGGGTATTGTTGTATGTTTATTTGCACTCGCTTTAAAGCAAGGGGTTAGGATTTGATTATTGCAATGTAGAACTTAGTAAGTGAATAGAATGAAATTAAATGTTTCACATTGCTATGTTATTAACGATCTAAGTTACAAGTAGTACTACTTTATTTTACTCTATGAGCATAAATCAGACAATTCATTGTCAGTAGTAAGTAGTAGTAATAATGCCTAGTCATGTTATTTTATTATCAACAACATTATTTATTTATGTCCATACTGGCTTATTGATGACCAAAACGCCGCTAAATAAATAAAAATATTTATTTATTGAAATATAAATGAAATAATAATATGTATATTGTTTACAAACAATCTCATAATTATTCGCGAAATAATTGTCATATTTTTCATTATCTGGATCTACTTTCAAACCTTTTATCCTGAAATTCCAATTACATTTGACTTCGCTAAACAAAACAGGAAGCATCGGTTTCAAGTTGCGACAAAATCGTGTGTTTATCTAACTGACATAGAGTATGTAATTATGGAGGTAAAAGTAGCATAATTTTATACAAAAAATTGTGCATGAAATTCAATGTTTGTATAGTTTGATTCATTTTCCAAATGGCTAAAAATATTTTTTCCTGTAATTATGTATAAATAATGTGTTCAATGTGTTCTGCCTGGACGCTCACCAAGGAAACCATCGAAAAGATGAGAGTCGCACAAAGAACAATGGAACGGTCCATGTTAGGCATTACGTTACGCGACAGGGTTCGTAATACTGAGATCCGAAAACGTACGAAGGTGGAAGACGTCGGGTCTTGTATTACGAAACTCAAGTGGCGATGGGCTGGACACTTGGCGAGATGTACTGACGGCAGATGGAGCAAAGCAATAACTGTATGGTACCCACGGCTAGGTAAGCGAAGTGTAGGAAGACCTGTGCAACGGTGGCTGGATGATATTAGAAAGTTAGAAGGAAACATCTGGGCAAGAACAGCGCAAGACAGTGAGTATTGGCGTAAGAGGGAGGAGGCCTATGCCCTGCAGTGGGTCCATTAGGCTGATGATGATGATGAATTATGTATAGTGATTGAGATCTTGGTTTAATTATCATGTTATTTTATATTCCCTGGATTAACGCAGGCACAGTAATTTAAATTTAATACTAATAATATTATGTAGTTTTTATTTAATAAATTGACTCTTTCATTCACCTTTATAATTATAACATCCATGCTTAGTACACATTCCATCATGGTAGCACAAAGCTCCTGTATTTTGGAATATTTTTGTACAAAATTTAATTATCTAAAATATATACAACCTTAAAAATAATATACTAAACTTAAATCGGAATCTGTAATATCTAATCTTAAATCAGTAGTATTAGAAATTATCATCAATAGCATATCAAAGAGAAGTACAAGAATCTGCAGTCATAGGCAGCTATGGTCATGAGGGATATCTTTAAAAAACAAAACAGTTCATACCTAAATCACATTCTAATAAGTTTAAAAAAACTGTACCTAGTCAGTCCTGTAAAAGTCAAAAACTGGGCAAGTTAATTTCGTCGTCGTATAATTAAACCAATAGTTGGCTATATTATATGAGCTTTTCTCACTCCAAACTTTGTCATCAAATCGATCGCGTAAACTTTAGTCCTTAAATAACACGCATACGATTTACTCACTAAAACCCTGAGTTTTATTTTTATGCCAGCCTTTAATCAAAAAGAAACCTTCAAAATAAGGACAATAAAGTCGACTTTTATTCCGCCTCTGTGGCTTCAATTTTGTCATTTTAAAATTCAATTTCTGGTCAGCGCTAACTCGATTATGCAATCAAAGGAAAATCAACTTTAAATAATCGTGTTACGGTTGTAAATTGATTGAATTGGCTGCGCTAAACTAATGATTCCTTTTGAATAAAAGTAGCCCTGTGAAGCCTTCGAAGATTTTAAATTAGATTTATTTGGGTTATGAGTATCATAATATTGGACCAATCACAGTAAGGATACATATAAATTGTCATTTCAAATAGGAATGGTTAAATAATGTGGTTCGCCGTAAATAAACAAAAGATGCGGGATTGATATTATTTAAACAAATCACAATAATATAGTAGAAAACATTGGGAAAGAAAAAAAAACAAGACAGGTATTTTTATTACAAACTAGCAAACCCCGCGAACTCCGCTTCGCAAGCACATGGCTTTTTTTTATAAACCTTACAGAGCCCGAGACCTTTCCAAAGAATGCAAAACCGTGGAAATCGGTTCGTGCGTTCTGGAGTCAGAAAGGAAAACCCGACTTATTTTTATTATTACAAATTTGCAATTTGTTATTTTTTTTTCGAAAAACCGCAGGAAAAACCTGGATTTCATCTGCGCAGGATTGGGAAGAGTGGCGTACAATAAGAGAGATCTATGCTCAGCATTGAGTAAACGGGGTGATGATGTTGATGGTGATTTGTGTTTTACCCATACTGCTATAATAGTATAGGCAACATTTTAGACGTAGCTGCGAGATTTAACGACTTGATTATAAAGGCTTTTCACAAAATGCTCTGCCCATTTCTAAAGTACCTAGGCATTAAAGAACCCTTTGAACGTCATTAAGAAACTGTCTGAAGAAACGTTGTGGTGAATCATTCTTCATGCTTTCGTCGGAGCTTTAAAGCTTAGATATTAAGAAAAGATTAACCTTGATGCTTGTACTAGACGAGCGTGTGTTCATGACATAATAGAAAGTTTTATTAGTTTATAATGGTTATGTGTTTTTGTGTAAAAATATAGTTAAAATCCAATTGGCATCAAAAGATTCCAATTTTTTTTATATACATAATGTAAGTTATCTATCTTAGAATGTTCTAAATTTCGGTGTGTACCACATAGAATATCATCATAACATATAGGTAAGTAGTCAAAACCAGAAAATAAATTCACAAATAGCGGCCTCATTGCTCGTAGTATTATCTTGCAGGCACACGTATTGTGTTACACAAGAATAAAGTATAATTACAATATCAACTGATATATTTCAGGCAAGCAAACTAACACACGACGAAAAAGAACCAAACTTAGAACGTGGCTTAGACACAAGATGCCACGAAACAATATTTCTTCCAAGTTCAGTATCATTTCTATCTATTCATCGACATAGAATAAGTATGGACTGAGCTATAAGGATAAATTTCTGAATATAAAAAACAAATGAGCAACAACAAACTTGCGTCATTCAGTACCCATCTTCCGTTAGTGCTAATCGTATTTTGTAACTTATTTATTTAAATTATGTCAACAGTAAGTACTTAAGTAAATTTTAGAAGTGGGCTCGAGTGTCCAAAGTTTTCTAATCATCTTTAGAGCATCTAATTTGAGATTGTCAAAATAGGTACTACCATTTCTCTAACAACTTTTTAACCCACGGAAGTGCCGAAATAGAGAAGGCCATTTCGGTCACCTATCCAATGTCTTACTGCGGTAACAATTCCCACGCGCTCGTATTTATTTATTTACTTATAACCACTTACATTAATTAAAAAAATAATTATCAACGCATTTAAGTAATAAAGTAATTGTGTGTCTTATATTGACGAGACCTGTCTTTAAATTATATGTTACCATACAGGGGGCAGATTCCATGTTGGGTGAAAGTTGTAGACGTTGATTTATGTGACGTGTCACTCGGGACGCAGCCTGCCAGGTTACACCGGGTAGGGAGGGGGTTAATGTGGCCGGGTAATTAGGCCAAATTGGTTTTGGCCGGATTTAAATAGGAAATAGTCTAGAAAGTAACTGGTGACAAAGCTTTACATCTGTCCATCATAATTACATCCTTTGAATTATGTAATTGTTTAATTTAATTTAATTCATAATTTGGTCTAAGTATTTTTTTTTAATTGTACACGGTCTTAATGGACGGTGTGATAATGATTTAATTAAATTTTCAACTGACTTCAAAGGGACTTCAATATTTTAACAATTTAATGATTGTTAAGAAATATTTTATTTATTTCTTACAAAAGTAGTAGTAGTATTTTATTTATTTCTCACAAAAGTACTCAAATAAATAGTTTTTGTATAATTATTTTTTGCTAGTCTCTCGACTAGACAGTGTCATCCGGCAAAATAACAAGATGTTCCGGCAATTTATTTATCTCTATGTGACCCTCTCCGTTACAAATCCTACCTAATTCTAGACAGCCTATTAGGCTAGCCCTCACGCGTAAGCGCTTTCACATATTTTTTAAAAGCTTTCGAAATCTTGGTGTTCATACCATCAGATGGTTTCTGTATCTTATACTCAATCAGCATATTTACTTACTATGTTTTTAGTGAGTTAACTAAAAACATCGTAAAATGAAATCATGTATGATTTTGAAAATTTCTTCTTAAAATGTAAGTAAATTAGGTTACATAATATACAAATTAGTAAGCAATTAGGTTTTAAAAACGTTTAAAATTCTCTTACAATAATAAACCAACATGACTGGATAACCCAGCAAAATTATTCAAACGCTGCAAACGTTGCACAAACCCGTTACATAATTCAGCTAAACGCGATAAATATAATATGAAATATATCAAATTTCCGTGTAATATATCAAATAGCATTTCAAATACGTTCCAGAATGAATATTCAGGCGGAATTATCTATCGTTGATGGTGAAATTGCGGCAATATCGGCGCAGCCGGCCCGACACCCTGAATTATGAACTAGGGATGACTTAGAATAATAATATACTTGTCGTAATAGTAAAATATACAGCTGATGAAGCTGCAGCCGTGGTTAGGTCGGAAATAATAACGAGAAATTCACTAATTAGAGATGGTTTTACTGCGTGCGTAGCAAGTTTTAAAAACTTATTGGTTTGTGATAAGAAAATTTTGAGGTTTATACTGTGAATTGTTGTTTTATTTTATTTCCTTTTTTCTGTTACAAATTAATATTCTATATATTAGGTCTTTACCTATGAAATTGTTGATTTGTATGACGAACAGATTTAGATGCAATTGATAACTATAGTTAGATGGAAAAAAAGCTATGCACTGCGTATATCAATTTCTCAAAAACAGAGTATATGATAAAAATATACCTAGTTAAAGTAGTGAAACCGACGACACATTGAAAGAGGTGTTTTCAATGACTTCCCTATAAGTAATATTATGCACTAGTAATAAATTTTTTTTATCTAAAAGGTACATAATTCTACAATTGATACAATTAAAATTGTATTTGGAAAAAATATATAAAATGTAAGAAAAAAACGGCAATTTCATAGGTTAAAGACCTATTAATTACAAGTACTGCATTGGTATGGGACAAACATATAAACCGTATCAATAATAAAAAAACTAACGTTACGTTTATTTTCATATCAAATTTCGTTCACATCAGTTAAGCCGCTAAAATTAATATAATAGGACATTGTATTGCAAAAAAACGACCAAATTATCATCTTTATTTTTAATACGGTGGTATCAAAAGAATTGAATAGTGGCGGGTACAACTATTTATCCCAAAACAACGCAACCAAATCCTCGGACACTAGTGTTAAATAATTATAATTCACATGTCCCATCTCTAAACACAACACTAACTATTTCCCGCGTCGATGTCCGCATGCTAATCCAGTGTTCCGACGTTAACCCCATGTACTTGTATCTTGAACTACCAGCACTGACTGCATTTACATAATAATATCAACTGTCATGTAATTACGGATTTGATAGTAGATAATCAAATCCGTAATATCTTATACTTTATAAATCATTCAATAAGTATATTAAATTGTCGCAAGCAATAGTAACGAACTCTAAATTAGAAAAAAAATATGTGCATGAGATAATATGGTTTAACACAAATGATTGAATGTTACACTTTCAATCGTTAGGGTAAGTAATAAACAGAATTTTCTATTACGTTTTCCGACATTTGCAACTAAATTATTAACCTTATTACTATTATTATTATTGACTGGCCTGTTAGCTTAGTTGGTAGTGGCTCTGCCTTCTAATCTAGGGGTTGCGAGTTCGATTTCCGCGTGACACAAGTATTTATGAATTAAAAAAATATATATTTACTTGCGTTGGGTCTGGTCGTTTGTACGTATAATAATTATTTATTTACAAAAGAAAAGTATATAATGTATTATATCCGTTATCTAGTACCCTTGACACAAGCGTTTCCATAGTATGTGGTTAGATGGCGCTGTTTGCAATGCCCCGGAATATTTATTAATTTATTATTTATTTATACAACTATATAACCTTATTAAGTATAACTAAAATAACATACCTAAATCTTGATTCAAATTATAAACAGAACCTTTCAAGTGAAGCCATTCACATTACCCAAGATTTCTATGCCTCTTAAACCCATGCATCACGCTAACCCGTAGCAGGCGACGGCGGTCCTATTAATCCCGCCATAATCAATAGCACGTATTTACATGTGACCGCGTCAGATCGACCATAAGCGGCATCTGAGACGATACGTCACCCGTATATTAATGCATGTAGTAATGTGGATATTACGTTACAGCTGGCCCCTGACCAAACTTGATACATTTGCACGCATATTGGGGAATTGGTTGGTCCTTGTGGTGTTTGTGATGATTTGTGTTAATATCAACTAATACACTCGATACACGTTGTAATATTGAAACACTGTACTCGCTCACATACTTTCCAGTGTCTAAACAATTGATTCGCTTACTTTAATTCAGAGTATGCTATCCTATTTAATGTATATCTGTAACACTCATAGGTAACACCTAAATTCCATGAACAAAATAATCAAATCATTCACACTAATTATTATTTCGCGGAAATTCATTCAATCGATTGCAGTCGAATTTTAGATTCAATTTGTGACACATTATCTCGTTATTCAACATCAAAGCCGTACAAAATGTTAACTAATTCAAGTTGGCTTTGCAATTACACATTTAGCTACTGTTTCAAATATCCAATATAGAAGTGAGAATATGAAGCTCGTTGGGCCGAGCTGTCACGTTGTGACGTCATTTGTCGGGACGAGTTGTCACCGTGATGTATGGTGCGAGCCAATATGGGCTTCTCTAGAGGATCAGCTGGTTTTTACGAACAAAAATAAGCTGGTTCCCGATGAAATTTTGCAAGGAGAAATAATGTCATTGAATAAATGTAATAATTTGTACCTACGTGATATGAAAATAAACTGAACTTTTACCAATTTTTTTTTCTAGTACCTAAAAGTACTTATTTCATTGGCGTTTTATCATCATACTTTATTCCGGAAACTTTAGTAGCAGCTAGTATGCATCTTAATGCCAATTTTAGAAATATATCACTATTGTATGAAATTCTTTAAATCCACAATTGGAATTGGTTCAGCAATTATTTTTGACATTATACATTCATTTCAACGGATCTTATAACACCAACTGTACCCTAACTTCAACTATAAACAACACTAAAAACCATTTGCACACAATTTCAAGTATGTACCAGCAGTTAATACCCGTCAATATAAAACAAGCAGTCGGGAACAAGGGGCCGTCAGCGGCGGACGCGGGTCAAGTTGTCCCTGTGAATTATGGCTCGCGTCAATTTGCCCGCTGCCCAGGACAGGGTTTATAGTTTAAAATCGGTGACCTGCTTGATTAATGACTGTACGGTAGGGGGTTAGCGAGGCGGGGAGTATTGGTGAATCATATTTATATTTTTATTTGTTTCAATACTCTCTGTTTTGTAATTATCTTTTTTTTGCTAAGATGCTTTCGATCTGCTTACTGTCTAGACACCATGTCAAGAAATAATGTGATATATTTCCTACACTGGGCATTCTATGCTTCTTTTTCTTATTGAATGAGAGTAGCCAACTCTGGTGTCGAGAGTTTATCAAGCTGCCCTAAGGGCCTATGCTGATGATGGTTGTTTAAAGGTTATTGATATTCTGCAAAATTTGACAATTTCTATTTTGACCTACATATACCCTGAAGTAGATTATTAAAACGCTAATAGAGGCAATGGAAATACGTACTTTGCGTTTCTATCCATCATCACAAAAAATTGCTTAGTTTTGATTTAAAAGAATTCCGTGAATCACGAAACTATGCTATGTCCAGTGTTTTCATGCAGGGAGCGAGATAAATTGATCGGTGTTATTAATATTTTGTGTGAATTTTAAACGTATAAAGCTTGATTTTTGGAATTTCCTTTGTTTCATAGTAAAGGCTTTAATCGTGAGAAATTTTGAATGACGGTATGACATCACTTTGTTTTTATTTTATTTTAAGTGAATGGAGATAAAAGTTTATTAATTAGTTAATTTAACAAAACTGTTTTAATTTTTTATTCTTAAATATTACGCTGATGATTTTAATTTATTTAAGGCGCCTGTGAGCGTTATTTGAAATGCAAAAACTGGTTTATTTTTATTTTATCTTATAGAGCCTCCAACTAACATCATAAAAACAAGAAAGTCACGTCACTCCCATACATAGGTCTTTCTATTCCATAAGTATGCTGACTACGATCACTAAAATTCGCCTCTTGCCTAAGGGGGCAAGTTTGTCTGACAAACAGCTAAATTTGACAGATAGATTAGACCGCTTCACTGTCTTCCAGATTAACGTAGGTAACACGAGATGTCACCGACAGTTAGAATGCTTTAGAACATTTTTGTCACAAAAAAGTTTTCTCATTTCATTAACATAATTAGGATAATTATATAAATAATACAAAACTATAACTTCTACTCTCAAAACAAAATATAAACAAGGAAATGTCTCGCTAGGTTTATTTCACATAAAATATTTTTTAAACATTGAATAAACCGCGTGAAAGTTTCCCAGTTTCCTAGTGACTCCTATTTTTTCGTTTTGCAAACGCTTGCCGAGTTTGTTTTTACAAATCTAACAAGTTACAACAGACTGTGTAGTATTTTGTTTTGAGAAAATCGGCATTTACGCTCGTGTATTGTTTACTTTTATTTATTTATTTTAATTTTGTCCAATTGTCCATTGGGATAAAGAAACGTATTAAAATAATTTAAAGCTGATATTGCTTTACGTGGAGTCGACTGTAAAATAAATTAGGTAAGTTATAATACACTGACTGACACTGACAGCGGAAATGACTGGTTTTGAAACCTAGTTGGCTATTTTACACCAAAAAATTTTGCATATTTTGTAAAACACTAAATAATTATAAGAAAAACAAGACTATTCAAAAGAGCTTGTCAATATTACAACTTTAAATTTAAAAATAAGCAATTAACTCACAAAAACGTTTTAAGTAAAACCTTATCATAATTAAAATGCATATCACTAACTTCTCTATCTTAATTATATCTCCCATCAATCTTTATGACAATAAGAACATACTTTATTTTTTGGTTCACAAAATTTCAACCAACGTTATCGCAACGAAAAATGCTATTTTTGCTACATTGCTTTTGAAAGGCAGAGTTTACAGCATTCTTTTGTTGTGTTTTCAGAGGTTACCACGAGTTGATCTCTGATATTTTTATTTAGAAAACTACAAATTAATAATAATATTAACTATTTATTTGTACAAGTAATTAAATTAACACAGCTATAAATCTTAGCTTAGAACTAGTGGCCTACAAATTTGCAAAACGAAACCAAATTTTATTGGTAACACTGGTACATATATCGGTATTTTTTTCATTCTTCCTTGGGTATTTTAGGTAAATAAGTCGTTGACTGATACATCGCTTTTCAACTATCTGAGTAGTCTTAGTGGTCAAACATTACCTATTTAATAATGTAGAAAATCAACATTAAAACAATAATGCCTATAGTACCCACAGTGATGAACAACAGCTGTTACCTAGTGGTGAGTATATCTTTGTTAGCACCGCGCGAGCTGAGGAAGCGGTGGGAAATTCACTAACACTCACACATTCATACACAAACACTCACACAAAAGATTCACTATCGTTCTCATAAAAGATTTTCCTCACACTAGTTTATGCCGTGGACATGTAAAATGTGCTATTTTGTGGAAAGTTATGATGTTATTATTGTTCCTTAATTCTTTATTAACAAGGGAAACTTGGAATATGGAAATGGTTTTTACTTGAACTAATCTAACCTTTACAAGTAAAAGATGGAACACGCCGTTATTGCTTTGCTTGCGTTTGCTTGGGATAAAAAGTTGCCTTTTTACTCTCCGGACTTATTTTCTTTTTAACTAAAACAGGTTTGCTCTTGGCCATGGTACGCAAAGGCTATATCTATGTTAGTAATTCTATCATCACACCAAATAAGCCGTTGATCTGTTCCTATTGTCGTGTTAAAGAGCAACAAACAAACCAAAACACACCTTAATTTTAACATAATGATATGAAAATACCTACACAGCAAAATAACTAGTACTGTTTCCCAATGTATTCAGAAAACGAAGGTTAGTTTTATAACGAGATATATTTTACGTCTAAACTAAACATGTAGTGAGAGTAGGATTTGTGGCCATTTGCACATTAGGTAGTTCAAATAGCCACAAACGCTTTTGGCAGAATTCTAGTAGATTGAGTGCGTGTAGGATAGACAAAGTGATGAATTTGACATTGTTAGGTCTAGTTGTTTAACCGACTATTTAAAATAAGGAAATTATGTCAATTATTTTGAATGTTTTTTTTTGTTTCTACTTTTGTTAATCAATAAATAAACCTTATATAACATTTTGAAGGTTTACTGTATTTTATAGGACTCGACCATTGACAACTTGAGCACCTAAATAGATGGGAAATTCCTTACACTTCCATATATTAAAAAAAACAATCCATACATTGCTAAGCTAAATTAAATAATGTGGGACGGGCGCTTAGAACGTTATTGTTCATGAATATTACATTTTTACGTTGATATTAAAAACATTGGAAAGGGTTAAAAGGGTTTTTAACGAAGTAGATTTATTTAGGAAAAATGTGGGAACAATCTTCAAACAAAAAAATTAAATGAAATTTTCATAATGTTATTTACTTTGGTAATTGTGTTTTAGTAGATCTCTTTTTGAAACGTAGACTTTGATACTATTAGATTTTATTTATTTTTACATTATATTCATAAAAAATACTAATCTTTTGCGTGTAGTGGCCCTACCCTTAATTAATGGGCTTTTAAGTAGAAAAACACAAGACGGAAAACACAATTTAACATGAATTAGGTAAGTCAAGTTAAAAGAATCTAAAATCTAAACGATAAACTCATGACTTGCCATGATCTCTCTCTCTCTTTGAGTCGTATATCCTCATGACTGAGGGTCTTGATTCCCCCGCAGAATTAATTCGTTAGTAGTAGGACTTCTCTTGGGCAGATACAACGTGGTGGGCGCCCAGGTCCTTCCACAGAAGACACATGTCCTCGGATTTTTTGGTCCTCAAACATATCGGTTTCTTCACGATGTATTCCTTCACCACCAAGCGAATTCCACACAGAACTTGAAAATACAAGTTATTGGTGAAGGGCCAGATTGGAACCAGGTTGCGTCAGGATGAAAAGCAAACGCTGAAACCGCTGAGCCACACTCGTTTTGTCTTTGTTTAAAGCGGGTAAAACAGCGGATCGCTGCTAGTTGTAAATACAGCCTACTAACGTTGTAATTTCTAGTCGCTTGTCACCCGCCATTCAACCCCTATGTACCCGAGTGGAATGCGGGCGCAAGTTTCAAATAATCCCCCTAGGGCAGGGATACAGGGCTACTTATTTAGCATAGGAAGCTTAAACTTGACAACGTTTTTTGTGCCTTAAGAAAAATTGTCACAATTAAAATTATAATACTCTTTCGTCTCATACTTATGAGAGTAATAATTTGGGGAGTTTACCTTATAATGTAAAAATTTCCATCTAGCAACTAAAAATATTATTAAATCAGATTTTTAAAAGACAATTTTGTATCCAAAATTACTATGAAAATTTTATTACAGATGTTAATATGAATATGGGAAGATGGTTGGCCACCTTATACGTCATGACAAATTTATCAAAAACATTGAGGTGAGGTGAGATAATTGGAAGCCCGAAGAAGAAATGGAAGGCCGAGAAGGTCATATGGACCGAGTAAAAGAAAAGGGATCATGTCGTATAAGCAGGTCAAGGAATTGGCTGAAGATCGGGAAGGATCGCGCCACAGACAAGGGCTTGTGATGATGATGATGTTAATATGGTGTAATATGCGTTCATCAGTTGTTTAATAAACAATGTAACTACGACACATTCAGAATTAACTTCCATGAACTCCCTTCTACGTCAGGATTATTACTAAGTAAGAAGTTACCCAGTACATATGTAAAGGAGACCAACATTTCACCGTATCGAGGCATCCACGCTTATTTACGGCGCGAACAACTCTAACTTAGAGGAAGTACTTACAGATAACTTATACAAGTCTATTTTTTCATACATGTTGTATATTTTACAAACGGTTATTGCATAAATGAAAATGTAAACTATAAACAATTATTTGATCCAAAAACCTTATCTCAAAATGCTGTATATAGTTTTAGGTAGAAAAAGAGTTGTTTAAAATGTTGCATCAAGTTTTGTTTGTTCAAACATATA
The DNA here is from genome assembly GCA_964023185.1 of Macaria liturata. Lineage (NCBI taxonomy): Eukaryota > Metazoa > Arthropoda > Insecta > Lepidoptera > Geometridae > Macaria > Macaria liturata. The sequence continues at coordinate 11,377,434 of OZ026824.1, forward strand.
TTATGAACTAGTGTACGCTCGCGGCTTTGCTCGCATTATTTAAGGATACAAAGTAGAATATGACACTCCTATTACCTCATGCTATCTACATACCAAAAATCATATTGATACGTTCAGCCGTTTTTTGCGTTATAATCGCTTAGATATACAGCTTTGTCTGTTTATTTACACATTAGACACAGATAAACAGACAAAAATTATAAAATTTGCTGAAACGTGTTTATTATCGATTTATATATGCCTAAACATTTTTTTTTTTGTAATATCTTCTATGTATAGATTTTTGACCCTCTTCAGCTATATTATAATGTATAGATTCAATTATGCCAGCTTTCTAGAAATGCATATTAAGTTCAAAAATTTGACTAGTTCCCTAGTTACGTAAATGTAAACTTTAAAGAATAGTACCTCCAACGTATTTCCTCTTCTCTCTCTGTAGCTTTCCTTATCTGTGTTTCAGATTGTTCGTCAAATAATAGTAAGTGAGGAACCTTTGATGAACCGAGCGAAGATGAAAAGCTTCTTAGTTGTGGTGTCTCACTGAAACCGAGGCATATTTTGTTTCAAAGAAGGTTTAATGAATCAAGTATTTACAGTTACAAGCACATATACATATAAGTGTAAAAGTAAAAGCGAGTGTGGCTCAGCGATTCTAGTGTCTGCTTTTCATCCAGACGCACCCTGGTTCGACTCCGGCTCTACACCAATGACTTGTATTTTCAAGTTAAGTGTGGATTTGCACACACTTAGCGGTGAAGGAAAACATCGTGAAGAAACCGACATGTTTGAGGACCACAATATCCGAGGACATGTGTCTTCCGTGGAAGGACCTGGGCGCCCACCACGATGTATCTGCCCAAGAAACCTCCCCTAACGAATTAATTCTGCCAGGGAGTCACGACCCTCAGTCATGAGGAAATATGACTCAAAGTGAGATATTTATAAGTATTTTACAGCTAAACTTAGTATAATTATGCCCAATAGATAAGACGTTTAATTGTAGGCTAAACTACGAGTAACTAAAACAGTCTCTTACGCTGGTTTAATTTTTTTCTACACCAGAGATCTCACTTCTATTCGTAATTAATTACTTGTCATTATAGCAAATTAATAAAGACATTTATTTTTTTGCAATTGACTAATTGGCTGATAGTACGCAGGAATGGTGGTCTATGATTGAGTGTGCTTACGCAATAAGAACCAGTTCACTCTAGCTCAGAAGATTGCTAGATTTTACATAGTATAGGATTATTTTATTATTATATTATTATTTTATCTTTTTTTTTTTATACTTTACACGTGTTACAAGAACCTTCCAAATCACGCGTAAAATTACTCATGCAAATTATTTAATATCGCTCTAAACCTGAACACTCAAAATGCTTTAATATCGCACAAAACGTCTCTCAAATGTTAACCCTTCATAATGGATTGCCGAAATAGCAACACCCTTGAAGCATTAACTGCTGATTGGTTGATTACAAAGCTAAGATGACAGCCTCAGTTAATAATACAACCTTTGTCGATTTACGGCAGAGCTAAGGAGGAAGTATACTGGTGATTGTATCAATAAATAATAAAATAATATAAATTTATACATCACGTTACATTGGGCAAGTCAATTTACATTTTGCTTAGTTATATAATATATAATTACTTAACTTATCTATGCATATAATAAAGCTGAAGAGGGTCAAAAATCTGAACGTCGAAGATTTTAGAAAAAAAATGATTGTGTTTACTCTAAATCGATAACTAAACACGTTTCAGCAGTTTTATAATTTTTGTCTGTTTATCTGTTTCTATGTTTATCTGATTGTCTGTTTATTTAAATGCTCACTATGCAAAAACGGCTGAACGGATCAGCATGATTTTTGGTATGTAGGTAGTATGAGGCTAGGCTTACGAGTATCATAGGCTACTTCTCAACCTGAAATAATGCGAGCTAAGCCGCGAGCGTCCACTAGTTATCAATATTCAGCAATTGATGACGCGGTCTGCCCTTGGATTGACTTAAACTGGCAAATATATTGAGATGCCTACATTACTTTTATACAAATACCACTCCTAAGCCAATAACAGGCTTTCAGTTTCCTTATTCACAGACTAGATGGCGCTGTTTCTGGTTAAAACACGCAAAGTGTAATTTCATTTAACTGACAGTGTTATTTTATCAGAATATTTCTGGTAATCGGTTGTACAATTTTTGGTAAGCTGTTCCTGTCAACATAGGCGTCGAAGTGCCGTTGACTGTACCAGCTCTGAATTGAATGTGAAGAGGCTGAAGAGTTGTCTTATCCATTTCAAACTTTTAAATGGCTTATGTGTGTATTTATAAGATGTGATAAGCTATACCTTCACCTCAGTGGTGCTTAACATTAGACGGGCTGTAGTCAAACGCTTCATTCATATTTCCCGTTCATGTATATTCGCCCTTAGCAGTGAGTGAGGCATTTCGATTAAACGTAAATTGGTGTATTTATGGTGCGAACTAGCTGACATCTGACTAACAGGAACAGGTAAAATATAACAGGTAAGTAGCAGGTAAAATGTAACAGGTAACTAGCAGGTAAAAGGTACAGCTAGTTATAATACACTTAAGCGACTAGTCACTGTGATTGATTGATGTAGAATTAGTAACATTAGAAGCAAATTTCGGTTTGATTTGGCATTAAAACTCTAAAATGGCTTACTATGACAATATATTTAACGGGTCATCTGAACCACGACTTTACAATATTTGGGTATCATGTTCATACTTACGAAGAATTTTATAAAAAAGAAATCGTAAGCTTATTGAAATGAAATGAGATTTATTGTCACCATTGTCAGGCAACTACGTGATAAAGTTGTAAAATTTGAGAGCTTGCGATGCTCGCGTCAGGTACTGGTTACCTGAACTTACATACATTGTGCTTAAAAATTGTGTTTAAGATTCAATTCAATATGTTTAGTACTCTGTAAGTTTACCGTATGTTTTTATGTTTATTTTTATCTTATCACACTTCTACCAAATTAGGTAGATCGAGAGCCAAACCCATAACTTGGGTGACAAAAAGAATTCGTGATTCGGTATTACAGTAATTTTACTTTAATATAAATAAATAAATAAATATTTCAGGACATATCACACAGCGCCATCTAGCCCTAGTAAAAAGTAAAAAAAAAAACCCCTAATAAAATCTCTTTTTATATAACGTAATACATTATAAAAAGCAGTGACCGAAAATTCCCTCCTCTTTCCATAATAAGCCAAAATGTCCACATACCGAATTGGCTCATTAAATTACGAATAATAAGTTGCAATTATTCACCATAACTCATGCGTATAAAAAACAATAAATACCGTATTATTCACGTGGAATCCAACTAAAGAATTAATCATAGTTAACGAGGCAAATCAAGTACCCCTCCAAATAAGGACTACTGTAATAAATTGCACTAATTAATTCATATGTGAAAGTTGGTTTGTATGTACTACAATTGTATGTATTACAATACAATACAAGCAATGTAGGTGTCTCGCTTAGTGACTGCCGTACCAGACAAACAGTTATATAAATTCGTACGTACCGTGCCTACAAAATATCGAGTCATGAGTGGGACAAACACAAAAGTGTAAGTAATGTCACTTTTTTGATCACCTGTCCTAGAACTAACAGCGTTAACAATTGACATGCGAAGCTTCGCTTGCTAAGCTACGGGCGCTTTGTAAGTGAGAGGCAAGGGTGTTTTTAATCATTTATAAGTAGGAATCAATATAATACGTGGATTTATATATATACAAATCCAATATACTAGATATATATATTTATTATATATTTATATATATATTTTCACAAACAGATACGTGTTGGATACAGCGCTGCAACGCAAGAAAGTTTAACAAATATGCATTAGTCAATTCTAAAGATAAAGATTCATTTATTTGTATTAATTCTAGTTTAATAAATGTAGTTAACAGCACGGGGCAATGCTAGTCATACAATAAAACGTCAGAATGAGAAATGCATGCCATAAATAAGACCGTTGTTGTAAGGACGGCTCTGGCGGCGCGCGCGCATCGCTCCACAATAAATGACCGACAACTTGACAAGTTGATATTAATTAGGTTGTATGGTGATTGTACCACTTAATTATATTGATGGGTTAATTATCTTAATATCCTTAACTACTTCAATTATTTATCTTATTATATTTAAAAAAATACCTACGTGCTATCATTATTAAAAAAGAAAATGGATGTATAAGCATTTTTATCTAATGTTGTTTTTTTTTATTAAATCATAAGCTGCTGAAATATAAAAAAACAAACAGCTAGAACAAACAATAAAGTTAAACGTGTCATCCAATAACCGAAATTTTTAGGTAATAGGGTAATCAATATTTTATTCTTGCTAGAAACTACCTGCAAACATCGAGTTTTCCAATAACTTCTATTCAACCAAGTCCATAGTTTACAATGTAACAGGTCTATAAACTCCCCTCTAGTAAAGTGCTGTAATTATACAATTTACGGCCACATTTTGCCCAAATTAAGAGCACATTGAATCCCTCAAGTATTTTAACGAGCCCGTGATTTTATCGTCCAATGTACAGAAATATACTAAACAAAACAAAACGCACACAATCGGGGAAACGGAGTGGAACTATTTATAAAATACTGTAATAAAATGTGATGTGTGTGTGATATGTGTTCTAATAAAGACTTTTCGTATGTTGCGACTATCAATAAAGTCGCGTGTTTTCGAAGGATCAATTAGAAATGTATTAAAAATCATTCTATTCTACGAAAATATTAAAATAATTTAATCTTTTAACATTTTATACCTAATATACCTTTTTTCATCAGTGAACTGTACAATGAAACTAAATTTAAATCATTTATTTTAAGTAACATTGACTTCACAAAGATTGAAATAAACATATTACAACGACTCCAATCTTTATTAATAACATGTCTTCATTGACACGTAAAATATTTTCTAGTATTTTTCAGAATTTACTGTAATGCTCATTGTATTTATTTTTGGTTTTCAAGTACATACTTCAGACTTTAATTTCTAAAACTAGTCATGCTTAAAATCCTAAATTTATAATGTACTCATACGGTCAAAAGATGCTATACATCAAATCGGAATGAAATCAGTCCTGAAAGAGTGAGGCCATAAATATAGCGTTCAGGCGACGTAGTGCGTGACACGATATATTGGCTGGGCTGCCTTTGATGGATCGGGCAGTTGGGTTGACTAAAGGAAAGGACATTATGGGATAGGTAATGTTCTATCGTATTTTTTTAAACAAGATATTAGATATTAACAAAATTAACAAGGAACCAGTAAAAACCTGTTTTGTTACTCCAATACATATAATGGAGTAAAGTAACAGTTTTTCAATCTGTGTAAATACCACCAGTATTAAGAAGGTGAGACTTTGTGAGGAAACGTGAATGATTGTTCGTTTTATAGGTTTATATTGCTAAGCTGTTTTGAATAAAGTTTCTCCCGGACCAATGTAAAGCAAAGCGAGATATGTTACTTAAAATGTTAAAAAATATACCTACCTGAGATCAGAAAAAATGCAAAGCAAGCTTATATACTGGTATGTACTTATTGTAGTCCGAAACTTTAGTTAATGTGTTTTATAGTTACCCCCGGGCTGAGAATTCCTGAGCTATTTTTGGAAAAACTCATTAAGTTATTACATGGTTTATAAATTAAATTGTTGAGGGCATGAATTATTACATTAAATAAATTACTTCTACGTAATTTATGTATGTTTTTAACCTATTTGTATACATTTTGACGACCTCAGCGAGCTATATAAAATAAACATAGTAAGTTTTTTCATCATTCTTCTCTTTGACAAAAACCAATTAACACAAAAATATAACAATATCAGATAGATCTAATATAGCAACAACAAGAACTGACTTTATATTTTCAAAGTCCTGAACTAATATATAAGCCGCGTTTTGTAATTAGACTGATTTATTTTACAACTGTAGACCTCTTGTTACTCTAATACCTAACTAACTAGGAATGAAGGTTTCCAAAACTTACCACAGATTCATACAAAGATTGTTGTAATTGTTCTGCGAATAATTTTCAATTCAATATCTGGTAGAACGAACGATTTAACATAATCCATCACGCGATGCCCAACTTGCGCCGACATTGATGTATTAACTTTTTGTCTTTATATTCCTACAGTATTTATACATATCTATATGAATAGGAATTAAGCAAAAAGTACTTAAAAAGTAGATTGTTAAAGGACCATTGCAATGGAGACTAGACATCAACCGTATTCTTACAAAACGTCGTTTAAATATTAGTCTAGAACTTTGAAAATAAAAATTTGGTTCTTGTTGGTCATCACATATAAACAATCAAAATGTCAACTTCAAAATGGAACGTCGTCATTGGTATCATTTTGACAGTTTGACTATAATGACAGTAGACAGACAAATTTTTAACAACAAAACAGGCTTGGTATTTTAAAAGTCCTGGACTAATAGTTAAACCACGTTTTGTAATAAGGCCCTAAGAAATCAGGCCACCAAGACAAAACATCAATAAATTTGAAGTCATCACCGTATTACTTTTACTATGGCTTCATGTGGGCAAGAGAAGTTCAAATCAGGGCTAATAATTTATTCGGGAGGAGGCTTATGCCTTGTAGCGAGCCTTATCAGCTGTTGATAATCTATACTTATAATATTATATAGCTGAAGAGTTTGTTTGTTTGTTTGAACGCGCTAATCTCAGGAACTACTGGTCCGAATTGAAAAATTATTTTTGTGTTGAATAGACCATTTATCGAGGAAGGTTTTAAACATCACGTTGCAATTAATAGGAGCGAAAAAACAATAGAAATAGTGGAAAAAACGGGCAAAAAAAAAAACGGGAAAATTCATCTTTGAGGGCTTCCGTTGCGTGCGCAGCAAAACGGTTCAAGTCATGGGTAACAGCTATAATTTATAAAGCTGAAGAGGTTGTTTGCAAAAATAAATATGATGCCTAAAATAACTATTCCACGCGGACGAAGTCGCGAGCACAGCTAGTGATATATATAATCGCATGTGATTCAGTGGAAAACAGTATAGCTGTTAGTTATATTATAACCAAAGTTACCCATTTTTGTTTTATTTGGATTCCACACTTACAACTCCCCCAGCCAAGGGACATTACCGATACTTATACTAATTAAAAACCACATAATTGCTATTTACAATGTGCTCTGGAGTAGACATCGTGTCTTATCAAGTTAACATTATTTTTCTGTAATTAACAACAGAATATGAATATAATAGGTACATTTCCGTTATCAGATTCAATCTTTATATTAGACCATCTTTAATCTTTCAAGTTATCTTTATGTTCATTATATTTCTTATCTTTATGTTAATTATATTTCTTAATTATAACCCAAGTTACCCATTTCTATTGTCAACCATGGGTAAGCCTTACAAAAAATGTTGTAAGCTTCTTCTATGCGTCGGATAATACGTCTTAATGCTCAGTGACTTCTAAAGAGCACTAGCCTCTGGGTCGGTTAAAAAACTTTCAACAAAAGAGTTCGTCGTTGTCATATAAACTTATTTATGTTGTAAGACGGTAACTTATATAAAATAATAAATGTGTGAAGCTCAACACACGACGCAGTTGAAATGAAGACTTTGCTGTCAATTACTTGGCAATTTAATTTTCATTTTGCGTCGCGTCGCTTTCAACTGTCACACGGATGAAAAGTTGGACATAGAATGCGAAGTCAAGAGGTGCCTTTGTCCTTACAAAGGCACCTCTTGACTTTTTCAAATACTACATACCTACATACCTTTATGTAGGTATGTAGTATTTAAGATATTTTTTTCAGGTGTAGGTTAAAAGCTGAACTTATCATCTGTGGCCGCGGTTAGTCATAGGATGGGTGAGCGTTTGCAAAAATACATCTGTCATATAAACTTACTTAGGTTAGCATGCATTTGGGCTACATAAATGCAAAAAAGTAGAAACAATTCATATTGCAACATAACCTGTTAATATTAAATTTACTAACGCAATCATATAAAAATATGCGTACGCAAGTAAACACAACAAACAGAGGTTTCCGACCACATTTACCTGAAGCAGTTTCAACCTTTGTTTACCTGAAAATCACCTTAAAAACCAACTTTTAGGAACTTTTTACGGCTCGTCGGCAATAAAAAGTCCCCTCTGCACTAAGCCAAGTACACCGTTAATCTACATAAACCTACATACCTACATATATACATATGTACGTATATGCTCTACATTTGTCATCCTGACTGAGTACTTTCAATGCCAAAGGTATGCCAACTTTTCGAAAAAACTTCCTTCGCAATCTCAACATTAACAATCAAACTTTAAAGTACAATTTTGAATGGCGCCCTTAACTGAAAACGTCATGTTAATAAAATCGGAACGTTAATACAAAATGTTAATTAAGAAACGAGATTAAGTGGGGTAACTGTTGAAGGCTTAACCTGCTTTTGGAAATGAGGTGTAAAAGAGCCGTTTGCGTTATGAGATAAGGATTTCAAAGGGTGCATTCTGAAATGTGTTTCATTTTTCCACATACTTGCCCCCTTTATTGTTGACAGTTTATGTATAACATGTATTACCCATTACATTTTTGACGTGGGATTGGTCTGCGTTTGACTACAGCCTGCCAGATGTTAAGTATTGCTGAAACCTAGGGTGTAACACGTTTACCTAGAAGATACCTATTAACTCTCGATTTAAAGACCCCTGGATTGATAAAAAAATTACAAAGAATCAAACACAAAATGGAAGCAAAGAAAACGCGCACATATTTTTCTCTTTTCCGCCAAAAAGAAAACAGTTGGTTACACGAATATTGTATTCTTCCATTTACAAAAGAGAAACAAACAATTTAGTTAACATCGAGTTACATTTCAAACTGCACAACGATATCGGTAACAGATCTACGCAACTTTTAAATATCGAATGCATTTAAATGGACCGTAATTTGTTGGTATTGTGTTATTAAAATTAATTCGTTTTGTTGGCAGCATTGGTTTTAATGGCGGCTTTATACGAGAGCAAATTGTGATTGGAGATTTTTAGATAAAATGCAATAAATTGATGTTATACGAGTATAGTGATATGTGATACAGTGAAATAAACACGATTATTTTGTCGCCATTTTATTTTAAATATTATTTACGTCACACATTAGTGATGAAGATGAAGTTATGAAAACTTTTTTTCATTGCGATGTGTCTACAGTATTTAGCAACATACTCCTTTCAAAATAGAACACACCAATGTTTGCTATTCGATATTTGATAATTAGTTTTGAAAGTTTTTGTTTACTAATGTACTATTTGTATACCTGCGAAAGTCACTTATAAAAGGTTTTGCATATTTCTATTACAGGCACTTAATTCTATATAGGTACAATTATATTTGTGAGCTGACCTAGAACACTGCAAAGTGCAAGCCATTTTCTGCAGAACAAATTAGCGCGAATGGTTTCTTTTGTTATTGGAAGCGAGAACTATTCATTTTGAGTAATAAAAAATAATGACTGCGTTTTCTACAGTCGATGTTTTTAAAATATGTAGGTATGCAATTGATTCTGCAGTTAGTTTGAAATGCATATATAGCAGGAAATGCTCGATTTGAAGTTTAATTTGTCGAAATAAAGGAATATAAATTATGTCATCTTCAATGAGGCTTTTTCTGACAGCTGAATTAAAACATAAAAAATGGTGTAAAAATGCTCAACAGATGGCGTTGTATAATGCCCCTGTACAAGCGAGTTCTTCATAATACGTGAAACGGAACGTTACATAAACTTTACAATGCAATTTTATTTATATTCAGTATGAGTGAGACAAGTTTTTGGTAAAATTAATTTATTCTGGTAATCAATTTACAAAATACTAATATAAAAGTTAGACATTGATGTCTTTAAAAATATTCCAATTTTTTTTGTAATAAATGGAACGTTTTCATCTGATATGACATAGGTATATTTTGACATCCCACCATCCATGATTTGTGTTTGTGTTGTATACATTTTGTTTTGTGTATGTATTGAAATACAAGTTCAGAGTTCATTTAGTTAAACAATGTCGTCCGAAAAAAGAAGAAGTATTTGCCTTGTGATGTTCTGTAAGAACATCTTTGTTGTACATTAACAGTATACAGCGACATCTATTGAACCTATTTTAAACTAATTTTTTTTATTGGCTCCCGGAAATAGCCTCATTGAACGGAAATATTTTTAACGTGACGGTAATTTGTATATTTTATTTTATTAAAAGAGGGATTTGCTAAATTTCTGTTACATAATACATATCATCCGCTGAGAATTATTTGCCTTGTTGTGAATCATCGCTTTCTTTACAACTTAACCATGACCGACCATCCCACGTAAAGTGAAATTTACTTGCACATCGATTCTTAAACGCATAAAAAAACTACTTAATAAAAAAGCTAAACATTTTTAAAAGACGTTGTTCAGCTGCTTTAGGCTTCCTGACCTCAAAATCAAAATGACAGTGACAGCAAAAAGTATCCAAATCCAAATAGGAATTTAAAAAGAAATCCCGCTAATGCGGTGGATTAGGTTTACCTGCGCGTATAACTCACGTGACACTCGGATTTGTTCGCCAAAGAACATAATCTTCTACCAATGGAGTCATGTTTCAAAGGTTTAGAGGTATTTGCTTGCGATGAACTTGATTAGGTTTTTTAGGACATTTAAGGTGGAAAATGTTGGCTTAATTTTTTTTATGAATTAAAATAACTGTTATATGATTTTAAATTAAATGTGAGTACTGTAAAGACGTAATAAGGTTTCTTAATTAATAATTTATGCAAATAACAACCCAGGCATCTTTAAATCCGGCATAAATGTATTTTTTTAGGCAACCGTGCAAAAAACTTTTAGATTACTGCGGTGCTTAACATCAGGCGGGCTGTTAAAATATAAGTCGTTCTTTAAAAAAAAAAACAATAAGGTGTGATTAGGAAAAATCGTATCGTTCAAACGAGAGCTAAATGAAAAAAAATCTAAAAAATACAAATTAAAAAGTAGTAAATAATATAATTTTTTTTTTAAACAGTTAATGACTAACCGTGACAATAACGTACATACATTGTTGATGATACAACTCACTTTAATATTAAATTAATATAATGTTTTTTTGTTTGTTTCAGGTATATTTACCAGTAAATTCCGGTGAAACAATCACAACACTTACGCAAATAAAAGTTAATAATCATCGGTAACTCCGCACAACATGGCGCTGCGAAATTAAAACACATTTTTAATTCCAACCGCATTTCCGAGGTTAACAAATTAAAATTCCTGGCCTTTTGTAAACAAAACTACGCAGAAGGTATTATAGACATAAAGTTATTGGAAAGGAAATTAATGTACGTATGAGAGTGGTGAGCTCTCGTGTCGCTAGTTTTCACAACACTTAGCAACTGTCATGCTATGTAGAACAGTCGGGGCCTATTTTTTCTTGATACTAAATCGAAATACTTTATGATCCGTCTAATGGTAAGCGACCATTATTGCCTGAAATAGAGCATGCTTATAAAGTAAGAACCAATTAACAATAGCTTTACTTGCTTAAATGACCAGCATAAAATAATCACCATTATTTAACCGACTTCATTATTACACACAAGTCGTCATCACAGGCATCGATTGGTTTAAAAACTCTCTTGCACATTGTAAACGTAATAACAGCCAACATTTAAAAACAAAACACAATTTCCCGAACGGAATTCCAATTACAAAACTCACTGCCAATTTTCGACATTCCAAATCCCCTCCAATAACGCTACAAGCTTGTTCAAGACGGAGCCAACCGCAAACACAGACGGTGACGTCATAAGTGACGTCATCAATCAGTCTGCCACTCTCGTCACAGAATGGATATCATCTTATTGCGAGACTCCGGGTAATAGACTCGTCTTTGAAGATGATACAATTTGGAAGGGTCGCTGTTAAATTATCAACTTATATCATTGATGTACGTTAACGTGAGGTTCTTAGTTACATTGTGTGCTTTTATGAAGTTGGTTAAAGGTGTATATTGTAGCTATTTATTTACCTTTCGTAGACTTTGACTGGCCTGTTAGCTTAGTTGGTAGTGGCTCTGCCTTCTAATCTAGAGGTCGCGGGTTCGATTCCCGCATGACACAAGTATTTATGCACTTTATAAAAATATAATTACTTGTGTTGAGTTTGGTCGTGTGTATGTATAATAAGTATGTATTTACAAAATAAAAGTATATAAGTATTATATCCGTTAACTAGTACCCACGACACAAGCGTTTGCTTAGTGTGGGGCTAGATGGCGCTGTGTGCAATGTCCCGGAATATTTATTTATTATTATTATTTAGTTTTATTTGGCAAGTACTTTGGGGTGGGCACTAAAGTCATTACATAGTCTTCACAAGTTTTTGGGTAACAGAAACATTGCGGATGATCAATAAAAAATACTTAACTCACAGTTAAGTATTTTTTATTGATTGCCTGCTAAATAATACATTAATTTAAAAGCCGTTAGTATGTATAGCAAACGGATATTATTAACCAAAACGCACTTACTTAAACTGACTTAATAGGACTACCTCCTTCTCATTTCAAAAAAACTTAACACCTTTTTATCAGCCCAATGTATATACAGGAAGTGTTCATTCCGAGCGTCACCTAACACCTTCCTTATCCTAATATAGGTAAGTTTTCAACAAAAATTTACAACCTCTTTGACTGGTAGCTCTTCCTAAATTTTCACCGAGTTTATTGGCTCCCGTCACGTTGAACTCTCGGCTTGAATGTAATCTTTTCACATAAAATTTTATATCGTCTCAAGCGGACACATTCCGTATCTGCCTGTACTCAAGAAAGGTTTAGAGATGATGTTGATAGACAATTTGCCGGATTTTCTGACGAAGTAATAGTACTGTCTTTTTTGTACAAGAAATGGGTTTGCACTTGACCGTAATTCACTTGATGGTAAGCAATCATTACGGTCTAGGATGGAACGTGCTTACCCAGTAAGAACCGATTCACTCTCGCTTGGAAGATCGCAAGGTCTATATTGCATATTTGTCTTTTTTTAAGTCAATGTACTTTTTATAAGTATTATATCCGTCATCTAGTACCCACGACACAAGCGGTTGCTTAGTGTGGGGCTAGATGGCGCTGTGTGCAATGTCCCGGAATATCTATTTATTTATAAAGACTACAACAACGACAAAATGTAACAAAACAAACTATGGAGTTATTTCTTTGCACTAGAAGCTTGTGTTATACATTTAGAAAGTTATAACAATGATAATATTATCAAAAGCATTTAGTAAAATGAAATGAAAAAATGACACTTAGTTTTAGAGGCCATTTAAACCAAAAATATATTTAAAACACATTTGTGGATGTCGCTGTCTATATTTTGTGTAAATTGGTTACTTATCTCTCTCTAATACTGTCAAACCTCAGGAAATTCAAAAAGTTAATCCAATATTAAATAAAATCCTGGCTAAACTAGCCGGACAACTATCGAAAAATACATTACGTAAAATCCTTTTAAAACTAGCCGGATAATAATCGGCAAATATAGCAGGTACATCACTATTCCATTGCATGCATCCAGAACAAAAATAACGCGTTGTTTTCCCAAGGGTCGTAAATCTGGCGTGTACTAATAAAGCGGACAGACAGACAAATGCTCTCTATATATAAAGTAACAATTTACATTCCTCCAAGACGGGAAAGGATGCCGCATTTTTGTACCAAACATGGGATTGTGAAGAAATTTCATCAGTTGATTGAGCGAAGCGAGGTCTTAAAGTTGAGTTGAAACATGTTAAAGTGATATAAGTCACAGAGGGACAAAGCATTTGCTTCTACATTTATTTATATCAAGAAAAAATTCTATTTCACTTTCAATTCTACTAATATTATAAAGGCGACGATTGGATGATATTTGGTATGGACGCAGATTAGGCATTAGATTATTATATGCTATGTTTTGGCTTCGATAATCACAGGTAACACTGCGAGGCGCTGCTAGTATTCAACAAACTTTTGTTGTAAGTAGTGTAACGGGTAAACTTCCAACACCAGATTTTCAAGATCGCATAGGTAATGAATGACAGTCATGGTGGTAAGTCAAGCTATATTAATTTTCAAGTACAAAATATCTAAAATATTGTATACTAGTGGACGCCAGCGGCTTCGCTCGCATTATTTTGAGATAAAAAGTAGCCTATGACACGTCTTCTAAGACCTCATACTACCTATATACCAAAAATCATGATAGTCCGTTTTAGCGTTATGGGCGTTTAAAAAACAGACAATCAGATAAACAGACAATGATTCTAAAAACTTCCGTAGCGTGTTTTATTATCGATTTAAAGTACGAGTATACCCAAACTTTTTTTTTCTAATATTTCTATGTTCAAATTTTTGACCCTGTTCAGCTTTATTATATGTATCGATAGATGATGATATACCGTAAACCCTTCTATCTTTCAATAGCAATGAACTTGAAGAAAGTTCGGAAGGTCCGCACCGGTCTAAACTAATTAAGTGAAGTTAGGAACAGGACGTGCGGAAGTTCGTCGGTGACCGGTCGGTACGGCTATTTGGGGTAAGTTCGATTTGGATAATTTAGTATTTGAGTTTAGAAGAGTTATTCTCGGGTTCTAGATCGATTATTAGATTCTTGCTGGCAATAGTGAGTTTTAAGTTTCAGCCGATGACAGCGGGTGCAATTTTTTTTTTACGTGGATTAGGTTTACCTTTGACTACAGCCTGCCTGATGTTAAGCATTGCTGCAGCCTAGGGTGTAACACGCTTACTTAGAAGATACATATTAACTCTAGATTTGATAACCCCTGGATTGTAGTTCACAGGAAACACAGGTTCTGGTAAAGTGTTCCAAAGCTTTGCCATCCGTACAATAAACGTAGACGTAATATGTTTTTGTAAAATTAATATCGCATATACATAGTAGGTATTTATCCTTATAATCGTAGGTACCTTTTACAATTGATTTATGGACACCTACAAGTATGACACTGTGGTCTTTGGTGGATACAATATTATGTACTGCTTAGCATATGAGAGGGGTCAACTTGACTGTCAAGTGTTTTTTATACCGTATTTGGGGCTCTGACATGGTTTGTAACAATAAAATGAATAAATTTATATGGTGAATTATTTGCTATCATATCACAATATCGTAACTTAACAACTACAGTAAGATAATATTAAAACAGACTTAAGATGCCTCTGTCAAAAACATATCACATTACACGAACGAATATGTACGTTCAGTCACTTACTCATGTGGCTTTCAAGTGAGCTAGCTTTGTCATCTTATACCACTCAAACTTAAAGCAAGTGTGAAACTTAAAACTGTTTAAACTATTGTTTTTGGTTCTTTTGAATTGTGGTGATATCTGATGCTACCTAAGTCACTTTTTTGTTAAGTTACTATAGGGATCATGTCAAATAAGTATTTTTTTACCGACATAAATGATAATCGTAACACAGTCTTACGGCTACCACGAGGTCAGAGGATTCACATGTTATTGTACAATATTTATGTCAAAGAAACGAATTTTGTATTTGTATTTATTTGTATTTGTAATCTACAAAATAATTTACAACTAAATCATTAGTGTAACAAACTGTGTGACAAACTTCCTTCGAGATTGGGTACGAAAATAGACCGATAAATTATCTCAGAGGCTTTGAAAAGTAACCTAGATTATTGAAAACTATAATATTTTAAATAAATAATAGTAGACCATTGAACTAAATAGTATCAGATAAAACTTAGGACTAACATTATCAAAATACAAGATAGAAACTCGTTCTAAATTGTCCCCAACAGAAAAATGCTCCGTGGTCTATAACGGTGTCTGTTTATCTTCTGTGTAAGCGAAAAGTGGTCGGTCGACTTACCTAATGGGCAATTTTGACCGGCCATTGCCAGACTGACCTATACACTCCGTTTTACAGTATAATCGCAGATTGAGATGTGGCAGCATGGAATTACTAATAATATTGATATTTTCTAAGTTTTACAATGCTATCCAAAGTTACACTTAGAGTTTGACGCGCCGATCATCAATGTTAATTGTGTTAAATCTCGTATATTAACATGAAAAGTAATTTTATGTTTATTTTTACCTTCATACCTAAACGGTTAAACTGATTTAGAATATACATTTTGGTATGGAGACAGATTTTACCCAGGACTGGATAAGCGATAGTCCAACAGTACATAGTCCAATTTATATGGGGCGAGGTGCCCGCTTATCGTATCGTATCGCTTATCCAGCAATATTTAAAACATTGGCACTTTACAAGAATTTGTATATATTCTTGTGTTGCTATGGGAATTAAGACAACAAACAGTTTAATATTGTTTCTGAATATTATCTATGTTTAGATGGCCATTCTATCTATTCATTAAAATCCACGTTCAATACTATTGAAAACTAAAACCTGTTCAAAACTAAATAGCACATAATTTCTCCCTTTCGCTACCTCAGTTCCTGAAGCTATTTACAGAACGCAAATAAGGACTATAATTTTACTCGGACTTTTAACTACAGCAGGGAAAACTCAAAGTTAGGATAAATATTTGTAGCAAACTGGTCTAGAGAACTCGATTTCTCTCATTTGTTAGTTTTTAGTGTGTTTATTTATTGTTGAAGTTACTTTTGCTTACATTTATAATAGTAAATGTATGTGAAAGAAAAATAAGTGTAGGTACTGTCTTAGATATGTAGGAAACCAAATAGTAGATTAACATGAGGCGAACCGTATTGTTGTTTTTTTTTCTTTTATCATGCCTACTTTTGCAATCTTCATTTAATTTCAATCTTACTTTTTTGGTATTGTTTAATGAGATCACCATATAAAATTTATGCAAATAAGATTATTAATTTTGACCCAAAAAATAACCACAACGCCGACTGGAACAACAATTATTTACCCACGCGCTTCAAACATACTGTGTTGATTTATATTTATTATCAAAATTGATTTGAGGATTCGGTTTTTTCGTCTATTATAATTATTTTAATCTATCTAAATTTTATAAAGTCTCAGTCACAACCCGTTGAGCGATAGGAAAATGCTACAAAATGAATTATTTTCCGAAGAAAACTCTTTGAGATCGTTTGCTTTGTGAGGTACCAATGCTAGTAAAAGAAACCAATCAAAGAGGGAAAAATAAATAACTATACTGTACAATATAAGTAGGTACATTTATTAAATTATATTCTATGATTTTTCTATATTCATTAATACGATATACGACGAAATTCTAACTATAGCTCATTATTATGACAACAATAAAAAGGTTTATTTCACATATTGAGATTTTATAGTTAGAGGTTAACCAAATAAAACCAGCATAAAGTAGGTTTTTAAAATTAAAACCTATCAACACAACACCATACAACATTTTTACATTCGCACCTGCAACAACAGAACACTTTAATCTCCGTTTAAATCAGCAGCTAAAAAACAAAGACCGCGCCATCTGTTATTCCAAAAATAGTACTACTACAGGAATGTACTACAGCGTGCAACAATAGATCTGTCTGTCTCGCTGCGGGATATATTTTACTGCAGAGACACACTGCTGTAACGAGTGGTGAATACCTTTTATTTTTCAATAGTTTATGAATATTATGGGACATATCACACAGCACAGCCCCTGTTAGTCTGAGAGGAAGGTATATTTTTTATATATGTCCATTAAATGAAAAAAATACCAAAATGCGTAACGCTCAATGGTAAGCATTACACTTTCCCTTCATAATGCTCATCTATTTAAAACCAAAATCAGACCTGTATCAAAAAATATATTTCTTCTTCTTATAAATGAAAGCTTTGATCATAAAAGCTTTAGATAATAATATCCATTTGTTTCAAAATTTTAAAATTATAAAATTTTTGCTCTTTCCCAACTGTGTGTCACGAACTTAAAATTAACTTAAGCTCATGGCGCCGCCAGCGTCGATTTATTCCGGCTGTCGTCGATACGTTTACATTCCTAGCTTGCAATAAATAAGCTATTAGGGAATATTACAGTCAAAATTTTCACAATTTTAAGTCTGGTTTCCGTATTAAAGGGTCTGATAAACAGCGCAATATAACCGCCATGTTTTAAAAGAATAATCGATCAAACAGTTTCCTAAATTAAGTAGTACTTATTGCTTTTTTGCCTCACTCAACAAGCATCACTTAAAAAGCATCTATCCAAAATAAACTAACCGTTATAATTAATTTGTCTTTAGACCTGCTCCCTAGAATGATGGGTACTATGTCTCATAATATTAGTTATCATTGAAACATTATCTATTTTTTATTTCAAAACGCTACCAGAACAGTTAAGAGATCCAACCACCAACCGGCTTTTAAAATATTCTTAACCCAAGTATAAACTTAGCCCTTGACCATTAGCCGAAAATAATGTTTCTCGTGTTAAAAAAGCAAGGAAAGGTCAGCATCATTACTTGTATAAAGCAGAGGCACCGTGTACTATGTGGAACCTAATTCAACGAGACTGGAATACATTGAGCTGGAAATATGTACTGGGGGAGCCTTACATGTTACGATTGTTAGAAAATACTAGGACGTTTTCTTTTCAAATAAATTCCTCAGGAAAAATGACAATGTACAAACATTTTAAGTGAAATGCTAATAAAGATAAGTACATTTATAGACATAGAAACGTATAAAATTCCATCTTAAATTAAGTCGTATTAGATAAAAATAAGTGAAATTTTTAATCTATATATATGAAACTCAAAGGTGACTGACTGACTGACTGACTGACTGATATAGTGATCTATCAACGCACAGCCCAAACCACTGGAAGGATTGGGCTGAAATTTGGAATGAAGGTAGATGTTATGACGTAGGCATCCGCTAAGAAAGGATTTTAGGAAATTACACTTTTAAAGGAATGAAATAGGGGATGCAAGTTTTACTTCTTAATTCGAGCAAAGCCGCGAGCACCCGCTAGTCGTAAATATATTGTAAACAAAAGCACCAATTTGTACTAATAAATAAGTAGTAGTTTTAAGTTGTTTGTATTTGTTGTGCACGAATTGGTGCTTGCCTATGACATTGTTACTTTTCATTTACATATAATGTTCGATGAATAAAAAAATACACGCCATACACCCCAATCTGCGAATTACTAAAAAAAA
Organism: Macaria liturata; assembly: GCA_964023185.1. Lineage (NCBI taxonomy): Eukaryota > Metazoa > Arthropoda > Insecta > Lepidoptera > Geometridae > Macaria > Macaria liturata. Next base: position 11,396,694 of record OZ026824.1, read on the forward strand.
ACAGCATTTCAAACCAACCATTTACGTTTAATTTAACTTGTCAAAGTTTGTTTAATACAGTAGGTAACATATTTAATTGTGTCGTTTGATATAAAAGTCCCAAACACCTCGATTGCGGTTGCTTTACTCATCCATAAAATTGTCTGGACGGTCTGTCTGTAGAGTATCAGTGTAAGGCCCGCGGTATTATGGCTATCAATTCTACTACTTATTTATACAAAACTTGTACTAGTACTTGAAGTATAGAAAAAAAGTCAGTAAGTTTGAATGAGAGTAGTCATCTCTGGTGTCACAGATTTTAACCAACTTAGGGGTTTCTGGCATGGATTTACGATTACCGTACTGTGACAAACAGCCGAGACCTACAAAACCTGTCATACGACCCACAGGAGCACCGAAAATGCAATGCTATTTTTGGTCACCCATCCAAGGACTGACCGCGTCAACACTTACTTAAAATTTAATTAGAAAACAATTACATACGTATGAGAAAAGAAGCCTATGAGTATTTTTAAGTCCGATGTGACTTAAGTTTAGAGTTAGCAAAATTATAATATTAAATGTCGACATATTCTGTTAAAACCTTATTTGAGCTAAATCTACTTGAATAAAAGAACCGTATGTTTCCCGAGCAATCACGATTCCCCCTCAATTACTACCTTCCCAGTACTACATATTGAGCACGACATCCGCTGGCGAGCCGCGACCTCGTGCCAGGTTCACGGCTATGATTGGCTAATTCCTGCCCGAATCCATCAATAAGCGATTAAGTATTGCGCCTGATCACCTCGGGTCATTAACCCCGGACCGTTGGTGTAGAATTACCAGTATATACTGTAGTAGGTATACCTGGCCCAGACCGCTGCTGAATAGAAATAAACTAGGTGCTAGGATAGTTAGATTTACAAAGCTTTTCCAATTTCGTAGTAGCACTATTAATTACGAGTGGCTTTGTGATTTGTGTTTCTGGCGTTACGAGTGTCCATAGGTGACGGAGAGAGGAGATAGCTTATCTGCTTAAGGTCGTCTGCTTTTATGTAGGTATTTTTTTTTTATAAAGAAAATCTTGAATAATTTAGTTTTCTTAGAAATATTCTCTTTTCATCTCGTCGAACGTTATTAAAAAGCGGTTGTGACTGTCGATGCACAAGGCTGTTACATCTTCTGTCTGTCTGCTGTACGTTTCGAGATGTCCCTCCATTTCTAATGACTTGTCGCATTCATTGTACTGCAGACATACTATAGAAAATATCAGGCATATTAGTTACTTACTGGCGGAAATCCAGTGCAGATAACATTACAAGTATTGAGTGTTGTGTCGCTGCGAACACAACAAATCCTAAAATAAGAGTAATGATTTCCAAAGTCATCACTTGTTATGGAAACACACACACACACACACACACATTGGTAAGCATTGCCGCTGTTGGAGATAAAAATGTCACAGTGTATTCTGAAATAAATTTGACTAACAAACAAATTCGCCTGAACACAGCATTACGTGCTAAAGCTTACACTAGGTAAATCCTCTTTTCTCATTTAATCTTCAGTTAGTAATAATTAATAATAATAACTATTTTACCGGGACATTGCACAGCGCCATCTAGCCCACACTAAGCAAACACTTCTGTCGTGAGTACTAGTGTAAAAACATACTTAGTATTCATAGAAACGACTAGACTCAACACAAGTTCTCACTATCCCCCGATTATAATTTCACCAATATTGCTAACACCTTAGAGATTTCACATATCTCTCATAATACTTAGACTAGACCATCAAGCAGCTATGTCCACTAATGAATCAATAGTCAGACGGGTTGATAAAGCGGCGGCTCGCGTCGCGTTGCTAGAATACTGCGCCTCTTAGATATTCTAGATGTACGAGTAGGTAGAATGGATATGGTAGATACGATATAATCGCAAAGGTCGACGTGGTCAGTCCTTGGATGGGTGACCGAAAAGTGGCAATCCAATTTGGGCGCTTCCGTGGGTCGGATGACACGTTAAATTGTAGGTCCCGGCTGTTTGTCTAGTACGGCAGTCGTTAAGCCATGTCAGAGGCCCTCAGGGCGGCTTGTTTAACTCTCGACACCAGAGTTGGCCACTCTCATTCGATAAGAAGAAGAAGAAGCCAGCTTTTACTTCCACAACCTTTTTTTGTAAAAATCCAATGAATATAATCTTAGTGCGAGTTCAGAGCTTAGCAAATATCAAAATCCTACAATCAATTGGCTTACTAGGACTTCTCATACCAATGTAATACTAGTTGAAATTCCTTATAATAAGTATCTGCGTGAGTCTAAAATGAATTATGAACTTAGATTCTTAAGTCAAAAACACAAAACATTGTACACCCGTATGCTATTGGCAAATAGCACTTCTTCACGCACTATGACAGTTTCCCGAAAAAAACCGTTGGAATAAATTAAATATTTCAGAATAGCACTAATTCACACACTATAACAGTCCAATAGGTTTTCTGAAAAACCGTTAGGTTTAAATGAAATTTTGCACTTTTCACGCACGAAATAGTCCATAAGGTTTTTTACGAAAAACCGTTAGATTTAAATATTTCAGAATAGCACTAAGTCACACACTTTAATAGTCCATTGGGTTTTTGAAAAAACCGTTGTATTTAAAAAACTATCACTAACAAGTGTTAAGATTTAATATTTTTTGAAAATTAATTGAGAATGCTTGAAAAAGCGTTAATTCGAAGAACGTGTGCTCAGTTCGAGAAGTAACGACGCAATGACGGAAGGTGATCCACCACCCTCTCTGGTGACCAAAATGGTAAAGTAGGTAACAGGTGCTCTGATTGGTTGATAGGGTATCCTGGGCTCTGATAGGACGAGACTCGCGAGAAATTGACAACGCATCTCTCATTGTTTATGCTGGGCATCGTCACATGCCTAATAATATTTATCTTTGTTCCTTCATTATTTTACTGTCCTCATCAAAAGCAGACCACTTGCTATACACTTTATTTATGACAATGGTGCCTTGATATGTGCGCACAGTACGCGTTTATTTATTGCTTAAATTTGCCACCATAAGAGACATACAATTGCCAACTAATAGGAGCGTAGAAACAATGGAAAATGTGGAAAAAACGGGAAAAAATATTCATCTTTGAAGCTTCCGTTGCGTGCGCAGCAAAAACGGTTCAAGATATCAAAAAAAATGTATAAAATAAAATAAATAAGATAAAAATAAAAAAATAAATTGTATACATGTAAATTGTTAATAGCAACATTGTATGCCATACTGTAACATAATTAGAATACTGTGTTCATGATATGTGTTTTTAAATAAATGATTAATTAATGATTATAAAATGATCTAACAAAATGTCCGCGAAAGTAAACATATGTCTATCTTTTAATATTAACTCACTAGAATCGTTTTTATGGTAATAACTATTCCACGCGGAAGAAGTCGCGGGCACCAGCTAGTATTATATGTATATAGATACCGAATCGAACCCACGTTTTGTCGCGCTACCGCCACGCGTAGGCGGGTAATTCTCAAATCATACAGGGTAGGTAATTGAAAGTCCTCCGTTTTTTTATGAGAATATATGAAAAACCTTACCTTATGCTCGCGTAGTTTAGTGATAAGCTCGTGGTAGGTGGCAGCACGCGCGGCGGCGAGCGAGGGCGGCGGCAGGCGGCCCTCCATGCAGTGCAGCCAGCGTCGGAGGCAGCGGAGCTCGTGGCCAGTGTCTGGAACAATGATAAATAAGCTGTGTTTCCTGCGAATTACAAGACTCGCACTAAGCGTTTTGCTTCTACTTTTATAGTGCGAACTGCTAAACTGTGAAACTCCCTGCCTGACTCCCTGTTATCCGCGGAATATAACCTTGCGATCTTCAAAGCGAAAGTGAATCGGTTCTTACTGGGTAAGCACGTTCCATCCTAGATCGTAATGATTGCTTACCATCAGACGAATTACGGTCAAGAGCAAACCCATTCCTTGTAAAAAATCAGGGGTTTTCAAATTAATCAATATGGCTTTATTGTACCCCAGAAAACAAAAATACAATACAATTTACAGAAATATTGGTTGGGGTGTACTTTACGGGACGCAGGACTTTGATTTTTTTCGGGCATGTGTGATGTTCACATAACACCACTTTTTTATAACTGATATGGATAAAGGAAGGTTAGAGAATGACGAAATGTATGGACAACTTTTTTCTTAAATTATTCCTTCCATATTTTAAGGAGTTTTGAAGCTATTACGAAATATTTAGAATATCATAGAAAGCGAACTAAGCAGTTATGACAAAAATGGTCTTTAGGAATGTTGATCAGCTATACATCATCTATCTATATTGAGAATAAAACAAGGGGCTCATGTTAATACCGCACATGTCAGAAAAAAATCAAAGTTGAATTTTTCTATGAAGTATACTTGACGGGACGCAGGACTTTGATTTTTTTCGGGCATGTGTGATGTTCACATAACACCACTTTTTTATAACTGATATGGATAAAGGAAGGTTAGAGAATGATAAAATGTATGGACAACTTTTTTTTTAAATTATTCCTTCCATATGTTAAGGAGTTTTGAAGTATAGTATTACGAGATATTTAATTTTGAAAGGTCATTGACCTTTGACATCGGGAATCATTATTGCGAGTCAGGGTCAATGACCCCGTAGTTCCGTGTGGTTCGAGATTTTTTTAAAGGTCATTGATATTTGACCTCGGGTCATTGACCTTGACTCGTAACATGATTCCCGGGGTCAAAGGTCAATGACCTATCAAAAAAAAAAACATATTTTTGGCGTCCCGTAAAGTACACTCTAACCGAAATATTACGTAACATAGGTACATTGGGCGGCCTTATCGCGTAGAGCGATCTATTCCAGGCAACCTTACTAAAGATCGCTAGGAAAGAAACATGTCAAAAGTCGATGGCGTACAAACAACAACATGACAGATACCTTAACAAACAAACATACCTATTAAACACTAAATTAAAGCTAGGAAAGCACAACAAAAAAATTTAGGTACAGTATGACTGTATTATTGACTGGCCTGTTAGCTTAGTTGGTAGTGGCTCTGCCTTCTGATCTAGGGGTCGCGGGTTCGATTCCCCCGCATGGCACAAGTAAATAAATAAATAATAAATAAATATTCCGGGACATTGCACACCTCGCCATCTAGCCCCGCACTAAGCAAGCGCTTGTGTCGCAAAGCCCAGAAGCAACTGAACGCCGTTCAACGAGGATTCGTTCAAAAAATCACGAAGTCATACAAGACGGTGTCGCTGAACGCGGCCCTTACACTCGCCGGATTGCTTCCATTGGACCTTAGAGTCTTGGAAGCAGCATCTTTATTTGAAATAAAGCGTGGTTATTCCCGAAGAGTGATCAATGAACACGACATCGAAAAAAATATAGACTTTGCTCTGCTACCACATCCAGCTAAAGCTAAATCACTGCAATTTGGTAGCGTGGCAGATAGTGCAGACTGGTCTCAGCGAAACGAGGAAGCCTACAAAATATTTACTGATGGGAGTAAAATTGAAGGTAAAGTCGGTGCTGCTCTTTCAATATGGCAAGGCAAAACCGAAACCCAGTTTCGCAAGTTTCGACTGGAGCCATTCTGCACTGTTTACCAGGCCGAACTGTTAGCACTTCAAAAGGCGGTAGAAATAGCTTTAAGAAGCAAAGTGGACGAGTGTAGTATATTCTGTGACTCAAGATCAGCCCTTGAAACAGTGGCTTCTGGAGTTTCCCTCCATCCTCTCGCCGTAAAAATTAATGCAGCTGTCAATGGACGACCAGACAAAACAATACACTTCTTCTGGATCAAGGCACATGTAGGACTGGAGGGAAATGAAAGAGCTGATATTCTTGCCAAGGAAGCTGCGTTACACCGTAGGACTAGAGCCGATTATGAACAATGCCCGATTTCATTTGTCAAGCGTCAAATACGCTTGGACACGCTTGACGAATGGAACCGGCGCTACAAATCAGGAGTGAGTGCATCAGTAACCAAGCTATTTTTCCCTGACGCTGTTAGAGCATATTCTATGCTGAAAAAGATGGAGCTCACTCCCATATTGGTACAGGTGTTCACAGGGCATGGGGGATTCTCAGAATACTTACACAGAGTCAAGCGCAAGGACAGTCCCGCATGCCCTTGTGACCCGGACATGAAAGAAACTGTTGTACATATCTTGACAGAGTGCCCCATTCATGGGAAGGATAGAAATGACCTAGAAATTAGGTTAGGTATAAAGATAGAAACTAAAATACTGAATGAATTGGTGTGTAACAAAGATTATAGAAATAGTTTTCTGGAATTCTGTAAAAAAGCTGGTAGACAAGTAATTAATAGAAATAAATAGTATTAATAAAATCACTTAGGTATATCATGAATGTATATACAATAAGTAATTTATAAAAGAAAATAGAAAAAAAAAAACAGAAAACAAATAAAAAAAAAGAAAAGAATAGAAAAAACAAGAAAAAAAAAAAAAAACATGAAAAAAAATAAAAAATAAATAAGGAACCCGTTTTATTGTGCATACCCCAACCCTTACCCCACGCAAACCTATATAAGCACTATATTAATATATACTGCTACTTTACTTATAGACTAAACTTCGCTTCAAATTTTTTGATGTGATCAGTGTTTGTTGGACAACATCTCCGACTTCTATATGTTGGTGGATTGATCGACGAACATACAAAAAAAAAAAAAAAAAAAAAAAAAAAAAAGCGCTTGTGTCGTTTGTACTAAATAACGGATATAATACTTGTATTCTTTTCTTTTTTTTGTAAATATATTATACATACAAACGACCAGACTCAACACAAGTAATTATTAATTTTAAAGTTCATAAATATTTGTGTCATGCGGGAATCGAACCCGCAACCTCCATCTAAACTTCACGAAATGCATACCAAGATGTCTAGCGCATCGAATGAGTACCATCAGAACCTGGCTAACGACCTTCCTAAATCCTAACCCTCAACGGACTGTCTGAAAATCTCAAAAATATTTTTTACATTTCTACATATCTTTGGCTGCTAGTGAATTTAGACCCCTAATCCTCTGAAATCTGCATTTAAACTGCATGAAATGCATACCTAGATGTCTAGCGCATCAAATCAGTACCATTAGAACCTGGCTATCGACCTTCCTAACCCTCATCGGACTGTTTGAAAATCTCAAAATTATTTTTTTCTAAATCTATCTTTGGCTGCTAGTGAATTTGGACCTCTAAACCTCTGAAATCTGCATCTTAACTGCATGAAATGCATACCTAGATGTCTAGCGCATCGAATGAGTACCATCAGAACCTGGCTAACGACCTTCTTAACCCTCAACGGACTGTTTAAAAATCTCAAATTTTTTTTTTCTAAATCTATCTTTGGCTGCTAATGAATTTGGACCTCTAATCCTCTGAAATCTGCATCTTAACTGCATGAAATGCATACCTAGATGTCTAGCGCATCGAATGAGTACCATCAGAACCTGGCTAACGACCTTCTTAACCCTCAATAGACTGTTTGAAAATCTCAAAAATATTTTTTACATTTCTACATATCTTTGGCTGCTAGTGAATTTAGACCCCTAATTCTCTGAAATCTGCATTTAATCTACATGAAATGCATACCTAGATGTCTAGCGCATCAAATGAATACCATCAGAACCTGGCTATCGAGCTTCTTAACCCTCAACGGACTTTTTGAAAATCTCTAAATTATATTTTTAACATATCTCTCTTTGGCTGCTAGTGAATTTGGACCTCTAATCCTCTGAAATCTGCATCTAAACTGCATGAAATGCATACCTAGATGTCTAGCGCATCGAATGAGTGCCATCAAAACCTGGCTATCGGCCTTTCTTAACGCTCATCGGACTGTTTGAATATCTCAAAATTAATTTTTTAACGTATCTCTCTTTGGCTGAAAGTGATAGGGCCGTTAATAAAATAAGTCACTCACCAAAGATAATTTATCCATAAAATTCCGTCATAGACAGAATTCCAGTAACTTGGTCTCACAAAAGCAATTAATTTCACTGGTTTTGTCGTAATGTTTGGTTAAATGATTTCACAACGTTAAATAACCGTTATTTTTGTTTAATTTAGTTTTTTGTTATTAACACATTTTGAATTGATAAATTTGAACGTTATAGGTATTTGGAACGGTTCACAATGTTCTTTAATAATCACTGGACACAACACGTAAAGAATATTAAAAATTAAATAGATTTTTAAACAAATTGTTTAAGGCGTGCGACAGCGGCGACACAAAATCACGTACTGGCGAGTTGCAGGCGCCTTCCCACGTGGTGAGCCGAGTGGAGCGGATACGGAAACGAGTGAATTCGAATTTTGCTTTTTTAAAGTAGTTAACTATCTAAATGTGTGACAGTGGCAGCACAATTCCACAGACTGCTGCTTAGTAAACAATATAATCGTCTTCGGTTGACCCGAAGTATAATTTAGATACTTTTATAAACTGTGGAAATGACATCATGTTTTTTGGCTTATCCTCGTTGAGTATCGCACCTGTCCTGCAGAATTTATTCATTGGGAAAGTTATCATATGTAGATACTTTTATACATATCGTGATGTGCGCTCTAGTCCTGCTTCTAAAGACATTTATTTTGTAGTTCTCAAACAAAATTAAAAAAAGAACTTAAATTTATTGATGCATGGCTGCAATCTAACCGGGGTGGCATAGATAAAAAAAATGATCATCATTAAAATTAAATATATCATCATCATCATCGGGTAATATGGCAAAACTTCAAACTTCAGTTTGGGCTCGGCACAAACCAGAAAATTATGATGTTACAAAAAGACGTCAAAGTTAATAAACATCTAAGGCTTAATAAGTATTTACAAGGCCCAGTTTAAGAGCGCATCAAAGTTAAGTAATAATCACGAGAACCTTATTCTCATTATCTATAATTATCAGAATCACAACTTCTCCCACTTTAACTCATTGCCACTCGAAAAATCGTATCAAAACAATCCGGAAAGTAATTCACACAATTCAGAATCATGTCAGTGTCTGTTACAATGCTATTGGGATGACACGCCACAGCTGAAACTAATACCAGGAAAGAATGAACGGACCGATTCTCGGAAAAAAAATGTAATGTTTTGCGTTAGATGTGACTTCTTGACTTTTGTAGATATATAAGTCCAATATTTGTACGTATGTTATTTTAATTAAGTCCATTAAAAGAAGATTAATAGACAACTAAATATTTTGATCCGTAGACACCACGTCCTTTATAATCCTTTATTTATTCCTCTCCATCCAATGGTTGCCTGGAAGAGATTGCTTTTAGCAATAAGGCCGCCACTTGTGGCACTAGATTAATTTATGTAAGTATTTTTTATTAATTTTGTTTTATATGTGTGTGACAATAAAGAATTATCTATCTATCTATCTATCTACTTACCAAATTTATTTGGTCCTAACTAGACTCACTCCAAGACTAAATAACAACGAAACCCAGTCAGTACTTAGTTACCTTAATACGGGTATGTTTTTATTAACCACTAGTGGACGCCCGCGGCTTCGCTCGCATTATTTTGAGATAAAAAGGTTTAAAATGAACATAACTTTTTTATTTACGAACCGATTGAAATGAAACCGACACTAAATGTTAAGTTGAAAATACACCAACATGTTAGTGAAAACCGTAGACAAATCGGTTCAGCCGTTTTCGAGTCTATAACGAACAAACATACCGATAGACAAACAGAAATTTCTTCTTGAGACATGATTTTTGTGTTCTATTGCATCAATAAGGACACGTCAACTATTTTTTTCTCATCTTCAATGTACAGACACCGACCTGTTACAGTTTTATTATATGTATGAATGTACTAACCCGGCGATATTATTTTATTGTCACTACCTTCGTATAAAATATGTACTTATATATCCTAATTTATAAATGAGAAAAATATACTCACACATTTACTTCTGCCCAGTCACCAACAGTGTAGTACGCTATATATATGATGATAAATACCTCTATACTTTCTAATGAATTAGCCTAAACTACCAAGCTGGTCCAAGTATTGAAACGTTGACTTTAACAAAGCTTTTTTTTTATTATAGAAGGTTTACACTAAGAGGAAAAATTGGGATAGGTACTTAAAATAAAAGCAGTCTTTAAAAAATACTACAGCTCATATTTTATAATCGAAGTTACACATTCATTTCATTAACAATGATCACAAAAGTTTCTTTATCTTTTGTTTACGCACCGCAAAGAACATTCCGTTGGCATACAACTCAAAGAATCAATAATTCAATATACAATTGAACGTATTCTTTAAAAATAAATTTACTTAGTGGAAATAATTTATTACAATATTTACATTCCAATACGCAAATACAACTTGTTTTTATTCACTATTCATATAATAAATGTCTTACTATCAAAGTATAAATAAGTTAATCGATATATTGACTATTAACGTATGTAGGTACCTACATTTTTCAATATATTTCACTATTTATGTCTGTTTTTAACCGAATTCAAAAAATAAAATAAATTTTAATTTGTGATAGTGTATATAAAAATATTTTAAACTACGGTTATTATACAGTTTGATTACGAACAAAGATTTTTAGACAACAATAAAATTACTTTCAAAAGTTCCACTTTCAGCCGCCAAATTTAAGAGCAACCCATTACCAAAGTTAAAGGTCCTATCTACTTAAGAGCGCACCTATAACCAGGCAGTGAAAGTTTTCAGTATAATTTCATCCTTGCAAAGATAAAAACGCTTTGTCTTCGCCACAATGGGGTGCCAAGTTCGTAAAGAATTAGTAACAACACAGACCAAACACATTTGTTGCACGATTTCAATAAACAGCAAAACAATTACAATAATTTAGTATAAAATCCTTTTTTTATTTAACATTTTCATTAATGCTATTCCTAAAAGTAAAATCTTGATACAATAGTTGTGTAAGAAAACAACTTATTTTAAAAGTTTTCGTACATGAACTAACTTATTATTTGCCTCAAAGAAATCTGTTACAAACAAACTGTAAGTATTTGTAAGAAAGTTTTTTAGAAATTTTGAATCACACCAGTTTAAAATAACATCCTAACATAATGTGGCATTATATCTAACGAACGTACGATAGGTACATATTTCGTCAATCTGATTATTTCTTTGTTTTTATTGTGTTTTGTATCCAATAAAAAGCATTGGTGTATTTATCTATAAAGCAGACATAGATTACCTAAAACAGTTGCAAGTCTATAAAACCCACGAGCTAAGTTCAAGGTCAAATCCGGCGAGATTCGAGATATAACTTGGACTCCAGAATCAAGATTACAGATTTATGGACTGCGAGGATGTCTCTGGTATGGAAATTCGAGCAATATCCGACGTTTTACTGTTACTGTAGTATTTTACTGGTCATATAGTTTGCCCGCTCGTATCCGTTGTTTCATGCGACAGTTTGCTTTTTATGATAGGAAATTTTGACGAGTGCTAAACAGTATATTGAACCTTTTTTGAGGATTCGTTTAGAGCTTCAACTGCAAATATTTTTCCTGGAAAAATACTCCTCCTCCTTGCGTCGTAATCTTAATAATTACTGGAGTTCGTGAATCCCTCCATGGGATATTAGTTATTACTTTTGTCCTTACGTCGAGGGTATTAGCTCCTTAAAAACTAAAAAGTTAGCAAAGTTAAAGTCACACAAATTTCAAAGACTAAATTTAAGTTGGAACTCTCTCATGGAAAATTTCTTATACAATAGGTTTATCAATATTGTACTCAATTCTTTATTGTATTATGTGTTTCTGTGTTGACATATTTTGTAATATTCCAATATGAATAAATTAACCTGAAATAAAGACAAGCGAGTGTGGCGTAGCGGTTCCAGTGTGTGCTTTTCATTCAGACGCACCCGGGTTCGAATCCGGCCCTACACCAATGACTTGTATTTTCAAGTTATGTGTGGATTTGCACTCGCTTAACGGTGAAGGAAAACATCGTGAGGAAACCGACATGTTTGAGGACCACAATATCCGAGGACATGTGTCTTCCGTGGAAGGACCTGGGCGCCCACCACGATGTATCTGCCCAAGAAAACTCCCCTAGCGGATTAATTCTGCGGGGGAGTCACGACCCTCAGTCATGAGGAATACGACTCAAGAGAGAGAGAGAAAGACTTTTATTTGATTTTTATTTATTGACCTATGGCCCAGATGGCACGTTGAAATTGCAAATCCCTGATATGAATCATAACTTTCACTTTCTTTTTAGCTATAAATGTGACCGATTGAAGCGCTTATGTTCGATAATCGCTTAAGATCACTTCATGCAGCCGAGATCCTGGCAAGTCGACATAATAATACAGACACTCCTCTACAAATTATCTGATGAACAAAGCAGGTAAGTAAATTCAATGTAGTATTTATGATTCAATACAATATTAATTGCAAATACAATTGTTAAACCCCGTATAGAGATAGGTATGGAAATTAAGGCATAGCTATTTCTGAGCTTAATCTTATGGATAGAATGATAGATCGATTAATGCTTTATTAAACTTGTTTATGTGTCCAACATAAACAAAATAAAACACAATACCTATACAAACAAGAGAAAATTTAAATCTAATGTTACAAATGGCGGCTGTACCGCTGAAAGCCGTCTCTTCCAGGCAATACCGATACGAGAGACCAGTCAGCATTCTCTGGTGACAGTCTGTCTATTATTTTGTTATTTTATGTGGATTAAAACATCATTATTACTGAAGAGTTTCGAACGTGACATATTAATATATATACATACATACTTGAAAGTTGCTTAAATGAGCAGTCTACTGAAAGCAAAATCGCTGCCCCAAGCATATAAATCCGATGCTAATTTTGTTATTATCGTCGACCATTACTGAGCACAATTTTCCCCTCCCCTGAAAACACCGTAAGAAGAATTATCTTGTTTTTCTCACTGAAATCTGTTAAGCATTTCGGCAGATAAAGCGGAATCGTTAGTCAAGTATAAAGAACTGTTTTTGAGGAAGTATCAAAGGATTACATGGATGGGTTGTTTCCAACAAAAAATGCGCGCTTTCGTGCGTCCGTTGGACACGGAGCTTAGAGACTGCTACTTGGAATCAATTTACTCAAAAAGCATGCGTCACAGTGTTGTTTAGTTATCAGACGACATTTTGAAGCCGTACGGCAGTCGTTAAGCCTGTTCAATGCTCTGATTGCACACAACACTGATATTGATGTGTTTATGTTGTAGGTTTAAAATATTTTATAGTGAATGTGTAGCCTTTGTAAGTGATATGGTCGTCCCATAATTAAGAAATTAAGTTATTATTTGTAAATGTGTACTTAGATTGTTTTACTAAGTGTATGATATATTAACTTTGAGTGTAAATTGTTGTATGTTTTGGCATAATGCTGTTATAACATGTGTTTGAATTTAAATAAATAAATGTCAGCTCTTAGGTCAGTTTCAAATCTCTCGCTGCCAGAGTTGGCCACTTTCATACGAAGAAGAAATTAACTTTACGTCAAGAATACATCAATACATACCAGAATACAAACGTAATTTAATGTTTTACCACCATTCTACGTTGCAAGTCTATTTATTTAATTGTTTTTTGACACGATTTACATTTCGGAAACTTGCTGCTTTAGCTTCTTTAATGCACGTATAGATTTTAATATCATTAAAATCATCATTTGCTTTATGCAACCAATAAAAACAAAAACACTAATAAAACATGTTCAATACAGGAAACAATTCTAAAATGATTCATCATCAACCTCTTTTATTAACAGATCTGTGGATATCTGAATACTCAGGTTTGTTTTTGATCTAAAGTTTTTCTTCCTCTGGTTTTGGCACCCTTTTGAAGAGATTCAAACAAAGTTTAAAGAGAACAAGTTCAGTTAAGAATTTTCATTAAGTCTTTTTGTTGTTTTTTCTTCTTTAATCTGTAGTATCTGCATAGCAACTAGTGTTACTAGTAGAAGGAGGTATACTTACATATATACCTTCACTACACTTATACTTACCCTAGTATATACATCCTTACATCTTTAAACGTTTGCTTTATTGCTAGCTAATCTAAGATCGGAAATCTAATAATTTAACCATATACATATCTGTGGATTTTTTTTATTGGGACCAGAGATAGTTTTGTATTTTTGTATATGTATACATGTGTATATATCAGAAAACTGATATATCTATATGATGTATCTTTGTTAAACCAAAGATACAAAATCTGAAATAGCAAATTTTAAGGCATGTAGAATCGAATGAAATAAAAACTACTAGTTTTTAACCGACTTCCAAAAAAAGGAGGTTATCAAGTCTTCTGAAAGTTTTTTTTTGTGGGTATGTTACGCGATTACTCCGTTGTTTATCAACTGATTTCAAAAATTCTTTTTTTATTCGATGAGGATAGTTTTCGAGATGGTCCCATAAAACATTTTTTTCATTCGGTTCAGTACTTTTTGAGGAAAAACCAATAAACCATCAAATTGATAAAGTTTATGCAAACCAATTTTACCCATATTTCCAAAACTACTATAGTCGGATTTTGATACAGTTTTCTGTAATGTGTTGAGGTTTAATGGTTGCATCTTTTTAGTTATGTATTACAACAACTCACCAGGGGGCGCTGCTGTATACACTATATCTTCTGAATTATCAGCCCGATTTTGATGCGGTTTTCTCTGATAGGCTTAGATTTGTTTAGCAGATGAATTTATGTTGTTTTTTTTTTTTATTGGCTTAGATTTGTTCAGTAACGTGACAGTAGAGTTAAAGCCGGTTTTTGCTTTTGTTTAAAATAATTATTATCAATTGTTGACAATTATGATGACGATTATAAATAGGTATTATACTTGACAAAAATCCGATGAAAAATGGAAAATCTGTTCCTTTCATATTGTTGACAAACCCCAAAGAAATGTACCAAGTTCGCGCCCTAATTCCAGATGTTCACACTGAAGGTTTCAGCCCAATATTAATATTTGTGCTGAAGATAAATTATCTTGTTTCGTTGAGTTTTGTGTATCTTCTAGTTGGAGGGCTCTTATTGAGAACTTTGGTTTGAGTTGAACGCGTTATTCTTAGTGTAACGAGATAATTGCTTATGCTGTTTGATTTGGAACAAGCTGTGTTACTTAGTTTAGTGACAATTTGCTTTGGTAATTTTACCTTTGTGTACTTTGGTAGTTATGAAGTAAGTTTATATGAGGGTGATGAACTCTATGAGGATTAATGCTCAACAACAGAACTGAGAACTGCTGTACTCTGGTGCAATCTACATCAGCTGTAAATGTCATTTTAATAAGGAGCAAATGCCATCTTTTTTGCATGGCCACCTATCTGAAAACTGACGGTAAACGCAGTGGCTTATCTTTGAAAACCGCTGCCGAATCTCATATAATTGTGAGCTCAAGAATTTTGCTCCAAAACTTCTTCTGATAAACTAAATTTATGATAAATCAGTAACATTATGCGATGAACGGCAATTATTTTCCATTATAAGCATCATCCCGTATTTAAGCATAGGTCATACTAGTTTGGATGACTCTTCAGATGACTTGGTGGTGGAATACATGACAATCGATTTAGATAGATAGATAGAATATTCTTTATTGTAACACACGAAATATAAATAAAATACAAAGAAATAGATCAAACATAACTTATACTAGTACGATTCAATGAAAAAAATACAATTAACAAAATATTATGGAATCCTTTCTCCTTTAATCATAACTTACCTCACTGACGTCACATCTCTGGCAATTGATCGCCTGCCAACTAGCGCGAGTAACTTACCCATAATAATATAATAAAATTCTAGCAGATATACGATCTCACGGAAACGGTGGTGCCGTGGAAACCAGATACATGGGTTTTTTTAGATTAGACAGTCACATTTAGGCAACGTAACACCACAAGGTTACCTAAAAATAACACTGTATTTTTAGGTTGAGTATATCTGTACTGGAATGAAATCGACTCACAAAGATTATACATTTGAGGATAGTTGAGTATCCAAACGAAGACTATAAACCTTTTACTATGTTGAGGTTTGGTGGCCACCTAAGTAATTAATAGTGACCGCATACCACAAATCTCGTCTCGCTCAAATAAGTCGGCAGAAATTTCTTTACACATTAATACACATAAACATATACACAGTTAGCAGAGTATAAAAGACACTTATGTACTGTTGAAGTCAGTGCTAGTACTTACAGGGCAGTAGCAGTGGCCTAGAACACTGGGCTTGATGCCAGTTCATATAAAGGAGATAAAATCATTCTCGCTCTGCATACTTCTACAGAAATGAAAGGACTTATTTACCTACTCTCTAGTCTATTAGGTATAATGCCCTTTGGTGCAGTGGTCTATCCACAAGCCATACATATAATAAAGCTAAAGAGGGTCGAAAGTCTGAACATTGAAGATATTGAAAAAAAATATGTTCGGAGATACTTTGAATTGATAGCAGAACATGTTCGAACAATTTCTAGATGTTTTGTCTGTTTATCTGTTTTTTGTTTATCTATTTATCTGTGTCTCTGTTTGTCTGTTTATTTATACGCTCATCACGCAAAAACAGCTGAACGGATCATCAAGATTTTTGGTATGTAGGTAGTATAAGGTCTTAGGAGTGTCATAAGCTACTGTTTATTATGCAAACGAAGCTGGGGGCGTCCACTAGTTTTATGTAAGCTGTGGCATAGCAAGAATATGCAACAGAACAAAGAGCTTGCTTTTATAATACCAACGATATAATATTCATGGATTTGTAGTATTTGTGGATAACGTTTCGTTTGAAAACATAATTTTTGTAAGACCTACAAAAGCTATGAAATTGTTTTTTTAGAAGCGGGCTCTTTGTTTGAATGGCTACAAATTTGAGATATAAAATTAATTGTTGAATTATTTATTTTAATTTAAAAAAAAAATTTGTCCAACAACCAACACTATAACACTTTATACATAATTTTAATAAATATTATGTCGAAAAATGATTTCATAAAAACTTACTAATAACTAACTAACTTGGCGAATTATTATCAAATCCATTATGTGTTTTATCATTATCTTTATTAATAGCAGAAAATAACGTGTTATCAGGCAAGAGATAGTTATGGAAATGTTCTTCTAAAGCTCTAAATTAGCTAAATTAGCTCCAATTCTGCCATATGAAAAGGAAGTAATTTTATGTTTGGTTCGGGTTAAGAATTATGTTAAATGCTTCTTATATTTTTCGTGTCACTACTTTTACTGACACGACTAGCAAGTCGGCATTCCCACACCTAATAATATAAAGTATTATCATATATCATACCATACCCATGTCAGATGTTTTTAAGGCGGCTTGATAAACTCTCGACACCAGAGTTGGCGACTCTCATTCGATAAGAAGAAGATAATATATCCATTCTCATTATATCAATAAACAATACGAGAATTTGGTTACATACATAACGTTGAAGACTCACATCGCTGTACGCAAATTAAATCATAGTAATATCTTCCATTTTCATATAGTTCATTTTAAATGACAGAACGTTTATAGCGTCCATTTATTCGACATAAACTAAAGCTTGTATTTGAATGTAAAATTTGATTTTAATCTTACAACTACAGGTACAGCTCCTTAACAAAGTTCAAGTTCAATAAAGTGTAAGAGTCATAAACATACTTATTAAATTTGTTTTAAAAATGTTTTATCTAGTTACTTGACATACTTCTCCTGGCAACCCGACGGCAACATCGCTCTTCCTCCACTCCCCCTCCCACAACCTCCCACTCCCACTCCTCAAGTGTTCCCCCCAGCTCATATTACTCTCCACCACCGTCTGTTGAACGCAGCGCATCATATACAGAAGCGGTTCAAAGAAACTTATGCGTGACTAGCTAAAACATGACCAAAAGTTATTTATAACGCCATCTGGTATCAATAAATGGTGCTAACTCTGTATAAACTCAACTTCATAAAAGCGCCATCTACCGACGACAAAGTTTCAACATACTCTAAGAACTGTACAGATAACACAGATACGTACACTTATAATGTGTTAAATTTAGTTACAAGTGCCTTTTGGTGTTGAAAAATTGCGTTAAAACTCAATTAATGAAATCAAAAACAAAAAAAAAATTAAGGCACATTATAAAAATGATAAAATATGCATCAATCATAATTATGAATGTCAAAAATGTAAAAAGACAAATTACCATTCAGGCTCGCTCCTACCTATTAAAATACTTTGTACTTAAATATTTATATCAGAACATTTCACACAGCGCCATCTAGCCCCATACTAAGCAAACGCTGGTGTCGTGGGTACTAGATAACGAATATTCTTTTCTTATACAGTGCTAATTGCGACATACATTGGTGTCTGAAAAGCGTACAAATTGGTACTCAAACTTAAGTTCTTACGACCAAGATACTTAAAATATTATCTACTTAAAACCTACTTAATTATATTCTTGCCTTTACTAATTTCTAAGACTCCCTGCTTTATTGTTTTATAAGATCATTCCTTTATAAAATGGCATTTACTTAAATGTTTACTTAGTCACGTTTATTATCTGTATTGATATTTGAAAGAATTGGCTAGATTAGTTGCATTTGTTTTTTTATGTGTACTTAGAAAAATTTATTGATATAAGTTTACTAATGTGTCTTGTTTATAAAAGTTATGAGTAGGTTTAAACCTGGTTTAAGTATTTCAAAGTATTTTTAAACTGTGTTTAAAATAGCACAAACTTTCGTGTAGTTTTTTAAATAGTTTATTGAAATTTTTAGTACTTAAAACAGGTTTAAAACGGTTTATAATTTTGTTTGAATAGGACGGCATTTTGTAAAGTAAATATAATTAAATTCATTGTGTGACGTCCCTTTATATTATGTTATAGACAAATGTTCGCTTGCAAAGCTTTTTTCTTATTATTTTCTACTGATAATTAAATTAGAGTAACTTAACAATTAGCGACGTTGAGGTAGAGTAATTTTAATTATATTATTTTTTTTTATACAGAGTTACTATATACCTAATATGATTTTTCTATCTATTAGATAGAATTAGATTAGATAGATTCCTTAAATCGATGATAAAACACGTTTAATTTTAATGTAGATACTAAAGCCATCTTTAATGTATCTTTATCTGCACAAGAGAACTCCCCTAACGAATTAATACTGCGGGGAGTCACGACCCTCAGTCATGAGGAAATACGACTCGAGAGAGTAGGTTTATTAGATACTAGTGACTCTGTATTATGATTTTTTATAGTATTTCCTTTTAAATAAATATTATTATAAACGTTTCGGTAGCCTCGTGTTAGCTTCAGCATTTCTAAGTTTAAGCCTAAAATGTATTTATGCTGTCTTGTATTAAGTACTTACTTAAACTCTTAAGTATTTACAGTTTACTTACCAAATTAATATTTTGAAAAAACCAGATCTAACGATGTTTTCAACATAAAAACTTACCACTTGATTGAGAATTTAATTTAATTTTTTTAAGTAAATTGTAAAAACAAAAATTCCTTACGTAATTTGGTTACGTGATGGTAAAATTAGCTCAACTATTATGTGTACTTAAACGTATACGACACTGTCTATTGCAACGAAGTTTTTATATAATAAGATCAATTACAAAATATAGAAACCAAGATATTATATAAATAAAACTGTAAAATGTACTTATGATTACGAAACTTACTTAAAATGTTGGCCTCAAAAATGTGCACTTTAATCCAGCGATCTTCAAAGCGGGAGTGAATCGGTTCTTATCGGGTAAGCACGCTCCATCTTAGACCATAGCTATTGCTTACCATCAGGCAAACTATAACCAAGTGCAAACCAGTTTTAGTTAAAAAAAATGTGCAAAAATAATGGTCTGACGGGGATTGAACCAAGTACCTATCTTCGATAAATAGGTATTTACCATCAAATTTATTTTGACCCATTAAAATAACCCACTACTCAAAGAATTCTTTGACATTTAGGCTTCTTTGTTTGGTGCTTTTGTTTAAGTAGGTATATTGTCTCTATGGTTCTTTTGATGGCCAACAATTAAAATTACAACAACCTGTTTAATTATGTTGATTATAATTAATATAATTATGTATTCACTGTGAGATAATAGAGAATTAGCGATTACTATTTCTATAAGAGTAGGTTTGTATTTTGCATCTCTATTCATAACAGTTTTGGTATTATAAAATTAAGTCAGTAAGTCAGTAATAAACTTTGAAATTCTACATTAATTATATTAATGTTTCTTTTGGGACCTAAAACCGTCAGTCTTTCTTTTTTTAATTTAATTCAAGTTTTATAATAAAAGAGCAACAAAAGTTTCTAAATTCTAGAAAATAGAAACGTAATGTGACGCAAACAAGCAATACATAGTTAACATAAATTTGAATTCCGCGAACATTATTTTATGGTTTTGATCATATAAATTCTAGTCAACAAGAAAGATGTGAAAAAAATAAAATATTTTATTTTTTGTACAAAATCAATTTTGAAATGCTACAAAGATAAAACACTAAACATGTTAACAAACGGGTATTTGTTACTATCTATGGTAATTTCTAAGTATATTATATGACAGTTTTGATTTATTTTAGTGGCTGTCTTACAACCTCTAATAAAGGGTACTAACCTTACCAAACAAGTACTATAATTTAATACATAAATCCGTCAAACTCAAGGTAATTTAAGTTTACTCCTTGCTTTGTCTTTAACAATCTATAAATATTTAAATTAATTCACATAAGGATAACAGTAGTATAGTATACTCTTATTTCAAAGAATATTGCTCTTTACGAGATCCTGGAAAACGATTGTAGCAAAGCTAGTGGACGTATAGAATAATATAATAATAATAGAAATTTATTCACCTTATAACATCTCGTTACATTGGGCAAGTCAATTTACATTTTTCTTAATTATATGGTACATACTTAAATTAAATTAGACTTACTTACTAAACTTATCTAACAATATTATATTACTACTAATGATATTCACATGTTAAAGATATTGTCGATATGGTAAACTACTAGATGGGTGACCAGAAAGTGCAACCCATTTATTTTTGGTATTTCTGTACATTGAATAATAAATGTAAATTTGTTGTTGTAAAGGTCATACATCGTACGACAGTCCTAAGGGCGGTTTGAAAACTATTGACACTAAAAGTAGCCACTCTCGTACTACCTAGACTAGATTGTGTCAAAGGTCCTCGAACTTTTTCTCCCTAAAATGGTCTCCAAAGTTCAAATCCGAGGCACGAATGAACATTGAATATTTTAGTATAGGCATACGTTGACACTTTCTGATTTTCGGGTCTGTATAGAATTGAAATAAAAGTGCTATAAGACCCAAAAGTTTCGAGTTTTCTCCTAAAGTGTTTGTAGGTTCTTTATGCCTTGACTATTTGCTGTCGAAAATTCTTCTAGATTTTTGTTACCTATCTATATTTTTTTCTTATTTTTGTTTTAATTCCGCTTGATTTTTGACACATTTATTTAGTCGTATCTGAAGCATTGTTTATGGTCAAAAAATAAATCATAAATAGGTACATAGGTAATATTTATTTCAAACTCCTAAAAATTCTTCATTTACATTACTTTTCGATAAAACTGAGCAACTCTTTGAATACAAATTGATAGATATCTTAATTATAAGCGAAACTTGTAAAAACTTTTCGAAAAGGCGAATTAATTAGAATTTGATGCAAACAAATTAGGTTTCATGGATTATAGAATTACTTTTGAAACATTTTAATGACTAGTTTTACAAGGGTACTTTTAAATAACTTTATCTTCTATTACAAAAATAAAGTAGGTCTTAAATAATAAGAGCTGCTTGCATAACGATTTTAAACGCAGTTAATTAATAAACCACAAGCGACCTTTGATACATTCACTTGTTACCGTAAGTCAAAACTCAATATAGAACATTACATAAACAAACAACAGCTGTGCGAATATGCACATATTTTATAACAACAATCTGTAAAGCTCGTGAAAACATACCTACTTTCGAGCATAATAATGTAATTTTATTGTTTTTGTTGATGCTTATTTTTTTTACATGTCGCAAGCGATTACTGAAGGTACTACTTTAGATAGAACACTACTACTACATTTTAATGTTACTTTTGTAACTTATACGATTGTACATATGTCAACACACCACCCGCGTTTGAAAGAAAGAAAGAAAGAAAACATTTATTGTGACAGATTTAACAGAAGAACACACAGGAGTAAAAACATAATAAACAAACATAAAAAAACCTGCCACAACACAGCCCCAACTCAGCATAATGCTGGTTGTGTGGAAGCAACCAGCGTTTATATAATACATTACACAGATATCATTAGATCATCATTAGATTATCTATTTGAAACATTGAACTCAGAAATAAATCGCATTCGTTCGTTTACAATTATATCATAACATGCAAAACGTTAATATTTTGAAGTGACCTAAGCTACATTTTATACGAAAACAGATCGGATGAAACTGCGGGCAACCACTAGTCATCTAAATAAACTAAAATATAACAGGTTAGTTTAGTCAACATCCTATATTCCATACTTTTTATCGCATGCATATTGCAAGTCAGTGTATCCCACATTAATACTGAAAATATTCGGATGACATTGTAAATAATGTAAAATTCGGCCGATAAAATCTCAACAAGCGTTTTAATTGCTGGCTATATCATTTTAATACAAAATACAGTCGGTTCTGCGCGGTCCTACGATAGTTTAACAAGAAAGATACTTGACTTGTATGTCACTGGATCTATAGAACATATAAAACATAATGTGATTTGATGCATGAAACTACATTAAAAGGTAGGAAATAAAAGAGTTTTGATTGATAGTCAAGCATTGGACCAGCTTTCCTAAAAGACATTAACTGCAAATGATACTACAATGAGGCTTTTTCTGACAGCTGAATAAAAAAATAAAAAATGGTGTTAAAAATGCTCAACAGGTGGCGTTGTACTTGTATGTTAACAACCTGTACAAGCGAGTTCTTAATAGTACGTGAAACGGTATATTACATAAACTTTACAATGCAATTTTATTTATATTCAGTATGAGTGAGACAAGTTTTTGGTAAAATTAATTTATTCTGGTAATCAATTTACAAAATACTAATATAAAAGTTAGACAACGACTTTAAATATATTCCACATTTTTTTTGTAAGAAATGGAACGTTTTCATCTGACATGACATTTATTTTGACATCCCACCATCCATGATTTGTGTTGTGTTTGTGTTGTAGAAAATATTTATTTGTTTTTGTTACACCTACCTACAAGTTCAGAGTTCTAGTTAAACAATGTCGTCCGGAAAAAGTAGAAGTATTTGCCTTGATGTTCTGTAATAACATTGGTAATCACCTTTTTCCGACTAATGAAACCCAAAAAGCGGAATGGATACGAGCGATAGATCATTTCAAGCCTGGATTATCCGTGAGAAAATATTCGAAAATATGCTCAGCACACTTTAAACCAGCAGATTTCCACAGAACACCATTATCATAAATAAATTATATTATATTTATTACCATAAATTTTACTTGGTCTTTGGTGTATTTTCACAGTATACAGCGACATCTATTGAACCTATTTTAAAATATTTTTTTTTAATTGGCTCCCGGAAAAAGCCTCATAGAATGGACACCATGCCTGAACTAAAATAAAACTGACAGAACCCTTTTGCGTTTTTAGCATCTAAAAATAATGTAAAATTGACAGCTCAGCGGTAATGATTCCGCTGGCAATTAGACCTTATGGTACCGATTTAGGCAAAACGCCTAGGAAATGAATGAACAAAATCGCGTGACGTCATCAAAACCTCGACGCGGCTGCGACACTGATTCCACCTTATTTAAACGTCAGAAACTAGACATTGTAGTACCGATTATCGCAGCAGCACTGCTGCAGTACTGCTATAAGACGTTGTGGTAGGCCTGCTGATATGTTCTTTACCTAAGCTTGAATTGAAACTGACTTGCCTACATAAATGTGATTAAACTTTAATATCTATGAAAATATGAAATTTGTTTAGTTTGGGGCCAGATGGCGCTGTGTGCAATGTCCCTGAATATATAATTTATTATTTGTATCAAGGTGGGTGTTTTCGTCTTTGTTAAACGCCTAAAGCTTTACCTGTAAATTTTCATATTAATATAAATATAAAAAACTTAATTCAGACAAAACTCAACGTATAACATATCTTCGTATGATCAAATCAACGGGAAGTCGCCATTTTTTGCCATGTATTTGCCCATTCGAAGTAAATGGTTCGGCAAAATGTTTTTCAAATTGAAAACAGTCAGAGTTTTTTGTTCATTTCGTAATGCCCTTTCGGGATTTTGTCTGGATTTTGCAGAACTATTCCACTGCTACCATTAACTTTTTATTTTTCACTTTATTACCTTTTTTATTTCCGACGAAAACATACGCATGTAGTTACAAAACACATACATGGACTTTGAACAAGTACCTATATTTATTGATGAGCTTTAGAGAGATAATAGTGTTTGTTGGACAACATTTCCGACTTCTATATGTTGGTGGATTGAGCGACGAACATACAAAAAAAAAAAGAGAGATAATAGTTAAATGCTTACGTTAAGAATTTAATATCACAAGAATAATTTTGGGTTTTTTCGCATATATCTACATCTGTATCAAATCCTTACTGCCCGAAGTTCCCACAAAACCACTGTAAGTTTAATACAATTTTCTTTCAAAAGTATTTCAGAAGAAAAACCGAATTTATTTGAAAGTTTTTGCTTCACCATCTGTCCTATCCTCGATGTTGGAAGATAATTAGTAACCGCAGAATGTTCAAAGTATTGAGTACGTAAAGTTTAACAAAATAGTTTATCATCTCTTGTTGATAAGGATCGTTAGTAAACTATCTGTTGTTTGTTGATGAAGTAAGAATGGAAAGTATAAGAAGTTTGCTTTAACTAATTCTTCCATAGCTGGAACTTTTTTTTGTTTTCGTTTTTCCATACAAAAATTTCAAGAAGAAATCAAGATGTAGAAATCAAGTAGTTAAGTAATATAAGTGAAAATTTACTTTCAGAATACCATGTAAAAGTGTAGTTTTGATTTTTCATGCATTAAAATGTTGTTTTAACGATTCGTTGCTGTTATTTGAACAAACGCTCCAACTCTATCATAGTCTTGTCATAGTATACGAAAATTGTATCAAAAGCCTTTGCGAGAAAACCTACATTTTGTAGATAGAAACACAGGCAGTATCTGGTTTATTTTTGAAGTTGTTATATAGCGGTATGCAACAAAAAAAAATGCCGACCCATAAATTGGAAACATGGGTAAGAGGAACAATAACATGCAATAAAGGCAAAAACATTTTCATTCTTTGTAGTAGTGAATATTCGAATGGACTGTTAGTTGAGTTGGTAGTGGCTCTGCTTTCTAATCTAGGGTTCCAGGTTTGATTCCCGCATGTCACTAGTAATTATGAAGTTAAAATTTCTAATTACTTGTGTTGTTATATTTACAAAAGAAAATTACATAAGTATTATATCCGTTATCTAGTACCTACCCGCGACACAAGCGCGGTTGCGGCGGTTGCCTAATGTGAGACTAGATGGCGCTGTGTGCAATGTCTCGGAATATTTATCTATTTATTTACAATATTTTTTATTAAATAACAACTTAATTAAAGTCACCATTGATGTTTAGAAAATGAGCTAAAAATTTGAGTACTGTCTTTAAGACTAGAATTTGTAATAAAAACATTTCGTGAGAAACGCGGTCAGTTTCCATCGGAATCTGTCGGAAAAACACTAATGACTGTAAGCTTTCCTTATAAACTTCTTTACGGCATACTTTAATTGGTTGGCTTTAGGTTGCTATATACGTAGTGTAGGTATAAAGCAATACTTTGTTTGTTTTTAAACGACTTCTACAGAGGAGGTTTTCGACTAGACTGGTTTTACATCTTTTTAATTGTTTGTTTATTGTATTATTGTACGTGTGTGACGTCACAGCCAGCCACAATGAAAGATCAGCGCTGGTTGCTTCCACACAACGAGCATTATGCTGGGTTGAGGCTGTGTTGTGGCAGATATTGTTTCATTATCTAATTGTTGCTGTTATTGGCGTGTGTTCTAAAAATCTGTCACAATAAAATGTTTTCTTTCTTTGTGATTGAATCATTCCATTACTTAAGAATTGATTTCATTAATGTTTTTACGTACAGTGTCCAAGGTATGTTAAAAGGTCCTTATAAACTTCAAATACAATGACTCAATGGACAAACTTTGTTAGTTTTTTTAGCCTACTTAATTTGTTATACAGATGTTGTCAAACATTTAATCTAGTGAAAATTATTTATCCACAAGAATCATTATTAATGCGAATTAAATATAATTATTAAATTGCGATGCGAATTTTAATTAAAAATAACCTCAAATTATAACAAGTAAAGAGTTACAGAGTTTTACTAGTTTCTTTGAAAATCGCACATACAAACATACGAAGTTAGTATCCCACTTTAGTCTCATTTCAGATTTTACATTTATAAAATAGCACACACATTGTGCACTAAAATATGAATAACAACACCCAGGGGCGTAACAATTCATATTAGATAATGCAGTTATCCGATTCCATGCATATCTGTGGCTTTATATAACCTACTTTTACATTAAATTGTGTAGCCTTAAAATTTTATTTCTGCTTTATAGCAAAACATAATTCACTTTATGCTTGAACTAGTGAGCGCTCGTGGCTTCGCTCGCAATAATTGAAACTTTTATCCCCTGTTTCATCCCTTTAAAAGGGGTATTTCCAAAATCCTTTCTTAGCGGATGCTTGCGTCATAACATCTACCTGTATGCTAAATTTCAGTCTGATCCGTCCAGTGGTTTAGGCTGTGAGTTGATAGATCACTATATCAGTCAGTCAGTCAGTAAGTCACCTTTGAGTTTTATATAATTTTAGACATGAATTAGACGTTTTGTTTCCAGAATAATATAGTTTTAAATCCTAAAAATAGAATACTACATTTTGGCCACCCATCCGACGGCTGACCGTCGTATTGTATACTTCACGTGTCTCTTCAGCTAAATAACATTTTGTAAACTCTTTACAACTTATTTATGCAGCAAGAAGCAGAGGAAGAAAATAACAAGGAAGCCTGTTGCAGTTTCTCAAACTTTTAATACCCATCGTTTGCTATGAACGCCAAACTTCACTGTCATCTTAACCATACCAGGGAAACTTGTACCGTACCCAGGGTTACCAGGATATTGATATTTCCTTTATTTGATACTATTTTAGAATCTCCAGTCATGATTTCAGAGTCAGAATAACCATGACGATCAAATGATTAGAGAAATAGAAACTTATTTTGAAAAATTGGTAAATGATTTAAATCTATTATCTAGTACCTTTCTAAATGATAAAAAATATAGATATAAGGAATCGTTCATCAAAAAACTGACGAATGTTTCTTTGCTACGTACAAATGGACGCCCGTGGCTTCGCTCGCATTATTTCAGGATAATAGAACCCTATGGCACTCGTAACACCTCATACTACCTACATACCAAACAACCTTGGTGATCCGTTTTGTTTTTGCTTGATTAGCGTTTAAATAAACAAACAGAGGCACAGAAAAACAGACAAAATTTTTAGAAATTGTTGGAACGTGTTCTGCTATGAATTCAAAGTATCTCCAAACATTTTTTTCTTAAATATCTTCATGTGTTTCAACCCTCTTCAGCTATATAGATAGATAGATGGGGAAAAATGTTCTAGAATAATTATCTGAAACACTTTTCATGAACCTGGTAACCCTGTCCCACCAAACTATTTTATATAAGAAGCGCTTCAAACTCCAAACTTGGTTTGCTGAAGAAATCTGAATAAAACTGGATGATGTTTACAAAAGCGGCTTATTTCTTAAGTTCTGTGGAAGCGCGCACTCTCAAAGTAGATAAGCAAGCGAAGTTTGTATTCTTATAAAGCATTTCGAATACGGTATTGTGAATTGAAAAGAGCTATGGAGAGGTCCATGCTCGGTATCAGACTCATAGACCGAGTGCGTAGTGCCGAGATCCGGCGGCGAACTAAGGTTCGTGATGTCGGACTCGCGGTAGTGCGTTTAAAATGGAGCTGGGTGGGACACGTGGTTAGGAGAACTGATAACAGATGGAGTAAAGCAGTCACAGAGTGGTGGCCTAGAACTGGCAGGCGAGGAGTGGGTCGTCCGGTCGCGAGATGGGTCGACGACATCGTCAAAGTCGAGGGTCCAACCTGGATGAGTTCTGCACAAGATCGACGCAGATGGCACGTACAAAGGGAGGTATACCCAGCAGTGGGATCCCAATGGCTGTGGATGATGATGATGATGATGAATTGAAAAGTGATGGGATCAAAGTTTTATCTAAATTAACTAACAACCAACATATCACTACTTAGTATAAAGCAAAGTCGCTTCCTGCGTCTGTCTGTATGTAGGTATGTTTGCTTAAATCTTTAGAACTACTTAACGGATTTTGATGAAGTTTTTTATTAATAGATAGATTGATTCAAGGGAAAGCTTTATATGTGTATAAAGCGTGCAAAACTGCGGGCAAAAGCTAGTAATTGTATAAATTTAAATTATTGTTTCTTATCCCATATCTGTAATTTTGTACCTTTCAAGGGTCAGATCACAGTCAAACCGTGACCCGAGGTTCCCGCTGTTTGTCAAAATACAGTAGTTCTCAAACCATGTCAGAGGCCCTTAGGATAGTTTAAAAACCCTTGATAGCAGAATTGGTCACTGTCCTGCGAACTTGTTTAGTATTTTTTTACGTGCGATAGGTTTATGTTTGACTACAGCCTGCCTAATGTTAAGCATTGCTGCAGCCTTGGGTGTAACACGCTTACCAAGAATATACCTATTAGTTTTACCTAGTCTTAACAACCACCCTATTATGCAATCACAACAATTGCCAGGTTGCCTGGAAGAAATCGCCTAAGGCGATAAGGCCGCCCAATGTGCAACATTTTAATTTAAGTATGTTTATTTCTGTTTTGTAATTTTTGTGTTTTTATGGTGTACATTAAAGTTATATTCTATTCTATTCTATTCTATTATGTTCAAGTCATATATCTACTTATTTTCGTAAATTAGTACTGAGTAATTTATGTCATCCAATACTAACAATTTGTATTTCAAAACCTCTTCGGCTTATCTAAACGGATTAGTCATAATATAATTTCTCTGCCTTTTCCACAGAAGCTAAGAGATTGACTCATCAAAGCCCTGATTTAGTTTGCTAATGCTCCAACGTTTACTAAATACTGGTTAATTGCTAACTTAATGGGTATCTGACTAAACAAGAGTAATTTGTAGTCAGACAGGGATGGCTAAATAGTTGGCCGTTTTAGGCCATTCACTTACGTAACTTGGGTAGGGTGAAATCTTTTGGAAAGGCTATTAACGAAAGGTTTTTTATAGAGACTACAAGAGTTATTACAAATTGTAAGAAGTTGATCAATACTAAGATAAATAAATAAATAAAATAAATAAATATTCCGGGACATTGCACACAGCGCCATCTAGCCCCACACTAAGCAAACGCTTGTGTCGTGGGTACTAGATAACGGATATAATACTTATATACTTTTCTTTTGTAAATACATACTTATTATACATACAAACAACCAGACTCAACACAAGAAATTATACATTTTTAAAATGCATAAATACTTGTGTCAGGCGGGAATCGAACCCGCAACCCCTAGATTAGAAGGCCAACCAACAATTAACTACCAACTAAGCTAACAGGCCAGTCAAACAAAAGATACTCGTGTGTTTTATGTTTTGTTTATACGTTGTATATAATTATCTATACGTAGTATTATAAAGCTAAAGAAAGTCAAAAATCTGTGCATTGATCATGCATCTGATATAAGAAAAAAAGTGTTTGGGTACATATACTTTAAATCGATAATAAAACACGTTTCGGCAGTTTTGATTATTTTTGTCTGTTCATCGTTTTATGTGTGTCTCTGTTTGTCTGTTCATTTAAACGCTCATAATGCAAAAACGGCTGAACGGATCATCATGATTTTTGGTATGTACCTAGGACCTAGTAGGTAGTATGAGGTCTTAGGAGTGTCATAGGCTATTTATGATCCGGCAATAATGCAAGTGAAGCCGTGGGCATCCACTAATTATTAATATTAATGAAAGTACAACTTAAACTCTTATCGTTATCGTATATCGTTTGTATGCAAGTAGTGTATTCTTACAATAATAAAACATCCATTTTACATAATCAGACTTCAGGCAAGTAGCTTTGTCAGCGTTAGATTACAATAACCCTTTCATCTGTTTGTAATTTGTAAGGTGATATAAAACACACATATGGGCAGATTTAAAATCATTAAATTTACTCAAATTTTACACATGTTATTTTCTCGGAAAATTCCGCAAGAAATTGTAATGATAATAAATATTTATTCTCTGAACTTTAGCTTGAATAACATCACAGTTAAACTTATCCTTTGAACTTACCCTTTTCCACGCTTCTGACTTCGATTACACAAGATGAAATAAACGAAGTTGAAAGCTTGCACTTTTCAATTAACTTAATCGGGGATTAAATTTGTCTTCAGCGTAAATGTAAAATAGCTCATTCGTAAGCCTGGAGATTAAAATTACAATGTATAGTTGTATATTACATTGGTAAAGGTTAAGTTGGAAAGGTTGGGTTTTTACTTTATTTATAGGAAAAAAACTCTAAACGCGCAATAGTTTGAAGCCGCTAGGCTTCAGACTAAATCTTTTCTTCTTCATCATCATCATCTGCAGCCATTTTATTTTCCTATTCAATCACAATTGTTTCACAGCCTCTAATACGTAATGTCACCTAAATAGGTATTAGCTAATTAATTAATATCGGTTCTTTCATGATTACTTTTTCCCTGAACATTTAAAGCTCTTTTTTAAGTAGCCATTTTTATTTCAGAGTATTTTCTCAACCAAAAAATCGTTAAAGCGGTCTTAGTAATTAATTTCATAATCACGAAAGCTATTGCCGACTGAAAAGCTTTTTTACCGCAGAGCTTACAAAACTTACTTAGATATTTCATTCAATTGTTTGTTCACTTTCATGTACTACGAGTTTATGTCCATGTAAAATTTCATTCTAATTTTTTATTTTTTTTTTATTATCTCATATTTTAAGGCGCTTATGTCGCTGTGCGACTATGACAGCTCCATTGTATATTCTAATCTAAATAATGTTCTGGCTGCCTCGCTGTGTGGCGCAGGCAGAACATCATGTATAACGCCGACTTCTTGAAAGTTACAACCAAACTGAGTGAGCATGTGACGCCGAACACCTTCGGTCCGTGTGCACTCGACTAGTGCGTGATACACGTCCTCCACTAACCCACAAATGTCACACGTATTGGATTCTGCCAAACCCATCATGAAATTAAAATAATTGAGAGACATATGTGCAGAACGAAGCCTGTTCGCCACGACTATCTCCTTTCTGTTTATTTTACAATTAGTAAACCACGGTGACCTCGGAAGTTCACGTTGTAATATCTTATACCATATGCCCTTCGTCTGAGAAATAGTATCATAATGTGACTTCCATTTTTCAAATACTTTGTATTTATATTTAACTATCACCTCCGCGATATCCGGAATTAAATATATATCAGACCCATCAGTCCCTGCTTGCTTAGCTAGCCGATCCGCCTCGTCATTCCCTCGAACGTCTATGTGGGAAGGAATCCACTGCAATCTCAGATTACTACCGCGCTTTTTAAGGAAGAGTACCTTCCTTAAAATATCATAAGCTAGCGAGGATCCTCTAGGACTAGAGGCACATCGAGCGATATGCTGTAAGGCGCTTTTACTATCTGTGAAAATGACCACGTTCCTATTATCCAACGTACCGATATGTGATAATGCTTCTGAGATTGCAAGTAACTCCACCGACTTGATTGAGTGATCTTCAGATACTATTTTGTATTTTTCACTATCATTGAGAGTCTGATTGAAATAAGCAGCCCCACTTCTATCTCCCGTTTTTGAACCATCAGTAAATATCTTAATCCAATTCAAATATTCGACTTCTATCATGTGCAACACGTTAGCTTTTAGGACTATTTTATCGTAATCACTTTTGGCTTGTTTAATACCTACTACCGCTGTGCTTATAAAATCAAAAGATATATTTGCCATCCAGGATTTGAAACTGTACATATCAAGTGTGTTTTGAATTTTGATGTGTTCTAATTTAACTTCATTATATATAATAGGTAAAAATAGTTTACGTTTTGTTTGCCAATAATCAATTTCCAAAAGGTTTGCTAGTTCATTTAATATGTTTGTTGTCCAAGCCGAGTAACGGCAGGCTTTCAAGCAGAATTTGATTCAGTCGTTTAAGCACGAAAGAGGCACAAACTCACGCACTCACAAACTTACGCTATTATAAAAATATTGTGATGATGTATGCTTAAGGATCTATGGCAAATAATGTATAAAAGGAATTCATTAATAATGCCTTATTATATTACCGCCATCTAGCAATTATATAGCAAAAATTATTGTACATATAAGAATGGTTGGTATAGGCCATTCTAAGACGTGTAATCAAATACATTAATAATTCTATGTATTTTAGTAATTAGTTAAATGAAACACGGCCAATGAATGGGCGTTTTTATAATTAACCGCCTAGAAGGGGAGATAATATTTTAAATGTTGATGAAAAGGTGTATTTCAATAAATCGTTATTCAAATGACATTGAACGCAACATTTGAGTTTTATTATAAAAGAGACTATTTTTCTATACTGGGAGTGGATTTTATAATATTGACAACAACAATCACACAACACATAAAACAATAAGTAAAATCTGCCACAACACAGCCCCAACTCAGCATAATGTTGGTTTGTGTGTTTTCATAACGAATTATTTATTTTTTACATCAAAATGTTGGAACAACATTCCAATGATGGAACAGCAATCCATTACAGCATCCGTACAACAACTAACAACTCTTTATTGTGCTTTCACTCAAACCATCATTCATATGTTTCTCCAATTTATAATAATTTAGTCAGTCCTAGGATGTACGACCGAGCTTGAAAGTGGCATTTACGGGCGCTTCCGTGAGTCTGACAAAACGTGAAATTGTAATTGCTGCATTTGTAAAAACTACAATCGTCGTCAATCGATAAAATATATCAGATGCCCCTGGAGTAGTTTGAAATCTCAACACTAAAGTTTACCACTCTCTTATTTATTTAATAAAGAGACAAACATTACGGAACATAAAGAACAGGCTCAATAGGCAGTACAAGATGGCATCTAAACAATCTCCGCACGTACGCGATGTAAGCTATCTTTCAATAAGATTTAGTATAAGTAGAATTACAGCGTGTCAGTGAAATGGCTTCAGAGTGATGACATAGAATAGCCATGGACAGGACAAAGCATACTATTTTGTAAGAGAACGAAGCACTCCCAATGTTAAACTAACTGATATACATTACGCACGCGTCGTTCGGTACTTGTTATCCATTGGTGCAAATTTAAATAAAATAATCCAAATGTTTTATTTATTTATTACAAGACATAAGCGTTAGCGTAGCATAGGGCTAAATGGCCCTTAGTTTAATATTTTGAAATATTTTTTAATGTTAATTTAAATCAAGGGTTTTCACATCTCTCTTTTTAAATAACGTGCCTGACTACCATGTCAAATCAGTATTTTATGATGTATCAAAACACATTTTTATGTAATAATATACTAAGGACGTTTCGAGTCTTTCTTCTTGAATGATTTATTTGCCATAAAATATTTGCACAGTTAATCAGCTTTTTTTTATGGGAAAAAAATACACGCCTTGATTTCGCTGGTACTATGTCACTGCTTAAGGGCAGATAATCAAAGAAGGGCAATCACTGGCGCTTAGCGGCCGGCTGGGAGCCATCCACCCGGATACCGGTTTAATGGGAATCCGGTTATGTGGGCCTCGTGAATCTAAACCGGATCAGATCAGTGTTACATAACTACACTACTCAATCACTTCAGGGTTACTGGTAAATAATTCTACGCGATAGTTTCAAAACTATGATATGTTCGAAAAAACATTGCTAAGGCTAAGTCAAATTTGGTTTCCCTATTATATGGCTTATTATTCTGTTACTAATGCAAATCTAATTAAAGTAGGCTTTAGAATATCGATACCATAATTTCAAGTACTCACAGAAAATTGCGGAAACAAATTATAAATAATAATCATTACGTTTCTCGACTCAAAACTATTGGTGAGTATATATTTTCCGATAATTTGAAAGTCGTAAACTTAATAGTTTTCGATATTGATATTTTAATTTCACTCTTAGTAATAAAAAGAACCTAAATAAGATTTCCGTTAGTTGCCAGTAACCCTTTATACGAACTCTGGGTCTTAGTTACTGTTCCCTTAGTTTAATATCAGCAAATGTTATCTCAGCAGACAATTCTATATTCCCATGTATAAAATAATCTAATCACATTATTATGTCGATTAAGTACGAATTCAATGTTTGATAGATAAATAGATAGGTATAGTTTAAGTAGCACTATACATACAAACAATTAAATCTATCGTATAGTTCTTTAAAAACATATTCAAGGCCTTAAATTACCGCTGTGGTTAAAATAATACTGACCCCGCGTTTCATTGCTCCAGAAAAGAGGAACAAACATACCAACAAGTTCACCAACAGTAGATTAGAATCGCATAATACTCAATTCAGGGACTCGTATCCAATTGTATTTTTGAAACACAAATAGGTTCGTACATGAGCCATTACCATAAATAAAGATAAAGCAAACAACAAATATATATCGCGAGTCGCGAGGTGCTGAGAGCCTAACGCAATTATCAGTAAATTTTGCGGCGCGCCGCGGTTAATCCGGTTTCCAGTTTGGGGCGGTTAAAACCGGTTCTGTCCGACGGTGGCAGTTTTAACCGATTTTTGCTAATGCTTGCTTATGGTTAGGTTTGCCGGACAAGGATTGTTTATTAGATCGATTTTAATAAAATTTGATAGCCAATTCAGTACAGTCATGATCCATCTTAGGATTTACTTGCGGTCAAATGTTTTGGGATTATTAAATCACAATATAGTAATATTATAGTAGCAAAAGTTTGATTTGTAATTTTTGTTCCTCTTTCACACTCAAACGCAGGCTACACCATTTGGCTGAGTAGAGGATAGAATACTACACACAGTCTACTTTTATCACATGAATGCGAATCACACTAATAGACGCCACTAGTTCTGTGAATAGCAATTAAAAACTTTCAATCTAACCCTTACTCCCCAATCTACTTTCTATCTCCAGAAAACCCGTGGAGGCATTTTTGTCCCCCTTGCGCTATTCTGTACCCTCTGGCCTCCTGATCCCCGGGGAGCAGTTCATTACCCTCCAGCTAGTTAGAGGGGATTTTTGCGAGATCTCTCTGGATGAATTATGCTAATGGCCGATAGACCAGCCTCTCGGAATTGCAGATGCTGGGAAAATGTTAGCTCGGATTTAGTGGTTAGCGTGAGAGCTTGCTGTATGGAAGGATAAAAATAGAAAAAAGAGGGTAGTATTTGATATTTTTCAATATTTATGGATGGATAGAATAGTGGTAATTTTGATATTTTCAAGTATTTGCCGTTTCACTTGTAAAACACTCACTGACTAAACTATTGAATAGATACAGTGTTTCGACTACATACAAGTATTTTAATTATAGTTAATAGGAGTATGTAAAATTAAAACACAGGTTAGCTAAACATTACGTTCATTGAAGCTTTACGGTTATAAGTCAAATGGGTCAAATATGTTAAAATACTCAAGTTTAATCTTAGTAAACCCTACACACAATTTCTGCTGGTTGCTCAAAAAATTACTAGGTTAATCATTTTGCTTGAATAATGAAATTCCATTTCGCACTGAGTTACAGTAGCTTTTTACTCACAATTTTGTGCTACTTACAAAAAGCTTCCAATGACAAAGAAAGAAACGAAACAACGCGTACGAAGCTCACAAACAATAATAACGAGTATGTTATACAGAGCTAGGGGGAAATAGCAACTAAATAGACATGTGTTATTGTGTATATCCTCGAATATAATGTTGTTCAGCCGTTTGACTGTAGCTCAGCTAGCGGAGGCATCGCGTGCGATATTATTATTTTAGTGTTGGTCCGCTAAGATCCTGGATTTAAGTACATTTACCGCGGAGCACCTCTGGTTTCCGTAATAAAAATCATGATTATTCGATACTGATTATAACCCAGAACAAAATTCTTAAACACGTCTCGTGCCGGTATTTCAATACTCGTTCCTTTGTGTTTATTTTCGAACTTCCTTTCCGTACGCGTAATAAAATATCGAATCAAAGGGCTCCATAAAGTTGCCATTTGGATCAGGATTTAATAACCCGTCGATTTTAATTTGATAACTCGAATGACGAACAAAGCGCCGCAAACTGAGAGAAATGGAGGTATAAAGCGATTTCTTGACGCTACAATGTATTTTGGTCGGAATTCGAACAGACAGCAATGTTTTTAGATAAGATCATACCATATATGGAGAAAGTGTGTTTTTTATTTATTTTGTCGTCTCTTTGTTCCTTTTTACCACAAAAACAGAGTACCAGATTATCGTGGGTCTTTCATATGGTAATAATAAACCTCAGTATATTACAGAATGATATATATTTTGTGTATGTATCATCATCATCCACAGCCCTTGGGATCCCACTGCTGGGTATAGGCCTCCTTTTGTATGAGCCATCTGCGTCGATCTTGTGCAGACCTCATCCAGGTTGGACCCTGTGTATGTATATCGTGAGATATAAATTATTCAATCTTGAAACCACTAATTCAACGGAAACATTACCCTGTAAACCTAAAAAATGTATTTTTTTAGTGCTGCGGCTTAACTGTACCTACCAATTATTGTTTTTTTCTTCAGATCAATCTGAAATCAATTGATTGTTCATATAGAAATACATTTACTTTTGACTAGAAACTAAATATGTACATAAAATAACATTTGTGCATAAACGTATTTGCTAATAAATCATATATTATAACTTAGGAGCTCACTCCTAAATCGTATCAAAAGAACAGAAACTAGGTACTCACCTATTTTAACCAATGAAAACGCCTTACGTCTGAGGTTTTAGAGACCAAGCATCAGTTATCACAACAATAAAACGTGAAGATTCGAACGTCCATACAAATATCTCGATAACTTTCAAGTAAAGGCTCATAAATGTGTCATCAGGATGTTAGCGTTGTACTCTTGAGTTCAGCCAAGTTCGATTTGTATGTGTCTTTTGTTACTTTGTTTAGTTGGTCATAGTAATATTTAAAATGAATTTGATGATTGATCTTGTTAGTAAATGTTCGTTATCCCTTCACGTCACTATGGAACAAGGGGTCACTGTTATGTTTTATATGGAGTTAGCATAATGTATATTACTCTACTTTTTATCCCGCTACTATATAGTCGAAGTTGATATATAGAGGATAGTCACCTTTGTTACAAAATAAACACAAGTTCTTCTTATCGAATAAGAGTGGCCAACTCTGGTGTCGAGAGTTTATCAAGGCTTTTTTTACACAAGTAAAAAAAACTAAATTTACTTTTTACCCTTAGCCTTACCCATGCTCATCATGTAAAAAGTAGTTATATTTAATTACTAGAAATCTATCTTTAAACAAAATTTTACCCTATACAAATTTTTGAGCGTTAAAAATTAGGTAAGTACACTTATACCAACACACGTATATACCTATATTTTCTTTTGTATTATAATATGATGACGATTTCTGCCAAATTTAACTTTCAATAAATACCTATGACACATTGTATCTGCCTAACCTGAACTAGCTCCCTGTGATAATGCCTGGTAGCTATCTGCTTCAGAATGAAGTTCAAGTCGTAAGTCCTAGCTTGAAGTTCGCGGAAGTCTTAACATTGCAAGTAGGTTCGAACCGCGACCTGCCTTTCTTGATAGTACCACTAAAACAAAGGTTTATGTTATAACTAGTGGAAGCCCGCAGCTTCGCTCGCATTATTTCATGATGAAAAGTAGCATATGCCACGCCTAAAACTTCATACTACCTACATACCAAAAATCATGATGATCCGTTCAACCGTTTTTGCGTGATGAGCGTTTAAATAAACAGAGACACAGATAAACAGACAAAACTTCTAGAAATGGTAAAAACGTATTCTGCTTTCAAAAACAAAAATTCTAAGTACTTATCTCTAAAACAGTTTTTTTATATTTTCATAGTTCAGACTTTCGACCCTCTTTAGCTTTATTATATGAAAAGAAAATAAAATATTAAATCGCTGATTTAATACTTATTAATGCTCCAAATGTATGTTTTTATAAAATAACTATTTAGCGAAAAATACAAAACCGTACCTACAACTTATATTGTTGGTATTCTGTAGACTTTTATATAGATGAACTTTTCTTTGTTGAGACCTAGATTGTTACAAATAATACTCGTTTAATACAATTTATCATAATAAAATATAATCTCTCTTGGTGTTTGAGTCGATCTATTCAACAGTTCACAAGAACGAAGTCAATAGCATATTTAGAGAGGCAGTGGGACGAAAACGGCTGTGAAAATTCAGTAAGGTCACAGATAATTCTTAGAACCACCGAGAAGCACCTCAAGATCAAAGCCAGCGCCAGTTTGCGCATCTAGCTGGGTAACCCGAGTATTGGAGCACGGATATTGAAGCTTGCTTAGGACAGACGGACTGTTTGATGTTCAACCCACTACCGGCAACTTACCTATAGGTATATACACCTATAGCTTGTAATTTAAACTTGTGGGTAGGTCGGTGACTTTGAAAATTCCCGACACTGTTCATATATGTACGTATATCACATAGATATTGACAACTAGCATAAACGGTTTACGGGAAGTTTACGTATTATCATCGTCATCATTATCCTCAGCCCTTTGAATCCCACTGCTGGGTATAGGTCTCACTTTGTGCGTGCCTTTTGCGTTTGCGAACGTCATCAAAAGAAATTGCTGCGACATGCATGCATTGGGGTATATTTTCGCAAACTTTAAAAATTTACGACAAATTAAAAATTTACTTCTAAAATTTACTAGCTATTTTTAGCTACGACAAATGAACAACTCCTTTATAACTTAGGAAGTTGTAAACCAATAAATTTTACCAAATATCTATTAACTTGCACCTTAAAAATAGTTGTCTGGCAGTTAATTTCACACGGGCTGGCAACACTCCTTGTATCGCGATGTCGTTACAGCGTTGCCAGGATGGCGCGCTGCCAAACACCCTGCTCTGTTGTCACAGAATGTTGCCATAGTTACGTAGGTATGTTCTTTAAAGTAAAGGGCCTTTTCAATGAAGACACGTAGGTACATATAGAGGAGATATTCTTGCTATGTTCTTAAATAAACTTTATTCATTAACTTACTAATCTATACATTAAAAAATATGCTGGAAAAGAAATGTTTTTTAAAAAAATACATTAGGTACAACACTACATATGGAAATGATATATGTATGTATAATTTACACAAATCCTGTTAATAACAATACGAAAAAAAACCATTTGCGTATTTTTTTACATTATATCGTTTTTAATTTCAAGGTGTTCTGTCCTGCAACTTATATTAACGATTAATTTCGACTAGACAAAGCAATGGACAATTGAATTGGCAATATCACAAACTCAATAACTCACAAAAATCCATTAACAAAATGCGAACCCTAACTTGAAAGTCTGAAATAACTGATATCAAATATCAATTTTATGCTAAGGTTCTTGTGTGCGTATTTTACGTAAGCAAAACCTGAAAAGTTTTATATACAGGCGACACTGTGACGGGTTTAATAATTATACTCCAATTTATACGTGACCTACATTAACCTTGTAAATATTATGCTGCTTCACAGTTTACTAAAGCAATCAATTTTGTGCCTAAATTTATGAGTGTAACATTTGTTTTTTTCTCAGTTTAATCCATTACCATGTATCAAATTTTTTGTTTGAAGGAAAATCTTGAAACTTTCGTTTGTAAAGTAAAACTATCTATGTACAAGATGTTCGTAATTTATATACACATAACATAGGTGATCTACAGGAGTGTTGATAAAAATGTGATGACGATGATGATGATGAACAGCGAAAGTTTCCTGCGAATTCAGGTACCGTCGAATGGCTAGAAAATAGTTATTTGTAAGCAAACCTGCTACATTTTAGACTAAACGTGCTTTACTTCAGGCCTAAGCGTAGCCAAATGTAATAAAATATGCAGTGTAAGTTATTGTTTAATGTGGGTACTCAACTACAAATTATGTTAATATTCGATGGCCTAAATGTCTATAAATTAAGCTACTTACCTAGTAATTGTGCCTCATTTTCTCCAATTCAAAATTTGTGAATTTGTTAAATTTTGTATAGGTATATTTTGTTCGAATTCTTAGCATAGATTAATTATTATTTATCCAGTTAGTTATGTGTTTATAATATGTATAGTGTTGTAACGCGTATTTCGTTCTACTTACGTGCGTGATGTCACCTGCCATGCCGGTCCCAACGGAAGATCAGCGCTCAGCCATCAGCTTGCATCCAGCACATGCTGTGTTGGGGCCGGGTTGTGACACGAAACTTTGAATATATTCGTATTTTGGAATTATATATTTTGGTTGTTTTTGACTAATTTAAGGTTTCATGTTGCAATAATTTATCTTTATTCTTATTCTTTAAATGTTAAAAAACATCATTTATTGCATGCTCTGCAGTAGTATAATAGAATGTGTGATGACTACAGAAGAGAGAGACACCAGCAATGGATAGTCGATGGTGAAGAACTCGGCTCCGTGGAACTGGACTGGTCTGGAGAGGACCAGCGCGCGGAGTTCCAGCAGGGAGGCCTTGAGGACTGGTGCTGGAACAAAGGAGATGCAGTTGGTTGGTAGTAGTTGGATTTGCAGTGGCTTACAGAAAAATGACCGAAAAAGTGAAAAGATTTTTTTTAAACTAGATAGGCAACGATTTGCACACCCTATGGGTAAGAACGTAGCGCTCTGTAATACCTGTTACCATCTTTATGTATCCTATGTTCTGTAAATAAATGTTTTGAATTTGAATTTGATTAAGCAACGTTATAATCTACGATCGCGCGCTTGCCTAGAAGAAACCGATTCAGTCTCGACTTGAAGACCGATGAATTATAATTGGTGTTTGGCAGTACCACGCAGTACGCACGATGAAAGTCGGAGCAAAACGCTTGCGAGTCTATGGTACCTCAACGGTATATCGGTGCCTTCTTTCTGTTATGTTATCCAAAAGAAGATACTATTTAAAGAAGATGACAGAAAAAATATTAACCAAAAGGTGGGCGCCCCAACTTTGATGATAAAGGTCGCTTCATACAGTACTAAGCTGGGGCTTTTAATTCAAAATTCTCTCTACTGGAAAGAGACAACAGGCATAAAAAATTCAGGCAAGTATTTTAACACACTTTGCTTGCTTCACTCTTAAATATTTTAATGAGTTTCTGGACAATCAATATAGAGCTCTATAGGCTAACAAAATCTGGATCATATCAATAGATTTGCCTTGTCTACAATATCCAGTACTGTAATAATATCCCTACAATATTGGCTACAAATTATCCTAAACCTAAAAATCTAGCTCAGTCATATGGAAGTAAACAAACACATCTCAGTTATCCGAGCACTAACTAGCATCCCTCAACAAAATACCGATCACTTCGGCGAAATGATCTGAATCCACTGAGACAGAAGGTAAAATGCGACGCGACAACGGTTATAGTAATTTTGCTTTTTCAGCCTGGCCACGGGATATTCACCGACGCAAATATTCACGCGGCGCTTGCACATAAATTATTGGATAATGGACAAAATACGTATAGTTAAGATGGGTTATTATTTTAAAAACGTAAATATTCAAATAAAGAGTTCACTATTACGTGTACTTTAGTACATACGTAATACAAGTAAGTAGTAATACGTACATACGTGGCCAAGCGTTAGTCCAAATAAAGGTTTTAATGCTAATTCAGGGATAGATTTAGATCGAAATTGAGTATGAAACATTTATTACAGCAATTGCTAATTTTGTTTCATATTAACTGTCAGTCATAAG
This sequence comes from Macaria liturata, assembly GCA_964023185.1. Lineage (NCBI taxonomy): Eukaryota > Metazoa > Arthropoda > Insecta > Lepidoptera > Geometridae > Macaria > Macaria liturata. The sequence continues at coordinate 11,438,995 of OZ026824.1, forward strand.
AAATTTGCTATATTTTTTTATCTATTAACAATATGCATTTTTATGGGTCGAGTCGTGAATGCGCGCCGTTGCAGCCCGGTGCGTTTAGACAACTAAGCTGACACTAAATCAATAGTTGATTGTGCACCATTCTATGGAATTAAACTAATTTCACAGCCGCTCGATTATTATTTGAGGTTTTTGGCTTGTTGATGTAACAAATAACGATGTAGGTGCTTTGAATGTAGGGATTGTTATAAGAGAATAATTAAATAACAGTGAATATCAATAAAATAGTCAAATAAGCTGATTTTACTAACTTGCATATACTTACATATTATGCTGTTATATCTTCTCAACGTGATCATAACTTTAAAAGGATAATAAAAATAATGACCAAATAATTATACCCAAAATAATATCACTCGATAAATGAAAACATCGTTAATAAGTAAATTTTATTTCTCACCTTCAACACTTTATAGTTGAAAATATCCTTTACTCCTTATATCATACTTCCTCATTACTGAGAGTCGTGACTCCTCGCAGATTTAATTCGTTAGGGGAGTTTTCTTGAGGAGTTACATCGTGAGGGACGCCCAGGTCCTTCCACGGATAAAACGTCCCTGATAAATACCTAGTCAGTTTCTCGCTTTGTACCTTATTTATCCACGTCTCGCAGCGATAAAGGGTTAGTTAAGTAAAGTAGTATATTTTCATGTCATAGCGGTTGTCTCTAATGAAACACGTCATTGCCACCTCTTCCATTCAAACTATGTTGTTAGTATAGTCACCGTTTGATTCAGGATATGAATCGCTATTTATATACCTACATTTTTTATGTAACCAACTTTTTATGTAAATTTATCGGTATTGTATAAGAATGTATTAGTTCACTTCAGTTATTCAAATTTATAAATTTGCCGATTTAATTAATATATAATAAGGGGAAATATAGCGTACCTACTCATAATTATGTACATAATACCATCTTTGTAAATACCTATATTTCGCATTAAATAAATGAATTTTTAATTTCTTTTAATATAAGGATTCTAATATATTAATGCCGAGTATTCAATCTGGTCAAAACTGGCCCAGGATAAGAAAAAAATAATGTGATTGGGGGTGACCTATGCCCAACAGTAGTCCGACAGTGTTGTTTAAGTAACAAAATAAATAAATGCATTTTATTATTATTTAAATTATCGAATGACACACTTTGAAAAAAATATGAATCAATCAACAAACGTCGAAACTTTTTTAGTAGACGTGCTAACCTCTTCCCAGTCAATATAAACAGAAAATCAACTTGAAAGCAGCGTTTTACACGACAACCGACAGACAGTCGTAAAGTTCCACTTACTTGAATTGAACTTAGCACTAAAACACGTGTGCTTGTGCTTTCAATCAATATTCCAAGATGCGCGGCCATATGTTTAAAGTTTCATAAAAATGTGTTCAAATATTGATGTTGAGGGCCGACCGGTCTTGTAAGAGCGACGTAAAACTGGGTAAACGGAACTTAATAAAAGAAATATAAAATACTGCCTTTTAATTTATTTTGAGCTGGGTTTTGTGATGTTTTTAGGTGATTAAACGAGTACCTAGGACTTCATGTACAATTGCCTACATGCATAACAACGAATCGCGACAGAAATACCAAGTAGGTAACCAAATGACTATAGAAATGTTGTTCAAATGAGATGATTGATGATGATGATTGATGCTATGTGACTCACGGATATGTCCAAACGGAATGCCACATGCTACTTTATCATCTCCCATCCAAAGCCTGACTGCTTCACAAGTAAATACTTTCTCTAGCTAAGTTCCTGTTGCTTCAGCTAATGATGATGATGATAACATTTAAGGACTCACGTATGTCCTTAGTGACAACAGCGAGGTCTATGCTCTGCACGACGCGCGCACACTGTCTATACGACTCTCCGCAGCGATACACCAACATGATGGCCACGGAGCAGAAGTTTACTAATCGGACACTAGAAGACAGCGCTGGAAGGATAGTGTTTACCTGTGCCTGAAAAAATATGTTGATAATTGTTTTACAAATGTTAATATACAAGTATATTTACGCTTAAGTATGGCATAATCTAAAAATAATCGTAATAAAGTACTCGCCTCCAGATTGTGCCTAGATTTATTTTTGTTAAAAACTAATTAAAAAAACTAAATCCTAACAATAGAATAAAAGACTTAAACTACTTCTTAATAAATACTTAATCTAAAATGCCTGTAGTAGAAGGAGAGGTCCCCAAAATGCTGGCGGCATTTCCGCGTTGTATAGCAATGCTCACCTTTTGAGCAAAGTAGCAACCAGCATTTCTAGATTTATTTTAGGTATTAAACAGCTTAAAAATAGGTTCTTAATAAGACGGGACGTGTTTTTTTATAATTATGTTATGCGATTGCTAGGCAAATTGTGAATCGATAATAATTTATCTTTATTAATAATAAAGAATTTCCTGAAAAATATCCTGAAGACTCGCTTTAACGCCTACAGAAAAATGTGAGCAACTTGACAGAAATGCTAAGCAATAAAATATATTAATCAAAACGCTTTCTTTTATTTACATTACATACTTTAGTACAATTTTACTGAAATTGCCGCGAAATATCGTTTTTATTAACTTTATACAATTATTTGGAACATTGACAACTTCTACACATAAACTGTATACCATAAATAAATTATATAAGCCCTCATGTGTTTACTTACCAATTGCCTCATTATAATTCTCAATATAATATTTGTAAGGTAAGTCATGTAGACCAAATTAGTTACACAAAATGCTGCAAGCTGTAAAAAAATATAAATATTATTAAACACAGTCTTCAGTATCATAATCGAATAAATTTAATAGCATAATCTTCTTTTTTTACATACTTACTCTAAATCCGTACGCCATGTTTATATAATCAACTTGCTCCATTAACATCAAATAGTATTTCCTCAAGGAAAATATTTCTATATTTTTACTGTAAGACACGGTTTTCAGAGTATCTACTCGCCGAACGTCAGCAGCTTCATGATTTTCTACTACATCGCCATGTTTAGATAAATCTTCATTTAAAGGCAATCCCTCAGTTGATGGCACCATAGAAGCATACTCCTCTATAATATCAACCATCACCTTTACTCTATATTCAATTTGAATCACATTTGCCATCATGTCGCAAGCAGTCAAAGCATTTATAAATATATAGACGTAGTCCAAAGAATACAACATTGAGACCACCCATCCAAAAATACTAAACCATGCGAAATAATCTAACACAGATGATGTTACAAAACCAATCACAAATAAAGCGATTGCGATCAAATTCTTCATTCTCATTTCAGAAAACTTTGGGGCAGTCAATATTTTGTCGATTTGAGCGTATAATTTGATATACTCTACGCATTTCTCTCTGACTCTGAAGACAAAAATCAAATCAAATAGGTACTGCATAAACCCTATTATAAATAGTAGTTGAATTGAATCTAAGAATTTCAACTCTTTGGCTGGCTCACTATATAGCCTCTGAATTTTATGGAAGAGAAAAAATGCGTTAATAGTGCATAATGCCGACAAAACAATCAGAGTTTCGGTAAAATTCCAGCATTTCACGACTTCATTCTTATGTTTCTTCACATTACTCTTGACAAAGATCCGGAGTAACAGATTCACGGGTGCCATGGTGTAATATGTATCCTTGGTCACTTTGGTTCCAATTTTCATGTTATAAGCCATGGTATATCTACTCGTAACATAAAAATGAAAAGCACAAGTTACGAACAATGTAAAGGATTTTTTAATTCAACACTGTAGCACATTTAGGCTTCACTAACGATTTAATACACAATATGTATGTAAGAAAATTACTTTAGTGTTCTCATTTCAAAATTTAATTTTGCATAGTAGCTGTGATGGTAGCTAGACATGTATTCTCCATGTAATTTTTTTAAGAAACTGTTACATTCTAACCACAAAAATAAAGCATTAAGGTAGTACGAGTATATATATTTTATACCAAGTTATATTTTTTTAGTTGTAATAACCGGCTAGCACTTACGTCAATAATTATGTCGAAAATTAGCTAATTATTATTATATTTTTTACGTATTATATTTTACTCGTCACAGTCAACGCTTAGGCATAGACATTCTAAAACTATTTTATTTGTATTGTAAAAGTACAGGCCTCACCTAATAAAGTAAGTGCTACTAAATAACATAATGAAACTCCATTATGCACTTCAGTTTGATGAAACCATAATAACAATGTTTTAGGTAAAGCACTTTGTCATGCCTTTGAAGAAAGTAAACACCATAATAGGTGCTTTAGCATTGATACAATTGGTTTTAGCACTGCTGGAAATAAATAAATATAAATATTCCGGGTCATTGCCCAAATCGCCATCTAACTCCACACTATTAAGCAAACGCTTGAGTCGTGGGCACTACATAAACGGATATAATACTTATAAAATGTGAAATTGATTCACTCTGACAGTATTATGGTTACTAATTATATTAATCAGCTTATTTTTTTTTATAATAACTAACAATCTGTGGACTGGCGCTTAGTTCGGTCAATTAAGTTTGGCGATTCAGCGAGGTAACGCTGCCAGCTTTTTAGGCACCTTGCCGGCAGATTCTGATTTAGGATTAGTATGTATTCCAGATCATAATAGTTGTAAGTGTATTTGATATTGTTGTGCGGTTTTTTATTGCTTTTACGCTAAATAAATTTTATATGTTAGTGACCTTCTAAATAGTTTTAATGTTACAAATTTGATGTGTGTTTGTATTGGCTTTTTTTTTTTCGTTTCATATTTCTTACATTATTCCACATGTGCTTTTAAACATTTGTTTAATAAACACTTCTGATGTATTAAAGTAATTAAAGAAGCTAAATACGCTAAGTTCAAAGCATACGCTATTATCGTGACAAATTAATAGCTAAAATTAGTATAAAATAAACAAACTTACTAAAATTATTATTTGATTATACAACCTTAGCTTAATAATTAAATACAAAAGCTCTGTCTCTAACAAATCTTCAAAGTAATTAAGATAAATTCTATGTATTTAGTATTCAGATCTGTGAAATGTAATTACTAAGTACTACAATGGAAATCTCTTGTAAGATGATAAGCATTAGAAACTAGTTAAATACATAGACTCTCCAATTAAAAACTACTAACTTTTTATTGCTAAAACTCTATAAATAGAATACAAAAAGGGGCATACATTTACAAGAAAATTTAAACATTATTTCACTGAAATTCTTTTAACATGGCACGGTTTACGTTTGTGTACATCCCGCCTGAATTTAGGTACCAGTGTAGCTCAGATGAAATTTTTTTTCAATTATTTCCGAATTCCTTTATCATCACTGGCCACCAGACTGGCCTGTTAGCTTAGTTGGTAGTGGCTCTGCCTTCTAATCTAGGGGTTGCGGGTTCGATTCCCGCGTGACACAAGTATTTATGCATTTTACAAATTTATAATTACTTGTGTTGAGTCTGGTCGTTCGTTTGTATAATAAGTATGTATTTACAAAAGAAAAGTATATAAGTATTATATCAGTTATCTGGTACCCACGACACAAGCGTTTGCTTAGTGTGGGGCTAGATGGCGCTGTGTGTAATGTCCCGGAATATTTATTTATTTTATTTATCAAACCTTACCTCTCTCACAAAGAAAACAAAGAAATAACAGGATAGAACTCTTAGCTTGTGTTTGTTCCCATCCATCATATCGGATGACCAGGGGCTGTGGAGACGGACACAGTGCCACACATCTAGCGGTTACAATCACACTTTACTACTTATTATATAGCAAAGTCACATCCCGCTTCTGTCTACACGTCTGTTATATGTATGTATCCTTAAACCTTTAAAACTACACATCAGATTTGAATTCCGTTTTTTTTAATAAAGTGATTCAGGAGGAAAGTTTATATTGTATAATAATGCATGCGAAGAAAAACGGAAACAACTCTTATTTATTATTTGATAACAGTATAAAAATAAAATAAAGCACTTCGTATAATACATACCTATTAGGTACAATGTTTTAGACGTTAAGTATGTACATAAAAGCATATTACGATAACTTTTATTTTAATTCAGCATCAAAGTCATCAGCTCAATACAGCGATATACGCAACTGAAAGTACCGGCCCCGCTTATACGAGCGAGCAAAAAAGACATAACTGGGAGAATTACATCAATCCAATTTAAGCAACGACTCGAATTACGTACTTCAAGGTCTTTGTGTTACTGAAGAAGTCAGGATTTTTTACAGGACATAAAATGTAATCTCTTTTCTATAATCGTAACGCTCTTTGGTTAGATTACTTGATTCATCTATAACTATACATGTAATATAGCTAAAGAGGGTCAAAATCTATACATGCTTTTAAGTTATCGATAAAAAAAATTGTTTGGATTTACTTGAAATCGATAACAGAACACGTCTTAGCAGTTTTTAGGATTTATGTCTGTTTATCTGTTTATTTGAGTGCTCAGAACACAAAATTAAACGACTGAACGGATTATTATGATTTTTGGTATTCATCGTTTCATTCATTCATTTAGCGGCATGATAAACTCTCGTCATTAGAGTAGGCCACTTTCATTCGATAAGAAAAAGAAGAAGCGGTGAAGGAAAACATCGTCAGGAAACAGACATGCTCAAGGACAACAAAATCCGAGAACATGTTTCTTCCGTGGAAGGACGTGTGTGCCCACCGCGATGTATCTGACCAAGAGATCTTCCGTGATGAATTTTGCGGGGGAGTCACTACCCTCGGTCTTGAGGAAATACGTATCAAAGAGAGAGATGTATGCTCGTTATAAACGTGCAGTTAACATTACTTTGACCTAAGTATATCTAGTAATTTAATAAAAACGAGGTCAATCTGTCAAGTGTCCGTTGAATATGTGATTCAAACGGATGTCAGGGGGAGGCCATTTGGCGAGAGCTTGGATTTTAGATCTGTACTTGAGAACGAACAGACACAGCGGTGTTAAGGGGAGTTTACAATGGTACAATGACATAGAATTGTTTAGTTATTTAACTAACTGGGCATGGAAATTCCAATTAAGTTTTTTTTCTTCAAACTGGCTCATGGTAAAGATCCTGCAGTATCATTTTGTTGGCGGACTTCTCTTAAGCAGATGATGACCTTTGTGACGTATTTACATGGATTATACATGTTGTTCTTGGATTTTGTGCCCTGGATTGATAGCAGAACACGTTCTTAAAATTTCTAGAAATTTCTTTTGTTTATATAAATGCTCATCACGCATAAAACGGATTCCCATGATTTTTGGTATGTAAGTAGTATAAGGTCTTAGGAGTGTCATAGGCTACTTTTTATCCTGAAATAAAGCGAGTGAAGCCGCGGGTGTCCACTTGTGAATAACAAAGGTATGTAAACAGAACTGCTAAGTAACAAAAGTGTGGATATTTTAGTTAGAATGTTTCACTATATCATGTCGATGCCTCTAGCATGTAACCAGCTTTATAAGATAGCGCGAGCCAAACGGATCATTTCCGTGCTCTGGAGCTAAACTACTACTACAGTAGAAACAAGGTACTTACTTGTAGTATTGTGAATAGTAGACAATACTGGTAAAAACTTCTTGAAGAAACCTCTCTTTTCCTTGCATTGTCTATAATGTAGTGGTACTCAAGTTAAGAGACTTGGCTTGAAATCTGGCAAATATTCGCGTGTAAAGGTTGTATAAACAAAACTTTTCTATTCCAGTCATATCATATTTTAATAAGTTAAAATGGTTGAGTTTCTTTTGGAAGTTTTCTCGGTGCCTAAAAATCAGGGGCGTCTACCATGCATTTTTTTTTTCATATTATACTATTTCTTTCAGTTAACCTACTTAAATACGAGGTACTAACACTATGCATACAATTTTGTTTAATTAACTCAAAGATACAGAATCATTTCACTTCCTTCTCTCACTCAGTGAACAGCTAACATCCACTATCATTCAGTAGTGAGTGCAGTTCCTGCAATCTAGCACTGGAACTTAATTCACTCCATCTCTTTATTGTTCAGATGAAACAGCTGAAAAGACGATAACATTCCTGTGTATAGAAGTATATTTAAAATGGTTATTTGGATAATTAAACTGAGCATATTCTTTTATCGTAATGTCCTGTTATATGTATTTATTTCTTTTAAGTCAGCCGATAAGCCTTGTTAGAGACCCTTAGGGCGGCTTGATAAACTTTCGACACCAGAGTTGGTCACTCTCATTCTAATAAGAAGATTTAAAAGATACAGAATCATTTTGCTTCCTTCTCTTACTCAGTGAACAATTTACATCCACTATCGTTCAGGAGTGAGTGCAGTTCCTGCAATCTAGCACTGTAATATAATTTAATTCGCTCGTCTCCATTGTTCTGATGAAAGAGATAAGTTGAGATGATAACATTCTTATATGTAGGTAGAAGTAAGTTATTATGTCACAAGTGCTCATTTGGTTTATTAAACTAACTTTGTAATCTTTATTATAACAAAAAATGCCATACGATAAATAATAATAATTATAAACTGGTGGACGCCCGCGGTTTCACTCGCATTATTTCGAGATAATAAGTATGTCTATGACACTTCTAAGACCCCGTACTACCTAGTTACCAAAAATCATGATGATCCATCCAGCCGTTTTTGCGTGATGAGCGTTTAAATAAACAGATAAATAGATACACTAATAAACAGACAAATATTTTAAGCAATAATAGGGTTTTCTAATATTATCTATGTACAGATATTTGACCCTTTTCAGCTTTATTATACATAATGTATGGAATAGATAATTATTTATGTAAAGAAAGGGCTTGGATTGTGATGTTACATATGATGCTACAGCAAGATACAATTATGTGTTGTTATTATTCGCCGTTTTGTAGTAACATGAAAGAAGAACAGATAACAAAAATGCATTTATTGTGGTATTGACTTATAAGTACGATACGTATCACAAAAGGTATTGGTAAATTCATATAATACTATTCAGTCCTTTAAATACCAAAATTGATATTATTCTATTATCGTATTACCACGCTACCGTGTTACTAGACTTAACTTAAACTTTAGCCTAAAGCCACATTAGCGCCATTAACCAGAAAATACGATTTCCAACTAAAATTAAAGTGGAGTCAACAGTAATCTGTGGATTCTTCAGAGCGAGACAAAAGTCCGAGTTGTCAGCCGTCTTCATACAACGGTTTATGTCTGATGTGACTGCGGAATAAAACGTTTGACAGAAGTATAACTTTACTGCCATAATCATTAATATATTGGCCAAATTTCATTTCATTATCATCATCCCGTTTTCGTCTACTGAAGAGCATAGGCCTCAATAATGATAAATTTAGCAATTGTTGCAATATTACAAGTAGTTTCATTTTACACATAAATGTCACACATTTGACTACCCTACCTCAAGAAGAACCTGCGCAAGCTATACTGTAGTAAGTGTATTTTTGTACTGAAAAGCGAAACTACCACTGAACCTAAAAATATAAAACGTTTTACGTGCCTATCTACTAAATGACATGAGCAAATTGATTGATTGATGATTCTTTTCCTGATACAATTTGTTTTTTTAATTGAATAATCATGACACGTGTCTTATTCACCAAAGTTTATGCACTGTTGCCTTCAAACTTATCCATCTTGACTTCCATGGTCTACGCTAGCGCCCTCTATTTTTGCAGCGGCTCCTCGAAATCGTTTTAGTAGAGTCTCGCCGTGTCCCGACTAATGGATTGTGAGTGGAGGCGCTCGCGCGGACGAATCTGCCTCTGTGAGGACACAGTGGCGCCACTCATAAGCGACAGCGGGACAATACCGGGATGGGTGTGCGACAGATAGGGGCAAATACTTGGCGAGTTTTTTATATGATTTCCAATCCAGCTTTACTTACGTGATAACTGCGGGTAGTCTATGAAAACTTTGAAAGGTTTTTTTTTTTATCAAATCTTACATAAGTTAAATCTATTGTTTAATTTGATAATGAACAGAACAGTAAGCTGTGTGAAATGCCTGCGAAATGGAAATGATGATGAGCGTGATTAGGCGTAATCATAATTAAAATATTCATTTAATTATAAACACGTCACTTTCCACGGCATGCCTCGTTACGAGTAGTTGGTGTCACCCCAAGTTTTGGATTTCAAAACACATACCGTCTTATTACAAAACGCGGTTTAAATATTAGTCTAGGATTTTGAAAATCAAAGTTGGTTCTTGTTGTTCAAACATAACATACAAACAATCAAATGTCAACTTCAAATTGGTACGTTGATTTATCATTGGTTACATTTGACAGTTTGATTATTATGACAGTAGACAGACAAATTTGGAATAGCAAAAACGGACTGCATATTTTGAAAGTTCTGGACTAATAGTTAAATCACGTTTTGTAATAAGGCCCAGTGGCTACTTATATTCGTGTGACACAGATATGAAAGTCACTCAGTAATTTCTCCATCTCACACTTACTTTTGATAATAATAATCACCGTATTAACGCTTTCGCTTTAGATTGAAGCCGCCACTAAGTTTGCACTATCCACTAAGCATTTGCCAAGTTTTCTAAACACTTAATTTCGTCTCTAAGACAACATACACAGCGACTATTTTCCCTTGACAACATAATAAACTGCATTTGTAATGGCCATGTTAGGTAGTCACTTTTATTTTAAATACATAAGATAGGATCGTGTTAGGATAAACACTTTCGGGGAAAAGCTAGCACTTTGTTAGTCTAAAATTGTTGAGTCGAAAATTTTGTTTGGGAAACTTTATGGTGGTGAATAAACTTTTCAGCATTATTTTTGAGACAGTATCGTTTTGAATTTTTTATTACCTGAAATTTAAAACAAGTTAAAGTGACATGACCGCTTTTAGCGATAAGGCCGCCACTTGTGGCACTAGTTTAGATACAATTGTTTTATGTTACTGTTTTTTTTAATATGTGTCAACAATAAAGAGTTAATCTATCTATCTATGATACTATCCTAAATCAGCAAAAGCCGAAGGCTAGTATTAGTTTTGTTTAAAATAAATGACTTATTATAAAATTTTCAGGATAATGTTTTCGTCATCACGATTATTCCTTATAAACTAAGTTGTGTGTATTGAACACTTGGTTCAAAGTTAAGAGTTCAATAGCCTTGTCTACTCGTTTTGTGTTTTTTAGAGTCTTAAAATACTCTTAAATACAGTACAGAATTTCTAAATAAAATAACGTAAAGAAACTAATAAAGCAGCTTATCAAGCTAATTTCGGTACTAATTAGACAGCAAACATCTCTGGGGGTTCGATAATGTTTCGAACGGGTCTTCTTTAATCTAGACTTCTAGATCTCGTTGAATTAAAGTACTTAGTGTTAATGTGAAATGACCCGAGCTTGTTTTCAAATCAAATTTCTTTCTATTTATTACCCTATTTATTTATCGTATGGCATTTTTTTATATCTCTACTTCATAAATTTAAATTACCCTGGACAGTCAGATCACCTGAACTGGCAAATTATAAATTATCTTTTTCATTATTGATATCATTTTAATGAGATATCTGTGTTTCTTACTAACTAATGAGTACTTAAACTCAGTAACAAATCTAGTTATTACGTTACGCAGTCATTGTTTGACTACTTACTTACAATTGTAGTTATAACAAGGGGCGCCCGCGGCTTCTCTTACATTATTTCATTTTCAGCCTATGACATTTCTACGGCCTTATACTACCTTCGCACCAAAAATCATGATAATCCGTGCCATCAGCCTTCAGCCATTTTTGCGTTTGAATAAAATAATCTAATAATTAATTAATATTTTTATATACAATACATTTCAATTTATATTAAGTTTACTATTGTAAATAATACATGTACATGTATCTTCTGACTTGTAACTATGGAGTTATGAATAAATAATTTGTATTTGTATTTGTATTTGTAAACGGAGACACAGATAAACAGACAAATTTTCTAGAAATTTTTGGACCGTATTCTCCTGTCAATTCGAAGTATCTCAATATTCTACTATAATTTGTCGGTCTTCAAGCCGAGGGTAAACCGGTTTCTTCTAGGCATGCGCGCTAGAGTGTAGATTATAACGTTGCTTAACATCAGGCAAGTTGTAGTCGAGCGTGAGCCTATTTCTTGTAAAACAAAAAAAAACTCCTAACATTTTTTTTTAATATCCTCAATGTTCAGTCTTTCGACCCTCTTCAGCTTTATTATTAGGTACATATATAGGTATGTATAGACATAGATTCTCGTATTATATGAACTCCAGATCTTTTCAAAACGCTTGAAATAACTTTCCTTTCTTCCACGTTCCAAATCCATGGCTTAATCCTCACGTTATCTGAGCCACTAATGAAACGGCAAGATAAAAAAATATTCCAGACAGGGTTAATTTCATTTGTCTACGTCTTATCAACTCCGACGAAATGTAGTGGGTTTAACTAAGATGGAAGGTTGATGTCATACCAGATAAATGGCGCTTTTAGGTGAAAAAGTTTTAGCACTAAAGTCTTTAGTGCACAAAATATTTCTGATCTGTCGCTATATAAAACAAACATATTTCTATTTACCATGTAAAAAGTACATGGTACTCTTAAATAGAAATATGTTTGTTTTTGAAATAGCAAGGGTAGGGACCTTAATTCATTAATTAATATTAATTGGGATATATATTTTATACATGAATCTTGTATTTATTTGTTGATGAACTGCATTTTTTTTTAATTTAACATTTACATATATATTTTAAATTATACTTCGAACTGATATCAAACAAAATGTATGTATAAAATACGTCGAAATTAAAATGCCGTTTGTTTAAGAGAATGCTTGCCTAACTTTAAAAAAAAAATAAGTAGATCGTTAGGAAAAGAAAGTTCTTTAAATAATTAAATAATAAGATTCTTTAAATAATAAAGCCTATGTTTAAACTCTTACAACAATTCTCACAGAAACATTGTTCAAATTGTTGGGAAGAAACTACAAGTATGTTTAAATACGCGTAGACTCATTTCTGAGAACTGTTACACATTCTTAATAAACTAGTTGTTTGTAGTTATAGTTATTAGTTAGTCTGATAAATGATTCTTATTTCCTGCATGCACATCATCACGTATTAACGGACACCTCACTGCTATGAATGCGGTGGACGGACAGCGTCATACTTGTTTGTTTTTTAGATGTAGGGTAGTTACGAAATTTGATTTGTCGACGAACGGATTATATGTTTAATTTTAATTGTGTTTCACGCGTAAGTGATTAATGTATATTTGTGTTAAATAAAGTTCATTAAACCTAAACATGAAAAGACAAAATTCTGTAACAGATTTTGTATTTTGATATTCCTAAGTGTCACAAAATTTTGATGTCTATACTATATACGACATTTATTATCAGTAACTTTTTATAACAAAATCCTACAAATGAAACTAAAACTTGACGCTGATTTTGATTTCCTTTTTATTATTAATTAATGATTGACCTTTTAGTAAAGTACTAATATATATTTATCAATGTATCTATATGTTAGACCCTTAAGGCGGCTTGATAAACTCTTGACACCAGAGTTGGCCACTCTCATTCGATAAGAAGAAGAAGAAGAATGTATCTATCAAACGTTTCAAGTAAATAAAAGTAAAACTTCCTATCTTCCTCGCCTGTATAATTTTAATCCGATTATAAATACTCACTACATTTATTTCCAAACGCGGTTGGTTCCGTGGCCCTGTCTCAGGTAAACACTGGAATACAGTACTTAAATTTTAAACATCATCAAGAAAAACAACAATTTCAAAAGTCATGAAGACTCTAAGGTCAATGTCATGAGAAAAAAGTCATGAGGTTATGACATTACTCTGTTAGTAAATAAAATAATTTCATCACTGTCGTCTTATTATATATTAACCACACACTGAAAAGTACAAATTATTGTGAAATATCTTTTGTATTAATCATATAATATTTTTGATGTAGTAATTTCTCGTGAGACCAAATTATATACTGCTACGAAAACTCGTAGATGCAGCTACGAATTCACTCGTAGCAGACGCTACGCTAGATTCGTAGCAATCTGTCGCAAAAATGCTTTGAGACTTTGTACTATTTAAAAAAAACGTGCGTAAAATGTGATGACAAATATGACTATTTGAGCGGGTCGAGCATGCATGAAATAATGACCATTTTCTTAGCTATAATATTATACCCATGAAAAACAAAGCTTGGATCTTTGTGCGGTCCCCAACTGGTGGTTTCTAAATGTTACATCTATCCCACCTAAAAATCTAATTTGAAATCCAAAGATTATCACTAAAATCACTATCCTACTTATGTAAAAAAAAAACTAATTTAAAATATAAGGTGTTTTTATTTTTAGACTTTACGTACTGCATTCTGTATTACATTGTAAGCTGTTATCACCGGTTTCCGACAGAGCGCGCCTTCCACAATTACCTCGGTAATTATTGCCACCGAAAACATTTTCCACCTATTTATGGAAGAAAACTGGCTTTTTGTACCTTTTTGTGGAAAAATTAGTTAGTGGTAGGAATTTCACTTAGTTTAAAATGTCTGTACTTTAACTAGCGGAGATATTATATTCGCCTGCGATGAACAATGCCAAGCAAGCTATGCAAAGCAATGTATATACATAACTAGTGGTAGCCCGCGGCCTCACTTGCATTACTTTAAGATAAAAAGTAGCCTATGACATTCCTAAGACCTCATACCTGCATACCTAAAATCATAATCATCCGTAAATCCGTTTTTGCGTGATGAGGGTTAAAATAAACTTAACAGAGACACAGACAATGCTAAGTTTTGGTTGCTTCCATGAGTCGAATAATATTTTAATGACAAACATATTAAGTATAGCAGTTTTATTGTCAAATTAAAACAGTTGTGAAGCCTTAAAGGCTGTTTGATCTTGACACATGAATTGACAACTCTGACCATTTTTATTTAAAATGTAGTATTGAATGATCTACTTTCAATAGCAAAGATTCAAATATTAATCATATAAAATGCTTCGCTTTCTTTGAATCAAAATTACCAATGATGCGTGATTATTAGTTGACTTATTGCTCGGTTCGTTCCCTTTTCACGCCACGAAAAAACGACAGATAGATAGATAGATAAATACTTTATTAAAACACCACACATAAAACAATACAAAAAGAAACAAACTTAATTGGCGGCCTTATCGCTAAGAGCGATCTCTTCCAGGCAACCAATCTGGTTGGTTGGTTGGTTGGTTGGTGGACAGGTCATCGACAATTTTGGTTTGGTGATAGTATAAGAATCTGGGAGTGACAACGCGAGTGAAGTCATGCGCACTACTTACTAAACGAACTTTAAAAAGTGCCTGAGCAAATTAATAGAGCAACCTGGTAGAGCACACTTCGTTCAAGTATAATTTGATTTTACATTCGGCAATCAAGTGCACTTCACACGATGTTGCATGAAAAGGAAAATTCGGAAATACTTTTAACTGGTTAAGTTAAATCGTAATATGGCATAAACTTTCATGTGGTGGATAAATATTTACTTACATTTAGCTTTACTTATATTATAATGATTTAAGGGACGAAATTACTGAGTAAAGATGAAATAAGTAAATGTTTTAAGAGTTATTGTTTTTCTGATTTTATTAAAGTACTCTCAATTAATGGGTCTCCTACGCGTGTCACACCCTAGGCTGCAAAAATCCTTAACATCAGACAAGCAGCTTATTTTCATTTGAAACCTAACACAAATAAATATTTACAATTATTTATAAAGTAGCGTCAAACTAATTCAGTTATTAAATTAAACACACATAGACTACTGACAACTAATAATTTGTTTTAAAACATATTATTGGATAAATTTATTACCAATCAACCTATAAAAATTGAACAATAATTCCAACTTCTCTTCCCTCTTAAAGCTCCAACCACATAAAAAGCTCGCACCTCGAAAGTTCATGATTTAATAAGCCCGCGTTGATATGCAAAGATATGCAATAAGTTAGGAGTGTCTTTGTAACGTAGACTTGGATTTGCATTCAGAGTCGCGGCCCCTGGATGTGCTTTCTGTGTGTAAGATACTGTAGTCTTGAGTATGCTACGTAAGGACTGGAGGTTTAATACTCTTGGCTCTTATTACAAAACGTGGTTTAACTATTAGTCCAGAGCTTTGAAAATACTAAATTCGTTTTTGTTGTTAGTAATTTGTCTGTCTACTGTCATAATAATCTGACCGTTACCAATGATAATCAACTTTCCAATTTAAAGTTAACATTTTGATTTTGTGTGTGTGTTGTTTGCACAACAAGCACTGACTTTTTAATGTTCTAGACTATTATTTAAAAAATAATTTGTAATAAGACGGCTTAAGTTAGTCTGTATATAAATTAGAAGGAATTTTATAGTGACTGATGATGTTTCGGCATAAACTTGCTAAATTTCTTAAATACTGAGGTTTTAGAATAAAATTGAGAACAATATGTCTTATGTTAATGTACAAAGTGAATGAGAAGGAAGTTTTTTTCCTTTTAAAGCATATGAGTTAATAGAGGTTAATATTTAGTTTTATAAAAGTCCTGAAAAAACTTTTTACATATCATTTAGCGAGTAGCCATAACAAAGTCTTGGTAGACTTTGCTTAGTATACCCCTTTCTTGTGTTTTTTGTTAGTATTACTTAATTTTTAACTTTTTCTTATTTTTTTCTAAGAATACTGAATCCCATACCATTGACAGGAATACAGTGCTCATTCCAGCGCTGGTGTAATGAAATTGCAGCATCGACTCGTTTAATCTAGACATGACAGGGTGCCTAGACTAGGACTCCATTTGTAGCACTAGAGGCGGGCGTATGAAGAACTTGTCTGTTTACCTATACATTTGAGACGATATTTTACTAAATATAGTCATCGTAAAGAAAAAATGAGCGCAACGACAATATGCTTATAAGAACGGAAACAGTAAAAATGATTCCAAAAATTCTATATTTGTTTTTTTTTTTATCTCAAGCAGAGGTCCCATTTGAGAAGAACAATTTGTTTGTCTCAATTTTGGATCCCGAGTCTTATGATTAGCACTCAATGTACTAATCTATCTTGTAAATAATGTATTATTTGACACATGTTATATCCTTTTTTTTTTAACTTTTCATCATAATAAAACATCATCTCTTTGCCTATACTTTAGTCCTGCTTAGCGAAGAGACTAGAAACGCGAGATTTTGTAGTTTAAATGCAAATGAAGCGAATTTCATCTGAAAATAACTGCATATAGAACAACAATAACAAAAATATAACTTACATTACTTTGTGTGCTTAAATTGGCAGAGTCTTACATTTTTAAGCTTTATTTGTATCGGTTTATTGACCTGACTCGTTTAATTTTAAAGCAAAGACAGAAGTTAACGAACTAAACTTTGAAAAAGTTTGTGCATAGGTACATATGTTTCTATTCGTTCTGTTTTTTTGTTGGTTTTACATTTAGGCAGTTTGGACCCTATATTAAAACAAACTTTTCAACACATAACGTGGTAGACAACGATTGTTTTTAATAAAAAAAATAGCAAAAAGTATCATTTCCAAATATCAAAATACAAAAAAGAATCCAAAACCGAGAAACTATTAGATAGCCAGTATAAATTCTCTTTGGGGTTTTCAGCTTCTGAGGATACCCACGACCCTCAATAATGAGAAAGTCTGTTTTTTTTTATAAGTTTAGGTTCCTGTATATTTATGTAACTTTTTGTATACATGTAATGATATAAGCTTAAATACTTATCAGTGTTCTTAGAATACACTCGTAAGAAGCATAATGTGATATTGATGTAATGAAAATAAAAAAAACCCCAGACTAAACTACATAATATACCTACAATTATAATATTAAAACTTTCGTGAGACATTTTATCAATACAAAATACAAAATACAAAATTACTTTATTTTCAAAAAACTTAAACGTACACCCTTATAAACTAATTTATACAATCATAACATACCTGTAATGTTGGTGCATTGGGATCCTCTGCCATCTCACACTAGGAATCGAGGACCCTGTGACGTGAGATGGTAGTTTACGCCCGCGCGAAATATGCCTCTTTTGTTTACACATTTTTGAACATTAATTAAGGTGATAAAAACTAAAATATAACACTAAAATCTAAAACATTACCTATCTAATTTCTCATCAAAACAAAACAATAACATAGCAGCGAATTTCTGACATTTGTGACACTTCAGTGTTGCTAACATTTGAAAAGTAGCCTCCCCAGCAATGTTTTTTTTTTTGTTACATTCTGTTTGTTTTATTTTATTTATTTTTCTTATATTAATATACAAATACAATATTTTAATAACATTATTTTAAACTATGTATTTACAAAAGAAGTGGGCATCGTTGCCTAAGCGGGAATAAAAGTTTGTGTTCATTGTGTGCTTAAAGATATATGATGAGATATAAATGTGATCGTGCGAGTGTGTGTGCATTTTGTTTCTTACAATACGAAGATCAGTTGTGAATGTTCGCTTGGGATACAAAATTATGTGTAGTGGTGTGTGTTCGTGTGTGTGTGTGTGTGTTTTTTTTTTTTTATTTATTTTTGTACGGTCAAATAATTGTTTCTATCATCTTTTCTGTCTCGTCATAATTTAGGGTTAGTAGATGTTTTCTTACCTGCGTTTCACATTCGAATTTTGATAAGTTCTTTATATCTAAATGCTTGCTTATGTCATTGTATATTCTTGGTCCTAGTTTGCTGAGACACAGACTCCCAAACTTTGTTCGAGAGTGCGCAGTCTTCTGGATTTGGTCTTTTCTGCGTTTCCTTGCGGCCTCTTCACGGACACTTGTTGTGGTCATTGAATGTTGTCGGCTAATTATGGCTTTAATAAACAGTTGCCTTACTGTGAGAACCTCGGATAATTTGTACAGTTCACTAGTTGGAAACCTTCTTTGCTTAAAAGACGTATACTTTATACGTTCTGAAGATGGATGTCATAACATCCGAAACGCGTAAACAACTTACGCGATTTACACGTGAGTGAAAACCGTTTAGTTAATATATAGATACCTACAATTAATCACAAGCTATTTGCTTGCTTAACCCAGCCCCTAATATAGTAAGTATTAGTCGCAAACATCAGTTAGAGGCAGCAGGAGGTATTGCAACAATCCAGTGCAGATGTATCGGCCATCTATATAGCGAGGACTCAAGTAATTAATGACTTTCCACTCGTGTAGCTGTGTGGTACAAGTTGCAAGCTGACAAGTCTTTTGAACAATAAAACCAACTATCATACATAATATGTTCAACTACAACTAAATTTACACTATTCCCTGAGATAAAGATGTGTAACTGAATTGATACCAAAATGTTATATTTTCCGAGATATTTGTAGAAAGTAATGAAACCAGTATTAGGAATACTATTTACTGGCAGCGAGATTAAGATTTAGAATAAGTTTTTATATTTATTTGACCCTTATGGATCACAATGATTTTGCTCTCGCTAATAAGGATAAAAAATGTCCTCTGTCACTTTTGTGATTCCATACTACATCCATATAAAAACATGATGGTCTGTAGACACTTTTGTGTATATAACATGTATAGTGTTTTATTACTATTTATAATAGTTCAACTTAGCAGCAACTAAGTCATAAATAAATTTAGTTGTAATAACCGGCTAGCACTTACGTCAATAATTATGTTAATCATGCGTTACGGGAACTATAATACAGTAACTCATAATTATTCCTAACAATATTCTGTGTGATACACCAGTCGCCATATGTCGAGGTTCCCGCCGCACTCGCTCCGTCACGCCACTTCGGTCATTATGCACTCGGGCTATCAAAATTGCATTAGTGAATACCTCCCGATATATATCTGATGTGGGGCCATTCATATCTATATCGTACTTAGAGTGTGATTGGAGTAGAGAAGGTAATGTGTGAAAGCGAGGTGTGCAGGTCTGGATAAGTTATATATTATAGTTATAACATAAATGCAGAATATTAGTTACAAGCTACTTACTAACACTAAACTATATAGAAACAGAGCAGCTTATTGAAGTTGTTAAATAATGTATCACTCTAACCTGAAATATTTAACCAATAGACCATTTTTTTTGAAAGATATTGTACTACGCAATGAATACTGAAACATACATACACACACTCACCCACTACATACAATCACGCACAATTACAATAATTACACATTGTAACACAACAACACACACACAATCTCTAAATTCTAATTAACACAGCCATAAAAATATATAATTATTAATTAAGTATTAAAAAAAACTGTATACGTAATATAATTGACTGCTCCGTTAGCTTAGTTGGTAGTGGCTCTGCCTTCTAATCTAGGGGTGCGGGTTCGATTCCCGCATGGCACAAGTAATTCTGAATATTAAAATTTGTAATTACTTGTGTTAAGTCTGGTCGTTTCTATGTATAATAAGTATGTATTTACAAAAGAAAAAGTATATATGTATTATATCCGTTATCTAGCACCCATGATACAAGCGTAAGCTTAGTATGGGGCTAGATGGCGCTGTGTGATACCTGAAATATTTATTTATTTATTTATTATTATTTAATTTATAAGATGGTAACATTCTAACAGCTACCAAAAAATAATACTTTGTTTACAAATCTTTTGCTTTGGCTTTATTGTTTTGGAACCCTTTTTGTACACAATTATTTATGTTTTCTACTTAACAATAGGTAACATTTTTAGAATACTATAAGAAGAAATAGATATGTGAGTAGCTGTTGAATTGTGACAATCTCAGTAGTCAAATTAGTTATGTTTTGAGACGAGTGATGTGCAAGTAGTGAAATTTGTATATTGTGCTGTGGTGGTTTTTCCCGAAATCTTGCTTCACAGGACCTTTTCGGTACCTAGTGCAAGTTTTCGGGGTTACCTCACGTACCTGATACTTGACTGCACCTAGCAAACTGTGTTCCCAATACGTGTAGACCCAGTACGTGTTAAACTAAGTATATTTTTTGTCAATAAAAAATTTGAATTTGAATTTTGAATTTTTGAGTTAGCCAAGTCTACGTAAGTACAGTAAATATTGTTTTTGCAAGGGGTCTCATTAAAAACAAAGTTTTTTTGTTTCATAATATGAACTTCATAACCTACCACAGTCACAGAAAAAGTACTACCACAGTCACAGGAAAAGTACTAGATCCATCGACATAATAAGGTCAATAGACTAGGCCTACACTACACATATCTACCATTTTGTATAAACAGAGCGCTTGCTTCTCAGTTTAAACAAAATGAACTACAAACAACAAAACTATCTCTATTGTAATCCGTCAGCCAAATAGTGGTAATGTAATAACGTTGTATCCACGACTCTCAGTCATGATAAAATACGATTCAAGAAGGATTGACATGACTAGTACTAGAAAGAAGAAGAAAGAAAGAAAGAAAATGATTTATTGTAGCAAATACTAAACAAACGAACACAAACAAGAAATATATATATATATATATAACTATACCATGTCAACAGGAACACGTATCTACGCGTTCAACCGTTGTTAATTCGGAAACAATATTGGGTTCCGCGATCCAACCGCAGGTAAATAAGGTGATATTAAATGAAACACTCCGCGCGGTGTGTACACAGTGAACACATCATGTTTCACAGCCAGAGATAGGGATGGGTGGGCAAAATAATGGGTTAAAATTCTTTGGTTTAAAATTTAAAATACTTACATCACATTATATATGTGTGCAATGTCCTGGAATATTTATTTATTTATTTATTTTATTTATATTTATGCAGGGAATGTCATGCTATGGCTGCAGTACAAGATAACTAAGCACATTCATTTATCGATTACTAAGTTAAATAAACTAACTGTGATACTCATGTTAAATGTACGATAACCTTTTATTAAAATTATTTCCTTTTTTTTTGTCCCTTGTATTTTTTTATGTGGGATAGGTTTACGTTTGACTCTGCCTGATGTTAAGCATTGCTACAGTCTTGGGTGTAACACGCTTACCTAGAAGATACCTACTAACTCTAGATTTATAGAATGTATAGCCAATACTATTGCCAAGAGTATTCAAACTGCGTTTTGTGTCTTTGCCATTATGAAAAAACAATTTTAAATTTTAAATTTATATTTTAAGCGGACGGTTTTTTAAACATTTTTACAATAAAATGTCACACATACTTTTTCCGTCCCTAGCACGCTTCCGGTTCAAACGAAAGCCGATTTCCAAAACGAATTATTCAGTTTGCTCAACACTTTTATTCGGATCCGCTGAAATCTGCCTGAAATCGGGCGTTTGTTTAGTTTATCGACACATTTTAAAGCGGTTGTTGTCAACCAAATCGCAGGGTTCATTTTAAACTGGCTAAAAAGGGTGTTATCAATTAGGCATGTATGTATCTGAATGTACGCAATGTGGGTGCTGGCCAATTGATAAGTTAGAAATGGTTTTAATATAGGTACATACTTAGGAGTTTTAAACAAATTGCTAGCGTGTAACTGACCACAAAAGACACCAAAGGCCTCTTTTGCGGTATTGATTTGATAGTTGTTGATTCTCAATGTTTCATCCAATTTCCGTATTACGATAGTAATAAACTTGAGTTGGCTTGATTTTGCGAGTAGCAATATTCGTTTGATAAGCCCGGGTGTCAGAATATTTGTGGGCTTGACAAAAAAGAAACAAAAAATTCCTCAAAATATTCTTACACCGCGGTCTTACCAAACGAATATTGCTTATCCCTTCGAGGTTGCGGAGGTCTGATGGCAGTCAATCTGTGTAAGAACCGGTATTCTACCAAATAAACTGGGAACTTGGCTTAGAAACAAGCTATGTGAATTGCACAGGGTAAACAGCATCACAGCATCGCTCATCAAAATGAGCACAAGCAAGTGTGTTTGAACGCTGAATACCTAATGCTATTTAAGGCTGCGAGCCATTTAGGAAATACTATCATTATTCTGACTTTACAGCATGGCAGTGAAAGTAAAGATTTTTGCTTTGTAATCCATAAAATAAAAAATGACACGTGGTCAAAACAGTTTTACTCCGAAGAAATCTGATATTAAATAATGATATAATCCATGTCAATTTAACGCACCATCGAGTTCCAGTTACAAAAATTGATTTTTAGGGTTCCGTACCAAAAGGGTAAAACGGGAACCTATTACTAAGCCTCCGCTGTCTGTCTGTCTGTCTCCAGGCTGTATCACATCAACCGTGATAGCTAGAAAGCTGAAATTTTCACAAATGATGTATTTGCGTTTCCGCTATAACAACAAATACAAATTACTAAACATTAAAAAAATAAGGGGGTCCCCATACAATAAACGTATTTTTTTTCGAATTTTTTGCTTAATATCAAAACAAGGTAACAGGTAGACGCTTCAAATTTTCACAGAATATTAAGTTGTGTATATTACCTTTCAAAATAAAGAAATAAATTACAGCAAAGTAAGTATGAAAGGGGGCTCCCTTACAACAAACGTCATTTTAAAGCAATTTTTACACGATCTTAATAAACAGGTAGAAGTTTGAATATTTGTAAGTAAATATTTACAAATATATTAACTATAAAAATAAATACCCATAAAATAGATAGTACGGAACCCTTCGTGCGCGAGTCCGGCTTGCACTTGGCCAGTTTTTCAATATGCGCTTATATGTATAATACGCGGATCATAACATTCAAAACCAATCAAATCAATTAAAAAACAAACTTTCTTTTCCACTAAAACTTTCATGAACTAAAGCTAAATTTGCCATCACATTGTAGTGCAATGTGCAGCTGATATTTGTATAATTAATACCGGCGAGGGTTGGTAATGACATTTTAATGAATGCTCGCTTATTTATCGACGTCCTTTGTTTCTCACTTTTATTAAACTAGCCTTTTGTACCCGGCTTCACTCGCAGCCGCGCTTTATGTATTGTTTGCTAAGAAAACTTATTGAATAGAAATAAATTTACAGGCTTTTTCAAGTCTTTGAGTTATTGGTCGAGTTTGCTTTATTAAATTAAGATAAACAAGGCTTTGATTAATTTTTAGGATGTATGGAGTGTACAAATGTAATATGTTTTCAAAGTCCAAATTTTAGATACTTATGTACAAAATGTACATAAAAGAATGATTTTTCGCTCCAATTTTTTTTTGATGTTTTGATAATTCAAATCAAGCAATACACTATTCCGTAACCACAATGTTGTGGAACTCATTGCTGACTCCCTGCAGCTCTCCCTTTGAAGATCGCGCGAGCGAGAGTGAACCGGTTAATAAGAACCAGTTCACTCTTACTTTAAAGGGTAAGTACGCTCCATCATATGTCATAGCTATTGCTTACCATCAGGCAAACTATGGTCAAGGACAAACCCGTATTAGTTAAAAAAAATCTTATGTAACAAAAACCTGTACCTGCCCAACTCACAAAAGCACAACCGCTAAAAAATAATCAAAAATAAATGAATACGCGGTCCGCCCAACAATTCCGCCCTAGCACGCGATCCGCCCAAAATAGAAAGACATCCAATACAAGGTGTTATTAGGCGGACATGCGAAGGGCATCATTGTCCGCGATGGGAAGGGCTTAAGTTAATTACAGACCGACCGAATAATGCTAGGAGGTTAATATGGGTTTTAAGTGTTTTGACCATCATGGTTTATGTGATTATTTGTAGTTGATATGTTACAAAATAAAAGTATATAAGTATTATATCTGTTCGATACTAATTGGACTGAATGGGGTTGATTTTGACGTAACAGAATTGATGCAAAGAGGGCAATCATAAAAAGCATTCACCAACTTTCATCCACGACGCTGCTTCTCCGGGGATAGCCTCCGTGATGCGCGACAGACGAATGGTGCTGCACCTGCTCCTCTTCTATACGAATTCCTTTAGTTCTGTTCCAGAGTCACGGACTCTGAAGTGCTGGGGTGTCACGGACACAACCGACGCGCACGACGCGATCTTGGCAACTCGGTGAAGTGCTGGTGTGTCACGGACACAACCACCGCGCACGGCGCGATCTTTGCTACACTCGCCGGGTCTGCGACGCGCAGACGTCCGGTCGGCTCTTGCAATTCACAACTACCCTCAATTGCATCAAATACTACTATTAAAACCCAACAATATCCGTTATCTAGTACCCACGACACAAGCGTTTGCTTAGTGTGGGGCTAGATGGCGATGTGTGCAATGTCCTGGAATATTTATATTTTTTCAGTACTGGTTTCATAAATGCATTTCGTTTTAACGCTTCACTTGGTTTATTGTAACATTTTTATTTCATACTATTTTAATTTTGTATTATAGAGTGCCAAACAAGGTTACGTTTAATTTTGAACTACGGTTAAATAGTACACATACGGTCAAGTAGAACACGGCTAAATAGATTTGGATAGAATGTAATAAATTTTAATAATGTGTAAATTGTTAAATAATAATATCTGTAGGTGGTCTTATATAATGGATTGATTCTCATATTTTCAATATGTATACTAATATTGGTAGGTGGCGCGATGACATTACCCAGGTTGCAGGCGTAACCTGGCCACGACTAGCTAGAGACCGCACTACTTGGAAGGCAATGGAGGAGGCCTATACCCGTACTTGGGAGCCCTTATAACACAATTATAATATATCACATATTTTTTAATAATTGATACAGTTTCATTTCTTAAACATTGTAAATATGTAGTTTTTAAGGGAATAAAGGCTATTTTATTTTATTATACTAATATTATAAAGCTGAAAAGTTTGTTTGTTTGTTTGAACGCGCTAATCTCAGGAACTACTGGTGCGAATCAAAATTTTTTTTATGTTGCATAGACCATTTATCGAAGAAGGTTTTAGGCTATATAACATCAGCAACTAATACTCGCGAAGAAATAATAGATAATCTGAAAAAAACGGGGAAAATTATTCATCTTTGAGGGCTTCCGTTGCGTGCGCTGCGAAAACGGTTTAAGATATCAAAAAAATATGTACGAAAGAATTATTTCTCTTGAAATTATCTAAGAAAATATTCGCAACAGTCTATGTCTATCTGTTAAGGTTAACTCACTAGAACCGTTTTATGGTAATAACTATTCCACGCGGACGAAGTCGCGGGCACCAGCTAGCCCAAGATAAAACAGGTAGCTTGCTTTTTCGCCAGAATAAAATATTAAAACCATTATGATTTTACAATAAGTCTGTAAGTAACCACCATGGTGTAGGAATGTGGGAATTATGAGGAAATAGCGGTTCGTCTTTTGATTGTGCGCTTCAAAAAGGATTATTGGGAGCGGCTCCTTTGTTATTTGGCCGTAATTAATTTTTGTCTGACACTGAACTGACACGTTCCGTACGGGTTGTATTTGTATTGTATTCCGGACACGATATCTCACGTGTTTAGGAAAATTATATACACTATAGGAAGTAATAGTTGTAATCTATCAAGCTGCTTTGGGAAACATATTAGAGAACATATTATTTATTTATTTTTTACACTTCCAATAAGTATGAATCCCAATTTGACTTTGAGGCCTTAGTTATAAAATTATTTCAATGGATGCCACAAGAGACGCCCGGTGACACGGCTAGTCAATAACAAACCCTTTCAGCCCATCCCTTTATAAGCGTGCATAAGAGTGAAGAACACACTATTCAGGGGTTGAAAGGCGAGCAAAGCGGCGTGGCAGCATAGTACACACGTCGGAGATCGTGTTTGCTGAGCCGCTGATGAGACCGCGGCTTAATGAGACACGACGAGACAGGGGCAGGGGGGGAGTGAGGCACTCGGCTGGACTGCTTTGCATGAAATTTTAGGATAGTAGTATGACTTAGATAGTAAGACAAAAACATAGACTGAGACTAACAATAGATTGAGAAGTAATTGTAGTACAAATAGATGACTATTGATTTTTAAATTGGTTTATAATATACTATGTAAAAAAGTCTCCGACTACCAGATCCGAGGTAGGGTATCCATATCTTATAATAAAAAAATACAAACATAAAAAACAAAATATTAAAAGCCTCGTCATCGTCACACATGGCACATTATGGTACAATAAGTTTCTGTTACTCAATAAAATAAACCTAGTCTTTCCACGTGTTTTTACTAGTAGAAAACTCGCAGTAAAGAAACAGTTTCACATGAAACTTCATATTATTGGAATAACAATAAATTGAAAGAAGAACAAAGAGGAAACAACTAAACATAGTTTAGTACATACGTTTTGTTTTCATTAGTAATACTTCAGAAGTAAAGTAGTCTTATAATTACTACACATAAAGCAAAAATACTAGTATCTACACATTTTAGAGAAAGATAACCTAAATGCGGTCCTGAAATCTTATCTCCGGATTTCATCACTATGTGAAAAGACTTTTTTCTCCTCTAAGGGTGCATAGCCTGAAAGGGGGCTTAATTAATGGCATAGAATGTATGTAATTACATGTTGAAATAATTATGTCACACTCACTTACTTGAGTCGGGCCTTCCGCGTATGAAATACATAGAAAATGACCTTATTTTGATATATATTTTATTATATTTTTTCGATTACTAAGTATAAAGTTATGTGAACAAACGAAATAGGTTAACAATTTAATAGCTCATGTTCTTGTAATAAGAAGAAATAAATTTCATCTAAGTCTGGTCTATGGAAGTGATCAAATAGAATACCACTGTCTGGTCTCCTACCCGAGGGCTGACCGCATCTATGCCTCTGCTATTTAAGTTGCAGTTGCTTGGTAGGAACTAAATACCATTTTAATATCGTCCAATCAAAACATGTTTTAAAACAAAAACCTATAATTGAAAACAAAGATATACCTACATACAATTCTCGAAGCCTATTTCTTTCTATTGCAGCAACAAATCAATTCAAAGTTGGTCCTCATTTTTGGAAGGTAATCTAACTTTAGTGTATTTAAACGGTATGTAATGTCTGACAAGCGTTCAATAATTACATTATCCCATATGGCGAATAACGATTAAACAACCATTTTTTGTTATTACAGCGCTAGGTTTGCTCGTACATTTTAAGCTTGACTTGTGATTGTGACTTATGCCACGAGATAAACAGAACATATTATGCAGCGCTTACTAGTTTTAACAATGGTGCTAATTCGATGGCACACGCAATTAAACTAAATTACCACTAAATGGGTTTAGTCCCTGTCAAACTGGTTTTGTTATTCGAACTAACAAACTATTTTTACGAATAAACTATTTTTAGATCAAGACCAATGAATTGTTTATGGTCATTCAATTTAGTTGAAAACGTCAAAAAGCTATTCGACGGCGCATAATTTAACGAAATTTCTGTCTAAAATTTTATCGCTAAGCGTCAAATTAGACAAGACCTAAAACGTGACGAATAAAATTTAGTTCCGTGTATTTGTATTGCTTGTATATGAGTTTCTGCTTTCAATTACAGCAGTTTCAATAGTTATCGCAATTCGTCCTGAAAGATATATCTAATTCATTGTGGCAGCAGTAGTTTATCCATTGAAAGAATGAGTAAAAAGCCAGAACCTGTTTTTCTTGAATTACATAACATTATTATATGAAATAAGTCCCATGGTATGATTAAAAACGAACTACCATTTTACAGATAAAAGACGTTAATTAGAACGAAAGAAAGAAATAATCATTAAAGATTAACTAGAAAACATTGAAATAAATTAGCATAAATAGGTTACTAGGGCAACGTCTCGGGAGTGATCAATACAGATGATAATTTTTACTTGATAATTGGCACAATACAAAGTTAGGGCCAAAGAAAAAAAAATACAGATGATACAGATATAATATACACACAGATAAAATATTGGGCAGTAATTAGTTATTTACACCCTCTATTGTCCAGGTTTCAAACTAATATTACTACTTGCCACTAGATGGCGTGATGAACGCAACTCAATTTGGTTCATATTTGTCTATGATCATAACCTTTTTTAAATTAGTTCTGAAGAAACGCTGCATAGGTTATAGTTAGTTTTGCACCAAAATAAAAAAATTAGTCCGGCTAATTTTGGTTTGGTCCAATGTTCTCGAATCGCTGTCAGTATCATTTAAAAAGTGCGAACAAAACATTTTTCGTATATTTTGACTGATTACTTTATTTTCATTTTAGTATTATTTTTATTTTTTATTAACACAATTTAAAAAAAACAGTACGGATCCCAGTGAACATAATTATATACCTAATGTAAAGCTTAGCCTCATCTCCCGCGACTCATCTTTAGAAGACAGTGTACTCTGAGTAGAATACTGATTTGAGATGCTTCATTACGTCACCGTTATCATTCCCAAATGGGTTCATCCCAACATGGATATAAAGGCATATTCATACACGATAGCATTAAACGCTCGTAACTAAGCAGCCTGAGGATTTTATGCTCGATTTCCAAAGTCAAGCGATAGTATTCTTCTATATTCTTTGGCATGCAGTTAATTCTGGTATAACAAAAGACTTGTGACAATCCGTGCTTACGTTATAGATTCTTGTCTTTTCATAAAACAGCAAAAAAACTGCCGTCTACATTACACACATACACATATTATTATTATTATTTATATTTGGTCAATCAAATCCATATCGCTAACATCGCTTAACGAAATATTTTAATTTATAGATATAAAAAAACCTATAAAATAAAATATTTTGTTTTTTTTACACTAATTACTATTCTTTTTAAGTATAAGTTGTACTTAAAAAGCCTAAAATACATTTATATAATACGACACGAAGCACACAAATAAAAATTAAGCGAATAACAATTTAACAATTACTTATGTATATGTAGGTATATGACAAAATTTACCTAATGATGGTGAGTAGCTTCAACTGTAAATCAGTGGTTTCATTCTTTCTTCATTCTACAACGATGTTTGCCATCTTTTCAAGACCAAGCCCTTACGAATGCAAATACACAATACTTGCTTTCTGGTAATTAACTGTATAATTGTGTATAATTTCGCGTATAATATAATCATGTGACAATATTGAAACAGTGTGATGACTGCCAAGAATAATTATGTTATTAATTAATTGTGTTATTAGGAGGCACGCCAACTGTAAGTGAGAATGATTTGGTTTTTTCTTATTGTGATTCTTTCTTAATAAATAGGCATGTTTCATAGACCACAGTTAACACTTTCAATAAACAATGTTTGTGATCCAGTGTGTGTTTCATCCTTTGGTCGTATTCTGTGTTAATCTACCCTGCAGAAGTGATTAGCCACCAAGTCATACTAACATCACTCACACTCACAAACCTTTGTTTACTGAATAAGCATTCAATAAAATCGCAGTAATTTGGTCATAATTATAAGCAACGTTGTAATCTACAATCTAGCAGTATTGCGTAGAACCTTTGCACTTTCATCTTGACGACCCATAAGTTATAGTTAATCTTTATAAAATTAGAGTGATTTCCCGTCCACCGTGTTTGCAAGCCATAAACTAATGAGGAAGTTAGTTGGCAAAGAGAAGCGAGTCGTTACGATCATCATTCGATTAGCCGCCCTGAGACTACCGCCCGCCCCCGCCCTGCGCCCGCCCTGCACCGCGGTCGCCCTCTGGCGGCCGCATTTGACTACTTCCGTGGAAATTGAGGGATAGTGTATACGGAGCGATGACTATTATACACAAATATAACTACTGCCAGGTCTTGAAGAGAGAGACAGAGCAGACACCTGTTAGGTTTAAGTTTCGAACCTTAGCGTGGCCCTGTATCTGAAATATGTACGCGTGATAGTTACAAAACCAAACGCCAACGGAGCGACGGATGATCGGAATTTTTGGCATGGTGATAGTAAAATGTCAATTATTGTATCGTTTAAAATTAGTAACTCTGTGTGCACTATCTCTTACCTATTTCCTGGGATATTTAAGGCAGACCCGAAGGACAGAGAATCGGGTTAAAAAGGTCGACTTGTTACATAATCGGTTTTTGAAAATAACGCTTCAGTAAACCGGAGGGTTAATTAATATTCGGTGAATGGGAATTTCTGCAAATACGATTTATATTTGACCAGTGCCGTAGCTTAACCTAGTATATTATCATTGCTTAAAACAATTTGGCTTCTTAGAACATTACACTTTTATGTATGTACATAAAATTATTTAAAAGACTTACATATATTACAAACAGACCCTCTTTTGATAAAGTGTAAGAAATCGAACACATTAAATGACTGAATTGAAGTGTAACTGCTTAATTAGCTACTTAAGTATTTTTTTACAATTTTTTGTCATCACGCTATTATAAACCTTAAACTCTTTTTAGGATTCTATATTTACACAACAATTCATATATATTGTAAGTCTTATCTCTGTTTTATTGACATTTTGTGATCCTTAATAGAGAAGGAGCTGGTTTCCGAGACACAGATAATTTTCTAGTTCGGAAGCCAGAGACTTGAAACATTTTGTGTCTTGTGTATATTTTTGTCAATAAAGAACTGATTGATTGATTGAATTACAAAATAAGATTAAGAAAAAAGTATATAATATACAGTTAGGTGATAAGTTTTGCCTGGTGATGGTATGGTATGGTGATAAGCCAGAGACTTGAAACATTTTGTGTCTTGTGTATATTTTTGTCAATAAAGAACTGATTGATTGATTGAATTACAAAATAAGATTAAGAAAAAAGTATATAATATACAGTTAGGTGATAAGTTTTTGTATAAAGTATATTAACCATGTATGGATGATTATTTGAGTACATTACTTAAATTTTTGGTGTTAGCAGATCTTTCATTCGTAGCCAGTTTTAAAACCTTATATCACTGCGAATTTATAAAATAAAAGTAACTTGATTAGGTGGTTTATAAGAACAATCCTTGACCTTACAATACTTTATCAAAATCAATTCTAAGAATGTCTTTAATTACATCAGTGAACGTTACAGGCGTGAGAGGGCAGTGCTGCTATCACCCTCACAAAGGGTCATAAATTGGGTTTGTATAAATCGAGCGAAGTTGCGGGTGCGAGCTAAATCATCCGCATTCACTGGACCTGAGATGGTTTCATCATGGATTTGGGAAATAATATTATTATATAGAACGGAAATAAAGATGGTGTTTGTATTTTATATATTTTTTGCTCAGAAAGGCGAGCGTTGACGCATTTTCGCATTTTTTAATCACGGCCCTCAATATTGGTGGCGTTTTCAAGAAAGGTAACACTGAAGTAGCAAGCCAACGTACCTAAACATATTAACATCAGTAATGGCATGTTCAGTTGATACAAATAAAAAATATCGAATAAATTATTCAGAGCATTATAATGTTATTGCCTAAATCAGTTCCGATAGGTCTCGAAAAAAAAATTTTTTCGAAAGTAACTTTATGAAGATACAGGACTTCCAGTGTTATGTTCAAATATTGCTCTTACAAGTATACCAATTGCCGTTCTAACGAACTATTCTATACAAAAGAAATATTAATGTTTATATCTGTGGTCGGTTATCGGAGCCATTGGATATCGGACCGTCCGGTGGGTTCTATAATCACTTTAAAATTGTTATCGCTTTCAAAAGGATGCCTCTGAAAAATTATAGGATATTCATCAAGGATTCAATTTAAATTTGTTAGAAATTAATTGCAATTATGGACGATTAGACGATTAATATCTGTTATCGATTACGGCTACCACGAGGTCAGAGGATTCACATGTTATTGTACAATATTTACGTCAAATAAACTAATTTTGTATTTGTATTTGATTATATTATTTTTTGCTGTTATTTTAATAACCTTACACAATATTTGGATTCAATGCCCAGAATGGTGGTGCATACTACTTCATAAACAACAAATAATAGCCCGCCATAT
Organism: Macaria liturata; assembly: GCA_964023185.1. Classification (NCBI taxonomy): domain Eukaryota; kingdom Metazoa; phylum Arthropoda; class Insecta; order Lepidoptera; family Geometridae; genus Macaria; species Macaria liturata. The sequence goes on from OZ026824.1 coordinate 11,471,913, forward strand.
AGAAGAAGACCTTGTATTCCCTACGTTTGTATAAAACTAAAATACATTAATTAGAAAATTGGCCTGTCAAGCATATGTATGTATTTATAGGACAAGCCTAAACTCAAGTGGTAACTAAGATAATAACAAAGCAAGATTCAGTTAGCCTTTAACTACAAGTTCTCAGTGTAAGCTACTCAGTGGTGTGTGAATGTCTGCGAGGCCCCGCTCGCGCCATGTTTGTTCATACACTACAGTCGCGCATTTACTCGCTTCAGGTGAAACACAGGGACGGGCTGAAAAATAATGCTAAGATAATGTGTGGTTCTGTGTACGGTCGCCGCGGTCTGGGTGAACGTTACAAACAAAACATACAAGAAGTATGGGAATAAAAAACACGAAGAAACATGTACAACAAGATAATTTTAATATATTAGTTCCATTTTGCCATAATGTTGTGTGTTCGTGGCATTCGCGTCTAAATAAATGAGATGTTTTTAATTCTTTGACAGATATATCTGGGCGCCCCGTTGGTATTACGCCTAATAGGTAGTTCCTGTAGTTCGTTATTTTTTTTATATAATACATGTATAGATAAGCGTTTGTCTATAATCGTAACTACCTACTAACTACCAATTACCTTTCTCTTTTTGAGTTTCTTTTAAGTCTATACATTGCGGTAGGTGCCCAGGTCCATCCACCGATTTTGCATCACTGTAATTAGTCCAGTCAATAAATAAAACTGCAATGTAATGAAATATCTCTGCGGTGGCTTTTATTCTGCATATATCCCAAAATACCTGCGAGAGGTCTATATGAACCGCTTTTCTATGAATGCACTTTAACAGGGCTTCCCTGCTTTATTAAAAAAAAAAAGGTTATTAAAACAATTAATGTTCACTTACATTTTCGAAGGAGTCACAGTAGTGTTAACACGTCAAAAATCCAAGACGTACTGAGGAAGCGAGTCCGCCCGGCGCTGCGCGAGCGTTGTGCGGGAGGGGGGAGCCGATCGATACCGAGTCGAGCCGACATGACTCGACGCATGGAAGGGGTGCCATAGAGCAAAATAGTGTTGCCACACGTAAAATCCAAGACGTTATCTCAATAAGTGGGTCAAGCGAAGGCTCGGACACCTAAATAAAAAAAATATTATATTTGCTGATAACAGGGATAAAAATATCTGTGAAGGGTTGAAACTTGGACAAAACACGTTGTTTATAATTTGTCAAGCACAGTAACTCCAAGTTTCAACCCTTCACAGATATTTTTATCCCTGTTATCAGCGAATATCATGATTTTTTTATTAATAACCAATGTTCCGTTAGTTGCAAAAGTGTGCAAATTTAATACATGCTAGAAAACCAAAGAAAGATCATAATTCCAAATTTGCAGCAAGTAACTAATTTTTTCACTCGTGTTATTAACCATAATCATTGTTTTTTAATAATAAACAATGTTCCGTATGTTGCAAAAGTGTGCAAATTTGATACATGTTAGAAAACGATAACAAAAACTTAATTCCAAATTTGCACAAAGTAACTAATTTTTTTGCCAATTTTATTAATAAAAAACACTTTTCACCCCTTTTCATCCCTTTCCGTACACCCCACAAGGGTGCAAACTCACACGGTCACTTATTTTACCCTTCTGAACAAATTCACAAAGTTTGGCCGAGTAACTAATTTGTTGGGGGTTTTGGGCTTTATTGACTGAACTAAATATGGTACTCCTTACTCCACGCCTGCTTACAGTTGACACATGAAAAATTAATGAAAGGATGAAAGCATACAGACTTGGTTCTATTTTAACTGTATTATTACGAGCCGTGGGTAAAATATGCATAACTGACGCACAAGATAAGAACCCTTGTTTTTGGAGAGGAAGGTGTGTTTATTTTTACTGCAGTTTTCAGGGATTTGAGTCGTATTTTATAGGAATGTGTGCAACTGTAAGGATTGGATTTTGTAAGCTCTATTTTTTAGATTTGCTAGTTTTGCTGCTTGTTTCTAAAAAGAGAACAGTTTTTTTTTATTTAACCAGAATAGATAACGGCAACGGCAAGCAAATACCACTAATCCTTTTTAAATATTATTATCAAATTTCTTCTTGTAAAAGAACAAAATAATGTCTACTTCTCATTACAGCACCTTCTGATTGATCACATAAACATTGTGCGTTTAGTTAATAGTTAATTCATTACAAATTACATTTGCCCTTTCACTACCACATACATATTATACAATCCTACTTATACTATCAGACTACCCATCGGTCGTTGGTAAATATCCCCGTGTCGTAATGAAGCGTGGTGCGCGCTGGTGCGACCCAATGGAGATCCCGGGACGGCTTGCCAGGAGCCCGGGGGAGGTCGAGCGTCGCGGACATGGGGACAGGATGTGGCCACCTGGAGTTTAACCAGGAAGCGAATGTCTTGTGGAATCTTAATATATAAAACTCAAAGGTGTCTGACTGGCATAGTGATATATCAACGCACAGCCCAAACCTCTGGATCGGGCTAAAAATTTAGCATGCGGGCAGATTTTACTATTAAAACTTTCAAAAGACATTTTTATCAATACTTATTTAGCTAAAACGGTTCTCACTCACGTGTAATTCGCGTATGTTGTTAACGCGTTTCGGGTGTAATGATACCTGAATCGCGTAAGCATCATACGCGAATTACACGTGAGTGAAGACCGTTTTAGTTACATATTGCTGTAGGTAGATTTTAGGACGTAGGCATCCGCTAAGAAAGGATTTTTGGGAATGCCAGTTTTAAAGCGATGAATTAGGATATGCCAGTTTTACTTCTTAATGCGAGCGAAGCCGCGAACACCCACTAGTAACTGTATATTGCAAATGTATATAATTTTTTTACAATTCATCACACTCGTATCGTTACTTAGAAACTTAAGTGTATTTGAAGATTCCTTTGTTTTCTTGCGCTTTCACGCTTCGTGATTTTCTACAAGAAACATGCCTAGGGTAATACCTAATAGCTTGATAAGCTATGAATCTACCAAATTTGAACGTGGGCTGAACACAAAACTATACTGAACATTTGATGAAGAAACAAACAAACAGACAGCACATATATATGTAGATCGCAGACAGGTATGTACATGTTTCCCCTCTGTTTCTCCTGTAATATTAGTGGAGAAAATAAGCGAGAAATGTAATCCAACCTTCAAGAACCTTTTGTCGAATTCTCTGATTGCTCTTACAGCATTGAATTTTGCCAAGTCGACCCAGACAGCTTAGACTCAGCTAAAGCATGAAACAATATTGACGATCCAGCTTACTATCTGCAGACATAGTACTACAATAATGAATTTAACATTTTAGATGTTTAAAATACGTATTACTTCGTTTTTTGGTACTTCACTTCGAAGGTTTCCGATACAAGCGATAAGAATTTTATAAAATGGACACTGATCTTGAACTAAGTAGCTAAATAAGTTACTAACCAATTTTGTCTTATTTACTCGTTTTCTATACTGTAAATTTGAGAAAAACATAAAAGACTGATCTCATCTGCGAATTTAATTTCTCGATAAATTAATGTTATTGAAACTGTAAACATTACATTTTGTTATATTTCCCTATATTTTTATGAATTATGAGGTTAATTTATCTAAAACCAGAATCAGATAAAATGCAGGCATCACTTTGAAATATTTACAGTAAATTTAGGTGTAATAACCGGCTAGCACTTACGTCAGTAATTATGTCGAAAATTAGCTCGACAAGTTTCGGAACACTGCGGGTTCCATCATCAGGAGGACGAGTCAGCACGCGCGTCCCGGTTGGCCGCCTCGTCCACACACATCACAACGTGGTGGTTATTACAACTAAATTTAATCATGCCTTACGGGAGCTATAATACAGTATTTACAGTAGGTACTATAAATGGCCCAAGCAATTCACTATGTCGGTGCTAAGCCCGCGAATCATTTCAGCATTGTCTCTGTATTAAAGCGAAGCAAATCGGCCGAATAGATTAGTGCCTAGTTAAATTATGAAGGTGTTTCAGTGGATTATGGACTTAGGATCGTAGCTTTGTAGTATTCAGACTTTGGAAGACCAATATTTGCGTAGGAGATATTCAACACGGTGTCGGTATGCTAATGTTAAAATATTTATGTGTGGTGAAATCATTATTAACTGCGATCTTTTGATATTAATAATACATGTTTTGTTCGGTTTGATAAAACAGCTCAATTAGAATGTATTATGAGTAAAAGTTCTGTTTGACGTTCAAAAAGGTAAGTTCTTGATTTAGCAAAAAATCTTTTTCCATCAAAATGGATGATCACAAAGCGAAATATATACAGAAATAAAACATTTCTACCATTAATTTTATAATTATTATGATATTCCCAAAGTGTTTCTACCAACCTATAACCAAATTACAAAACCCATCATCTCTCGCAAAACTTTGTCCAATAAAAAATTGGCAAATACTTTTTCAAAGACAGAATTTTTCTCCATTCGGTTTTGCAATTAAACTTTTGTCATTTAAGTTAGGTTCGCACCGTTTGTGATGTAACTCTTTGAAAATAGCAATAATGAGGGAAGCTTGGATGTACACAATATCAGACAGTTATTATGAGTTTTTGTATAAAAAATACCCAAGACATACCATAAAAGCGAGCACAGAACGTATATACGTTCCATTCTCGCCTTTATGGTCGACGAAAAAAAGGTAGTATTTGTATTAACATCTTGGTCTAAAACCTAGTAGGTACATACATACATATGAATAGGACTATTGTACGATTATAATTTCAAAAACACAATCGTAATAAATAAAAATAACTTGGTTAGGAATCTTTGTAATATTTTTTTACCATACGAGTAAATAACCAAAAATGTATGCATTGTACAAATTCTACTGACTAATTGTATCTGTCTGTGTTTTGATTCGTCAATGGAAAGTAAAATGTTTTGTGAAACGTGTTTTGGAACCGAAATTAAAATACGCGGTTTTACAATTATACACAACTTAATTGTTTCGATTGTATTTTCTAATAACAGTTTTCTGGCCAAGAAATATTACAAACGGCCTAAGGCTGGTATCAAATCTCGTGACACTAGAGTTAAATAATCTAATACGTAGTTATATACTTTCTTGGATGGCTGACTTGAAGACAATTAAAAACTAATTAATTATCACCTTGATAAAAAAATACATTAAAAATACAAGGTCCTATACCATTAATCTCTAGTATTATATATTGGGGCGTCTAAGAGGGGCAAATAAATCAACAAACCGACAAACGCACTTCCACTTTTATATTACGTATGTAATATTACTATATTTTAAGTATTATAATATTTAGTGATAACGATATGATTTAGAACCTTTTCTCTTGTTCGTCTCTTGTTGCAAGTTGGTTAAGCCCCCTCACATCTGCTACAGCAGCAGGTTAGGTTCAAAATGTACATTTAGCGCTGTGCAGCACTATAAACCATGCACGCGGTTAGCAGAGACCATAGACTAGGTTATTTAGAGACACTTATCTATGTGCCAAGCAAGTACAACAGAGTATTATGTATCCCGTATAAAAATTTAAAACTAAAAACAGAAACAGAAAAAAAACAACATATACTAGTCACTATGACTCAAGTTTAACAAAATATATGAAAAATACACTTTTTTGTATAATATGTTAGTGTTTTTCTTGATGTTGGTAAAATATAGTTCTAGTTTTTGTAACTTAACCTATCTAGACTTTAAACAAATCATAACATTAATAATAAATCTTGTTTAGACCAAGATATTAGAAAAAAAATGTTTTAAATCCATAACAGAACACGTTTCAGCAGTTTTTAGAATTTTTGTCTGTTTGTCCGTTTATCTATTTATTTAATTATTTAAACGCTCATTGCGCAAAAACGGCTGAACTAATCATCTTGATTTTTGGTATGTAGGTAGTATGACGTCTTAGATGTGCTATAGGCTACTTTATCATCGGAAAATAATGCGAGAGGGGGGGGGGGTGGCGTCCACTCGTCCGAAATAATAACCTATTTTGTTTATATAAAATTTACATACAATATATTTTTTTCTTTATATGAGGTCTCTTTATTACACCATCTGCTTTAGTACTTGGTGCGGGCGCAGTAAAACACGCTGCAATGTGCAAACCTACTTGTGGCTATACCTACACACATAAATACACACACATAGTTACTAGAGTTGTGGTCCGTTTGTTCGCTGCTAACTTGTTTTGACCGGTGAAGCATTGCTGAGGTATTAACTGTGTAATCTCTACCTGGAAAGTAGTCTAGTACTGGAGATACCAGTGCAGACAGTTCTTATAGGTATTTATATGTTATTCTGAAGATTGTTACTTTATGCAACTCTGCTCAACGTAATTCAACAAAATATTTTTAAAAATGTTTACTTTTCAGTTTTCCAGCAGGAAAAGTTTGAGTTTATACTATTTTCATGCACACTTGTAACGTAAGACAAATATAAGTACTACATTAAAACTTAAAATATAGATATATCCATACAAAGAACATGCTTTTTTCACTTACTGTCACATAGATTTTGTGGTTGTGTGGTGTACCTACCTACTTTACTTCCCCAAAACCTAAACAGTATTAAACCACAACGTTTCAACCATCGTATTCCCCAGCTAAGATACCGTGACCAAACTGTTCCAAAAAATCATTAATTCGAAGATGGAACGACTCCATTTTTCAATTTTATGGCCAATAGCCAATAGCTATAAAGACCTCCCCCCTTTCTCTCCCCCTTTTACTGACCGCAGTAATGGCGTGAGGGTACATTAATTAGTGACGTCATTAGTTGCCTTTGGAGTCTGGACAGTGTCTGAAGAGGTTCTAATTGCTTGCTCTGTGGTGCTCAAACTTCAGACGAACACTGTATTGCAGGAGTGCTACTAGTTACTTTAGGATAGCTTTACAGGCATTGTAGACACGTACATACTTATTTAAAAGCAATTTATAAATAGAAAACTTAAAATTATGCAATTAAATTTTCATTCATTTATACCTAAAGCATATTTAGTTAAAATTGAGTTGTATTTCGGAAGCACTTTGTTGCATTTTTATGATGAAAATAAATTAATTTTCAATTTGAATTGGAATCATTGCTGTTATCATTATTACAACATTCATTTAAGTAAATCAGTCTGTTTTCACAATTCGTACCTTTATATACAAATTACTACATCAATTAAATATAAAGAATAAAAATTATCACGACTACACATGACTACTACCTATCTAATTTATAATTTTTATCTTTTCATTATTTATTTAATAAAAACTTATAAAACAAATTTTACTAATTTAAAATAAAAACTTAAGTAATTAACTAACCTAACCTAACTTATAAGCTAAAACTTTTAATTAACTTAAAACACCTATAAAAAAAGTATATCCGTAGGCAACGTTCCCAGCATGCTGGCGGCATTGACACATTTCTACCTATCTTAGTCAAAATAATTGTATTTTTATTAACTTCTTATAAATTACCGATATCTCTGAGCCTTTTACATTAAATTTATAAAGCACTGTCAGCAAAACGCCTACCTAATTCCGAATTGGATCTCCACTCAACCAAAATTAATATTCGTAATTTTTATACCTCTTTTATAATGGTCGTGAAAATTAATTTGATAACAATTAAAGCCGGTAGAGGGTGTATCGATCGAGGTGGGAATGTAATTTGGTATTGTAAGTCGGAACCCAATCAGAGACGGGCGCCGTGTCGTTAAATGGTGGCTCAGTGTTACACTAACTGCCTGTGGACTGTGCTGGACAACAGTGGGTGAGGTTTTGCAGTGTAGGAAGGATTATATATAAAAAAAATTGAATTTGAATTTGATTTGAATTATAAATAGTACCTATACGCCAATTCAAAAAGGCTAGAACTGTACTATTAGATAAATAGTGAAATGACATGATTGCTGGTACAAGTTAAAAAAACTTGAAGAAACTTTATTGCAAACACAACTTAAAAATAGTTTAAATGAATAAATGAATAAATGTGCATCCCGTGCTTAAATTAAATGCATGCTGAGTTGAGGCTGCCTGGAGACAATAAACGTTGTATTGGAGTATTTAAATAAATAAATATGTTTTGTTTCCTGTGGTCAAATAAATAATTATCATTATTTCTGTTTTAGGTAAATCCAACCAAACCAAGAAAGGAAAAAGTTAAAGTACTGTCCAGACACGTGTCTACGAAGCTAACGATCCGGATATCTAGTATCAATACTAAATTTCGTTCACAAAGAGGGCGAAAAAGACGTGAAAACGAATCCAATTTTAAGATGGTCGGCAATAGGACCGCTCCTTTTGGACCCCAGGAAAAAGGTATATATAACAGGAAAACTACTTGGTAACATAACATCTTGTTCTTCTATTTTAGCTTTGTTACACGAATAATGTAATTTAAAGATTGAACAGCATTTACTTAGACTACGTAATTTTTGCATGATCGAGAATACATTCAATCAATTTCAATTATTAATTTTTCTAGTGACAAGGTCATAGTCAAATTTTTTTTTTTTTTACCAAAAAAGAAATTTTATTTACAATAATAAAATATAAAAACAAGGGAAGAAAAACTAAACATACTACCTACTTCTAACTACTACAAATAGGGGCACTTAGAAAATCTTTAGAAAAGCCTAAAGATAATCTAAGTGCTCCAGCCCACTACCAGAGGGCAGCGTGCCCAGCATACTGGCCGCATTACCACGCTGGATGGCAATGCTGATACGTTGAGCCAGAAAAAGGCCAGCATTTTGGTCATGCGTCGCGTCAACCAAGCGCTCCGAGAGGTTTTGGAAAATAGTATGGGCTCCCGGACCCCACGGCCCCAAAGTCTCGACTCCAAAAGGCTCAAATATGTAACCTCGGCCGAGGTTAGCATATTTGCGTCTAGTAATTAAATTAATAAATTAAATAAATAAATTAATCATAGTCAAAATTAATTTACAATGGCTCGTAAATTGGAAGATGCCGCAGCATAAGCTCAAAACATGTTAAACTAAACTCATAATTTTCTATTCTTCTAGATTTGCGTAACTGTCTATAAAAAAACGTGTACGCACAGCCCAAAATATGCGAACTTAAAATAAAAGTACAACTTAGTATAAAAGCTTATTTCTCTCCAGCCAAAGGTTGCCTAGAAGAGATCACTTTCAGCGATAAGGCCGCAACTTGTGGCACTAGTTTACATATAATTTGATTTTTGCACTGTTATTTTTTATTTTGAGTCAACAATAAAGAGTTTATCTATCTAAAAGACATACAAATACAAGTTACCTTTGTTACATATCCCCTCGTTCAGTTCGTTGACCACCGCCTCTGTTCCTGATGCGATCTTGTGAAATTTCCCTTCGTCGTCAGTTCTGGATGCAGTTTTGTCCAATGCTCAATTTTGAGATAAGAACGTGTATAGTCGCAAAATTTCGTCTTTTTCTTTTATATCAACTTAGTTGGAAACTATGTGATAAACCATTTTGTTTGATATGCATTCAGTGTTTTTTTTAATTCATTTGTTAGTTTGCTTAAAATAATATTCGTTCCATTAATTTCTTAACCCTTAATAATCGACAATTACATAATCAACATTTATTCAATCGAGTAACCGAAATGGTACTCTATTAAATGCTACGATACAAATGTTTTATCTCTACGTAACCAAAATAAAATAATTACTGTTTTACACCAATATTACGGCAGCAGAAATTGCAGCTTGCCAATAAAATATAATTGATTCTGACCCTTTCATAAGGATCACGATCAACGGACACGAAATCATCAAATCCTTGGCATCAAAATCCCCAATAAGAAGTAAAACTCTCAATAAAAGGGCCAAGTGAAACCCGCGGGTGAATGCGCCGTCTATATAATTGAAATAATCATAAATTAGCCGAAGGACCGCCGGCGACATTAAACTCCGCGCGGGAATAATCGAGAATAGGCGAGAACCATGGAGGTTATTCAATTTTACAAATGCATAGTTCAACCTGGATGTAAAAGAACATTACAATTACCAAAAAGTGCAACGAGCTTGATCAAATTCAATTATCACTACAGGTTAGGATCAGGATATAGGAGTCAAATGCCTGACTGTCCAGTGTAAAAAAGCTGGTAACTTCGTTCATGAAGCTCAATAATATTCTGTAAAACTGAGAGAAATGGCACCGATCGATCCACGGACAAGGCAGCAGATGTTACTAATTATCTGCGTTACCTACCTGGACAGTGGACACCTTTTATGAGTGAATATTGTACATCAAAATTTGTTTTTGTTTAAATGTGTTTTATTCTTACTAACACTAAAATTACCATTCCAAGTAGAACAATGCTCTTCCTTTCTGTATACTCTGTGGTGTGAACGATCGCGAATTGAAAAACCATTCCAACTCCAATAGCCAATGCCCATTATAATATAACGGGTGATAAATGCTGTTATTAGAGCGTAATGACGTTTCAATTTTATGGTGTTTTTTGAAATTATTGAAATTAGCTCGGCCATTTTGTTTGGTTTGATATTTATCGTACGATTCCCTTTATTATAGTAATTTAGTATTTATTTCATTACTTTGCAATAAAAGTGAAATTCAAAGACATCGTTCTGATACAATTTTCTGGAGTAGACAAACAAAATTCACTCACAAACAAATTGAAATAACACCATAGTAACAAACATTCTTAAACATGACTGCTATCATTTGACCACCAGTCTCCTTGAGCAATTCTGTAATAGAAAGTGGACTTACTGCCGATACTTCATTCGAACTGGCTTTAGTATGATGGTAAAATGCACGCCCGTTTCGGAAAAAAGACACTTACCTACTTAGAAACCTAATTCTACTAGCTCTGGTAACTTGCAAGTACTAGAAACACCTTATTTTTTTAACCTAGTTAGAAATACTAAGCAGAAATACTCGTGTTATAAAACGCAGCTCGATACAGGCTGTATTCGGAAGCCCCCGTGATGGATGGAAGCGGCTCCATTCATCATAATCAACAGTTTTTGCAGACGCGTTCCGTGAGGCACGCTCCACTGTTGAGAATGGGAGAGCTACTGGAAACAGACAACTGTGAAGAATAAAAAAAAACTATCTTTTCCAGTCAGACTCCTGAAGCCAAACTCTAGAAACTGGAGCGGACCTGTGCTGGAATAGAACCAGAATAATAATACTGGAATAGCTTTTTCTGTAGTACCTATCAAATTATTAATCACTAAACAGTGCTCGTGTGGTAATAAATATTACTAGGGAACAATCCAAAAATCTTACCAAGGACTCTTAAAATCTTACCAAGGTACTTCTTATTTACCTACTTACATACATTTTTTATTTCATAAAGTAAATATTTGTAAGAAAAACTTAACAGGTCGTCTAAAAATCTGAAATCCTTCCAATATATGCCTAAAATTGAAATAATATATTTATTTTAATACATAGGTATATGTTTTATTAGAGTCATTATACCACAGTATCTGAGCAAGTATCAGTTCAGGGGATTTGGCTATAGCGTGTGTAAAAACATTGCATGTTTAAAAAAAGAAATAAAATCTAATATTTTCTTAACAAGTAACTGGAACATGTAAACACACAATAGAGTTAGCAAACGCGAAAAATATGGAACGCGTTATAATGATAGTACGTATATCTGACGAGTGCTACGTAATTGAAACACGATAGATGTTTTGTGAAAATAACTGTCTTACTAGCAAAAAACTTATACATCATAACAGCCGCTATATTATGTTTGTTATATATTTATACATGCTTATATATGTTTGTTTTATTTTATTTTATTCACTCATTGTCTACACTCTGAATAATAACAAATACATATCTAAGCAGCTGTTAAATTACAGTAAAGTGGCCATTTTGGTTAATAAGTAAAGATTTAAAGTGTATCTTAATCTGTGATGATATTAAAATGTTCAGAAGTAAATAAATACACAATAGCAGTACCTAGGTAAGTAAACTATTTCTTACAACCCTAAAGAAAGGAAATTGGGAACAAAAGTTGAAATGCATATTCGCCCGCATTATTCCGTAATAAAAAGTGGTCTATTACACTTTTAGAAAAGCTATAAGTTCCACAGTAATCACTATTTACCTACAATATAACAGAAACATAGCAAAAGAGAATGTATTTCCTTTTTCTTTTAAAGTTATTCCAGTAGAGGCCCTGGAGTAATGAAGCTCTAAATAGCCACTTGTAGTCCTCAAATCTGTAGTTGCTAAAACACAAGCTTGGCCCCGATTGTCAGCGGTCTGGCTAATCAGTGGATAATAGGGACGGGTAGGAGTAACCGGTAATTGACATTGCGGGGTATAGGAGAGGTAAATCTATGTAATTAATGTTATATAATAATAAAAATAAATATGTAGCGAAAAATTCAGTAAGCAGAGTATCTTATGTTATCAGTAAATATCAATCATCATACAACAGTAACATATACATGTTACGGTTAAATACGGAATGCCGGTAACATTGGCATCAATGCATCAATGCAAAAATCATGAGTTGTTCTTAGCCTCAATAAAGTGTGATTTTTACTGAATTCGATATTGTTCTATTCTACAAAACTACTACTAAAAATATATTTAAAATTTTCCAAGCTAAGCCAAACTAAATTCGCAAATAAAAATATTTCAACAGTCACAATCCTAAAACTAGGTCACCCGGCCATTTTTATCCGGCATTTTTCCCATCCCTAGTATTAGTCCGTCACGTAGAGTCGCGGTGATATCGGTTTCGGCAATTAGACCGGCAGCTGATTGGAGGCGGGTTGTTGTCGCTAATGTGGCGGGTTCGAGTCCCGGCCGCGGTCAACTGGCCTCCACACTAACGTTATTAAAGCGTAAGTTTGGGAGTGTGGACGTTTATGTTACATACATATATACTCGTATATGTATATTACATATGTAAGTATGTATATGCTTTTCCGATGCCATTGTGTGAAATTCTGTATAATGTAGACGACACTTTTGATTAACAAATCAATTTGGTTACTAGTGGACGCCGGCGGCTTCGATCGCATTATTTCGGAATAAAAAGTTGCTTATGACACTCCTAAGACGTCATACTACCTACATACCAAAAAGCATGATGATCACTATATAATACACTATATATAAACAGTTAAACATAATAATCAGACACAAATTCTAAAAACTGCTAAAACGTGTTCTGTTATCGATTTAAAGTATCCCCAAACATTTTTTTTCTATGTACAGGTTTTTCACTTTCTTCATCTATATTTTTTTTTTTTTATATGTATATAAAATTAACTTTATTTACAATAATAAAATATAAAAACAAGGGAAGAAAAACTAAACATACTACTTCTAACTACTACAAAAAGGGGCACTTAGAAAATCTTTAGAAAAGCCTAAAGATAATCTAAGTGCTCCAGCCCACTACCAGAGGGCAGATAGAAAGATACTATCTATATTATATGTATAGATTAAACCTAGTTTGTTTCCATTCATTGCCGTTTAATTATCTCGGCAATAAAATACACCGTAAAAACATGCAACCATTCTCTTGAAACTATCCTTAATAACATGCAAAAGCCTTCAAAGCTTTATAACTAACTGAACATGAAATATGAACTTCCAAATATCAGCGCGGTTCATTTAATTAAGCATTCAGTTGAAAAGTTTATTATGGCGACTGTTTACGAGGAGTTAATTAATTTGCTCCTCTTGTCATACAATGTTAGTTTATTGCTAGACTATGCTAAAATGCAGACTTTGTTTGTTTGTGTGTTTTATTGTTACTGAAGTTAGTAAGAATAGGATGATTTAAACATATTATGTATGTACCTACTTACATAATTGTTCACCATTATCTCTATACCTACTAATATTATAAATCTGAAGAGTTTGTTTGTTTGTTTGAACGCGCTAATCTCAGGAACTACTGGTGCGAATTGAAAAATTCTTTTCGGGTTGAATAGACCATTTACCGAGGAAGGCTTTAGGCTATACAACATCACGCTGCAACTAATAGGAGCGAAGAAACAATGGAAAATGTGGAAAAAGCGGGGAAAATTATTCATCTTTGAGGGCTTCCGTTGCGTGCGCTGCGAAAACGGTTCAAGTCGTGGGTAACAGCTATAATTTATAAAGTTGAAGAGGTTGTTTGCAAAAACAAATACGATGCCCAAAATAACTATTCCACGCGGACGAAGTCGCTGGCACAGCTAGTCACTTTATAATATATTAGCTCAAGAGCGCCGAACAATAATTATTATACCACTTACAAAATTTTAATGTCATTTTTAACATGGAATTTTAAGTGTACAGAAATTTAAGCAACCGCTAAGAATACTCTAAAGTAAGGAAAGAGAACTTAAAAACTTTATGCAAACTTAGATTTATTTTATTCGAGATCTTTGGTTTACGTAACAAACTAAATTCATAAAACTTACCATATAATCCCTCAAATCTCGATTTTATTGCTAAAACCGATCTTTTGAACCTAAATTCTTACAAAATGTTATTTCAAGTAAACCCACACGATAAACTTGTCGGTTTTTATAAGGAATAAGTTTTAACTACTTTGTCAACGGCAAGTGGCTATTACATTACATTGTTTTAAAGTGCCTTCAGCTTACAGTCTTTTTACAGAATTCAGCTACTAGACTTTACCAAACATCGAGATTTTATTGTGAGTATGTCTTTATATATATATTTTTTTATTTTTACATATATAATTATTTCTTGTTTGTAATCATTTGTTTCTTATTTGTTACAATAAATAATTTACTTTCTTTCTTTTATTGCATATAACATTTTGAAACAAAAACATGTCGAGCTAATTTTCGACATAATATTTGACGTGAATGCTAGCCGGTTATTAAGTACAATTACATAAAAAACATTGTAGTCCACATTAATAAAAGAAGTTGTTCATATTTCTTGCTGTGATTTCCAAGATCCGAACTAACCATAAAATATACAGCCATCTATTCGTATCTGTGATTTGCAAAGAGCTAACTCGCTTAAACTACGTATAAATTGAGTGTAAAATTGTGTAATATTCTTCGTTACCCACATGTCACATTATATCGGACGCCTCTCGAACATATTTCCAAGTTCCCGTCCACACTTGGTGACACCAACCATTGACATCGGTTGATCACAAAGCTGTCAAAAAACTACGACGAAAATATCCCCGACACAGCATCCAGCGTAAAAACTGGCTTACAACGCATCAAACCGTGAAAATTGTTTGGGGAAACAAAAAAAATATGGCAACACCGCTGTTATTTATCGCGCCGGGGAAAATATTGGCATATTCGGGAGTGGCGTCCGTTGCGCGCTGGCAACACTTTGATTTGTGGTCGGGGAGTGTAAACAGATGCCTATTTATGGGGGCTTTGATGGCCATCCGTGGTGTTTATTGAGCGGATTGGCTTAATGGGTTAAACTCGCGGGACTATCAAAATGTTGACGCGCACGTTTTTGCTCAAAAATCTGGGTGTTTTATTTTTCATGAAATACGGTGGCATAATAAATATCAAAAAAATTCACATAGCAAAAGTTAGCTACATATGTAACGTACATGTCTCCTTATGTTTCATTCATTAAAATACAATGCAAGATGTTTTCGAATGATAATTCTCCTCAGTCAGCATTGAATTGCAGGCGTGAGGTCAAAAGTCAGACACTCTCCCTCTGAGCTCCACTAGCTTATAGATGTAGGTACCTAAGAGTAAAGTACATGACTGCTTACAGTGCTTAGGTATGTATCTAAGTCAGAAAGTGCGCGAAGTCTGTCTAATTTACATTTTACTCTTTCTAACCAAGATGCGATTTGAATATCAAAGTATTTCTAAGCAGCGGTCAACACAAACACGCGAAAGAAATAGATATAGCCTTACCAATACACGACGTGTGAAAGAGATGGAGTATTAAACCAAACGTAAAGTGTAAAAGAGATGGATAGATATCACAGAAGATGTTGCCCTATCAGGCGGATTTCCCGGAAATTGGGCGAGTGGCCAGAAAGTATGACGTCATTCATGTTTTAAAAATGTACTTCGCGATTGAGAATGCATTTATGATGAGGCCATATTTCGCATTTCGTCCAAACTTGGCTATTTTCGGGATAAAGAGATGGCGCGGACTACGGGAGCTATTTCAACTTTCATGAAGGAATATTTTAAGCGCTAGTGTTGGATTTGAGTGGGATTTGTAATTATTATTTTACATTGTTCGAGTGGTGAGTGGATAAGAAGGTATTTTTTCGTCTGATGTGTAATAGAGAAGTCAGTTAAATATCATTCTCATTTTGAGGATTTACGGCTAGAAAGGGTGTTCGTCTGAATCCAGTAGGTAGATGTTAAGCCATTAACGAAATCTCAACGTTAGAATTCGAATTCACATGAGTTTACTTAATGGTGGTTTTGAAATTATAATGTCTTTTTTTTTAATACTTATCAAACTCAAAATCTTAGTTCAAGTATTTGTTTACCTAATTGTACTGGCCTTATATTTCCTGCCTAGTATTTGTAAAAATACTCGGCTATCTGTGAATTATAAAACTTTAATTTAATTTATTAGATGTCAAATTTATTTTAATTCTGTAACATCGAGTCTTCCAAGAACAGCAAAGTACAAAAACTGTTTATGAAATTCGTAGAACTGATCAGCGGCGAACATTCGGGAAATTTCAGGGCTATCACTTGGCCATTTTAGGGGAATTTTTGAGCGCATACCAGCGGTTTGCTATTAATTTGATCGCTAATATTTTTAGGGAATTTCTTACTGAACCAATACAATGCCACAATAAACATTTGTATATTGAATTCAATAGAAAATTCAATTACTTAATCCGAGAATTCTGATAAAATTTATTACTAACAATGGTTCACTGTGCCTTCATTTAATTATAGATTTATTGTGTTATGTGGCCAGCTATACCACGCAGTAATAACAGGTATCGCATATTTGTGTTTTTTAGCAACAACAACGCAACCCACTTTTACCTTTTTCAATGTATTGAATTGTATTTCACAATCAACAGTATATGGATGAAAATTATTGCTTATTCTTTTGGTTAACTTCGTGGAGCTGCATTAGACAATAAGTAATTAATTATACAATAATTCATTTTAGCAGTTATTTTTATAAATTCATCGATCTGACTGCTCTGACAGCATAGTTGGTAGTGGCTCTGCCTTCTAATCTAGGGGAGTTGGATCAATTGCCGCATAATACAGGTAATTATGAATATTAAAAATTTTAATTATTTGTGTTGTGTGAGGTTAAAATTCGAAATAATTCAAATATTTTTGATTCATGTCAAAATTAAACGTTATGTAGTTTTTTCTGGACGGCAAAATAGTCAAAAACGTTTTTAATGTTTCTAAGTGATATTCTATGTTGGTGTCATACTAAAAATATTTATATTTTTAGTAGTGAAGAAACGTACTTAAACTATTTTTATGGAACAGCTGTTTCTTTTCTCGTATTTTAAAGAGTTTGAGTTGTAGAACAAAAGTTGCTGCTGTTGTCGTATTATAGCCAACCTTAAAAAGTTATATTTATAACTAAAACAGTAATAAGGTAGCTTAGAAATAACCATTGGTTTATACATTGGGTGTAAAGAAATTAGAATAATTGATTAAAAATATGGTTCTACCGGTTGCAAATGAAATTGTAGGTAAACAGAAATAGTATTACAAGGGGGTGTCACAGGATAGGAATGGCCAAATACAAGGGAGGTGTGACTGGTTAGGGAACACTCCTAAAAATAGACAGAAATTCCATTAAAATATACAGTATTGCAAAGCTCATATTTTTATAATTTATGAGAAATATGTATCTACATATACACAAACAACATACAAATATGTCGTGTGCAAACGTATTGTCAATTCTAACAGGATTTTGATTAATTACAAAACTGTCATGACTTGTATTAAGTAGGCACTTAGTAAAACAAAACTCGTAAGTACTCGTCCAAACCAAGAAGTAAACCTAAATTCACAGCTTTCTAAAATAATTCCTCCACACACCACCATTGTTCTTCGAAACCCTGATGTTTGCGGAGCGCACCATACACTAATATACTAAGAGACACCTAATAAAATCTATACAACTTTTTTTATGGTAATCAAATGTATTTTAACTAAAACAGACTTTCATTTGACCAGTGAGCCTGATAGTAAGCAAGTGGACTGAGATGGAGGGTGCTTTGTTGAATGTTTTGTTGTATATAAAGCTATTTAAGACTATAGCATGCACCAATCCACAAGGATATGTAGATCTTAATATACTAGTACAAGTATGCTCCACCTTGGGCTACAGCTGTTCCCGGTTAAGTGAATGTCACTTCATGTGGCCTGATGATGAAATGCTTCAGTTTTTTTTTATAAAAAAGGGTTTTCAACCAGAGACCAATTTGTCTTGCCTTTCAGTAGCGACTAACCGACGCGATGTTGACGACGTCAGACATTCCCGAGAGTCCAATTTGCGTAATTATTTATCGTAATCATTTCCTCCACAATTAGGGGTCTATTAGGTGTAACGCTGGTTTTAACAGAATGAGGTTTCAGAGGGATTTGAGCGTTTCTTTTATTTTAATGTTTTTAAAGTAATATGGAAAATGCTCTGTTTAATTTCTCTCGGCTTTCATTTTGGAAGCGGATGGTGAAATGTAGGACTCGCGGTTTTGTTTCCGGGAGGTAAGCGAGGGTACATAACATTGTATTGCAATTATTCTTCAAGTTTGTATTAGTTTATGTTACCTGTTACCTTTTTCAGTGTCTGTAATCAAATGGAGGAGGATTTTCCAAGGCAAGGTTCCGGAGAGATGAAGCTCAGGACATCGGAGAATTAAATGGCTAGACGACAAAAGTGGACTAACTTCAATACTAAGATAGCACCCGATAATAAAAGATTTGAAATAGAATCCGCTAATGAAAAGTAATACTCTTACTGATTGTAAATGACATGTAATATTTTGCACAACATTCAGACAAAAAACTTGGACTCGTTTTAATGAGTAACAAAAATTATATATCTTTGGCTCCTTTGGAACACGGGATTCTTTCCTCAGCGATATTTTTTCACCGTAAAAACATGAGTAATAAATCTAGATCTGATGTGAATAACCTCGAACCTATCTCAAAGCCTATCCCGAATGCCAATAGTTTTTGTTTACAAAACCCTACACAGAAGAGCTTTGCAAATATGTATCATATTCGTAATAACTAACCCTAGCTTTTATTTAGGGTTTCTGTGTACTTTGCGGTCGAATATTGTCCTCATATTTGTATTTAGATAGCCTACATATGTACATATAATGTTTAGTACATCAGTCGCAAAAATATTAAATTTTATATTGCGTATTTACTATCTGTACAAAGAGTCAAGTTTTTAGTTCACAGTGTTTATTTTAAACCAATTTTATCTACTACGTATTGTATATGTACTTTTTAAATTACGTTCAGTGATATAATAACGCTTCCGTGGCTCGTAAACTCGTAAATCTCAGGCGATGCTGGCTGATGGTTAGGTTCCTCGTCCAAAGTAACTACATGTATAAAGTATATTTTTTTCTATGTAGAAGATCCTAAATGACACAATAAATAAAAATAGGACCCTAATCTAAAGTCAGACTGTAAACTTTCAACAGCTTCACCTCACCTTACTATTTCATATCGAGTAAACAAATTGAATGCATATTTGTCGCTGCATCGTGCAGTGGCGTAGCGGTTGCGTTGCATTGAACAGGGGGTTAGCAGGTTCGATGCCGGCCGCCGCCTGTGCACGCCAGATACAATTTCCGACGGTAAATGGCGGGTTTTGGAGTTCTTGCAGGGACGGAGCAAGTATACGGGGTATGATTGACAATCAGAATACAAAAAAAAACGATTGACTATTTATGTAAAGATCTGAGAACTGAGAGCATGGTTCATAATATAATTTGATACATATACACATATGCTCATTTATACGTATGTATATATAACTTGTTCAAGATCGGCTCAATGGAGATAAAGTTCATGCTATCGCAGACCACAATAATCGCCCTTACTATCAGACGATTTTTGGATCTAAATTCGCTAAATTTAGTCAATTACAAATAATAGATAGCTATAAAAAGTTTAGTTTTTCGTAAGTACTTTATTTTACTTTACTTACTTTTTATAATAGGTTTTAATTTAATACTAAACAATATTAAACACATTCCTAAATGCTCAATATACAAAATACATACCTATCAGAAAAAGACCGCGAGAAAATAAGTGTTTAAGCAAAAATACTTTGACGAATAGGTTTACATAACGTCACTCTTCATTACAAACAAAAACTTTTAACACAATGAGCTCCCAACTAAACTAATAATAAAACAATACATCTTGTTAGCTTGTCATATATTTAAAGCTAAGCCATGCATGTTATGGCAAGTCAAACACTGGTCTTTTGGCGAGCATCCAAGCCGCCATGAGATAAAGCAGGCTAACAAAATTGGTCGGAAAATGAAGTGAATTTTGGTCAGATATGAGACAATGACGAAGTGTTTTAGTTGGGCTTGCAAGCAGTTTTTATGGGATTAAATTCTGAGCGCGAATTATGTGGGATATGACACACAGTCTTATGGTCAGAGTTGTCGATAGTTTTAGATTTATGAACGTTTCTAATGAACAGAACGTAGCGAATTGGCTTTGAGCAAAACCTCGCTTTTACTTATAGTTACTACTATTGGGTACCTACTGATGCTATGTAGCTGGTAGCTACTCATTATATTTTATGTGCCAAAATTAACCCTAATCCCTAAGAACTCTAATAACTATTGAATAACAACCTATGTGTTTTAGTGAAACGTTTTCAGCTGAATTTTACTGGATAACTATCAGACTTAGGCACTTTAATTATTTACCAGTCACTATCAAGTTATCAAGTTTGTATTGTGTACTTTCACTTATTTATTTATTTTACGTATTCTTGTACACCGCCTATTTATAATTCTAAACCCTGTCCATCCAAAGGTTGCCTGGAAGAAATCGCCTAAGGCGATAAGGCCGCCCAATGTGCATTAAAATAGTTTTGAAATTTCTTTTATCATGTAATTTTTTGGTGTGCATTAAAGAAATATCTTATCTTATCTTATCGAACAATTACTGCATCTAGACAGATTCAAATTCTGACAATGTTAGTAGCCCTTATTCCGCCCCTGGGACGTTTGAAGCGAGCCTACTCAACCCGATAAATTGGGATCCGTGCTCGTTTCCGCAAAATGGAGATGCACCCAAGTAATTATAGATGAAACTTAGAACTGCCACCCGAGCTCAAACTTGCATCCAATACTTCTCGTATTTACGTATTCTGCCAATAGCGCGGAATTGGTTCAAAGTTGACACTTCTATTTATTTAGTAACAGTCTAACTGTATTGAGGCGAGAAATGATTTACGAAATGAGAAAACTATTTTGTAATATTATTAATTAACATGATTGGTTAAATTCCAAACTACTTAGAATTGAAAACCTGGTTAATAAGAACTATAAAGTGCAACCTCGAGCTATACTTTTTGACATTTTGACGTTTAGGTACTCTTCTATTTTGGTTCATTTGCTTTACTGAGACTCCACCTAAATTACTCTTTCTAACAGACAACGTCTATCAAATTTCCTGGCTTTATAGTCTTCCTTGACATGTCCTCCAATAGCGTATCTCAAATATCTCTAATGGGGTTACTAGCCCGTAGGTACATGCTTCGCAAACCAAAATACAGCGGTATGGCTCAACACAGAGAGCAAGTGGATCATTATTACTGTAATAGTACTTATGGTAACTTTTTTTTTAAGGTTCTTTATTATATATTAATAGTAAAGTATATATTGAAAACATCTAACTAATGTTCCACTGGAAGACCTTGCCTTCTGCAACACAGTTGTTAACTAAGCAGAAGGCAGAGCCTCAACTTCTATGTACCATGTAAAGTTTTTGCAATAAATAGGTATGTGTATGTCTATGTTTAGTACCTATTCTTGACCATCATATTATAATAAAGTATTGTATTGCACCAATTTCACTCACGTTTTCACCACGCTTACTCATCCTTCTAGATAAAAAAGACTAAGATCTCGCTTCGCTCAGAGAAATAAATAAAACCCGTCCAAAAGTAAGCAGGGGCCGCCAACATTTGTCCAGAATTCTCGCACATTTCACGGGTGCGTGACTCCCGAAATTACATTACCCAGGAACAAATACATACAAAATTAATTAAAGCGAATTTTCACATTAACGAGCTGCGAGCTAACGTCATTAAGTTTGCAGCCGGAGCGTGAATAATCGGACTGATGTAGGTAACTTTAACTTTTAAACATAGTTAAGGGACTGACTTTCATTTATACTTGTCTAATTATAGTAGTAGTAGTTGAAGCCATGTAAGAGACCCCCAGGGTGGTCGGCAAACTCTCGATATCAGAGTTAACTATTCTCATTACATTATTCTGCATTGATATCAATCTGATTACAACTACTATGAATGTATCACTGAAGACAAACTCTAAATAAATTAAAACAATTGAAACTGCGTTCAAATAAAGAATAGTCGCCCAATCGTTGAAAAGTAATCACAATTAAAAATTATTTCCGAATATCTGCTGGCAACACTCCAAGCTATGAATATGTACTGGCCACCCCGTCGGCGCCAAAATAAAAGTGGCATGAAAACTTCATTGATCATTTTTCAGACTACGGTTTTTATTCAAGTGAGTAACGGTCCAATTTTATCAAAATATTAAAATGAACACGCATTACAGAATACTTCAATTAACATAAACGGGACATAAAACAAGTCACATTTTAACAATAAAAACTAACCTCACTTTCCTCAACTCACCTTTTTTGTGCATAAAAAATAATCACTTAACAAAAAGTTTTTATTCGATTGGCACTCTACCGCCACATTTGGCGTTTAACCTTCTTTTTACACATCCCACATGCAAAAAGGTCATTTTGAGTCACAAACGTAAATATCCTGAAATCCAGACATCCATTGTAATCTCTGGCACAGACTGCATAAAACAAACAGGGATGTATTCAGATAGAAGAGTATGATAATAAATGGCGCTTCAGATGTATATTATGACCAGTATACCTTAAAAGACTACATATTCGTATACTAGTGGGTGCTCGCGGCTTCGCTCGCATTAAGAAGTGAAACTTGCATCTCCTATTTCACCCCTTTAAATGTGGCATTTCCAAAAATTATTTCTTTGCGGATGCCTACGTCATAACATCTACCTTCATTCCAAATTTCAGCCCAATCCATCCAGTGGTTTGGGCTGTGCGTTGATAGATCAGTATATCTGTCAGTCACGTTTGAGTTTTATATTTAGATTATTAGCCATGTCCTAGCTATGCTTAGCTTTGGATTACATATCATATTGATTCGCAATCTAGTTTTTCTCTCTAGGGTCGTATTTCCTCATGACTGACGGTCGTGACATAAAAGTGGTGGGCGCCCAGGTTCTTCCACGAACTTCCTTTAAATCTAGTAAGCGGCACTATCTTAGCTAATCACAGCTAAGAGCTAATTTGAACGCATCCGTGAGTCGATTGGTCCCTTGTATACAGGGTTACTATTATTTAACTAGGACATGAAAAGCAAACATTTTGTTCAACGAATTTAGTAAATTCGCAAAACCAATAAAGGCTATGTATTTTCTGTATGAAACAGCTGATTTCCAATAGTTGTAGAACTAAAGTGGTTGCTTTTGACGTCCTAAACCCGCCCTTAAAAGGTTATGATGCTAGTTGCTCTTTATTACCTACCTACTTGTTTTTTATGTCAAAATTCGTCGTGATTAACCCCATCTATAGTCAATAACATTATGTCAGCGGGTAGTTTGAAATCCACAGAACTCTCCTAAGTGTTGTACTGAGTCCGCCCTTACAATCGAAAGTACAAAATGTTGTCCAATTTAGCGGCAATATAATAAAACGGTATTCAATGCGTCGACAATAAATGCCAGGCTCACGACCGCGGGGGCAGCACTGAATCATCGTTGTTGGTGTTATGTTGGCATTACTGCGATTATGGCATAAAAACTCCAACTGGGAGAGAAAGATAACGCTGTCATTCAAACTTCATGGTGATGCTAAATATTCGAAACGCGCGAAGTCAGAATGACACAATTTTTTTTGTGCATGATACACATTACACTTGTGATATTTTAATAAAGCAGTTGTAGTAATATCTCAATGAGCAGTTGCATAATATTCGCCAGATTTATTTAGAGATCTTTGACGTAACCTTCAAATCTCTTCAAAGAAGCTAAGACTTTTTTAATAACTTTAGGTAAGAAAGTTCTTTATTCATAATAAAATTGTGGTCAAGAGAACTTTAATTCAAAAATAATAATTCTGATTTTTAATTAAATATCAAACAAAGACTAGGTTTATTATAATCCTAACTAAAAATGTAGAATTTATTTTTTATAATATTTAGTTAAGCCTCATATTATTCCTTATTATGCAGCGTCAACAGCCCACAATTTAAATGGCAAATTTAAAAAGTTTAATAAGAGAAATCGGAAATTCGAAAATTAAATTGGATTGCGGTCGAACCCCAACAATAAAGCGGGAACACGCGCCAATCCCAAACCGCACGAGGAAAGGTTTTAATAATGCCTGTTAAGGTTTATTGCGATCTGATTCACTGAATAAGTTAGTCGTTGTGAATAAACCCTTGTATTTGACAAAGAAAGTTTCAATTTACTGTGAATTTGCCTAAGATGATAAGTTTTTGTCAATTTCTAAGTAAAATAGTATGATTTGCGTGTTGCTGAATTTAATTTGATTACACCATACATCAATGATATTTAATCATTATTTTGTATTATGTGTTTCTAAATTCACAAACAAACTTTCAAAACAAATACAATGCACATAAAAATATCTCTATAGGGTTAAAATAAGCGCCATCTGTGTCGTTATCTCCGAATTATTAAACTCAGACCAACTAGCCTTCTTGGTAGTTGCAGCAAAAAGGTTTCTTGGCTTCAAAAAGTTCGCCTCTTTGTAGTTTCAGTGCCATAATGTAGATATCGTTTATAATCATTGTTTTTATTTAATTTAGTAACTAATTTCATAATGCACATTATTAACAATAATTAATGGAGTAAATTAAAGGCCCATTTTTGGAGTAAAGTGTTTCTAGATCCACATTAAGTGTAGTAGCCTCCTTTAAAGATACTCATTACAATCACTTTCATGATACCTTGCTTGAAAGAAATTGTTTTTAGCAATAAGGCAGCATTATGTATCTATGAACTAAACACTACTAACACATATTTTAAAGATGATCAAAGAGAAACAATTGAAACAAGAAACGGTTACAATTGCCTTAGGAATCCGCGATAAACGTAAACAGCTGTTGTTATAAAAATATAGCGACTGATTAACGGTATAATTATTCATAACATCGTGAGATTATTATTGTCCTATTGTAGCGGTCGACGGACGACCTATTAACCTAGCCAGACGCGCTCAACATTTATAAAAAAACTACAAATTAATATTGGTTTTATAAATATTTAACGATAAAAAGTTTAAAGCACAGATTAAAAAAAAATTGAGAATTGTAAATAAAAATATCGACCCTATTTTATTACTTAACTACCAAAATGATACTGAGTCAACACCAAAACAAAGCCACACAAAAAAGTAAAAATACTATCCAATGATGCACCACGCGCAATAAAAACTGTTAAAGGTACTAAGTCATAACATTTTCCTTGTACAAAGAAATGAACAAAACTTGATTGGAACCATGCATCGCGTCTGCAAAAAGCAGCATCTGTTCCGATTTGCAACGTCTTGCTGAGCCCGTCTCGGTTGCGGATAAATCAGTGCGTCTACACACGCGTTGCTAACCGGCTGTATATCTCCCGTGTGCGAAGCCAACAATACGAAAAAAGGTTTTGACAGTTTCCCGCCAAAACCATAGACCAAATCAAATGGTGAAAACTTTTTCGTGATAGATTTTTTAAAAAGTTCGGTGTTTTTGTTAAATAAATAAAAGATAAAACTATTTTGTTTTTTCGTATACGTATGGTAACTGGCTGCAAACATTTTTTTGTGAAAAAGATTGAAAAACAAATGAATGTGTAAATAGTTATTTGTTACTGGAGTATTTTTATAAACGCGTTGTGAATTTTGGATGAGTTCTTTTTCTTTAGTATTTTATTTTTCTGAGTTTAATCCATGACGAATCTAATCAATTAATGTTATATTATTTGAAAAAGTGAAAAATGTGCTTCCCAGTGATAAAACTATGTAATTTATGTTAAAACAATAGGAAACAATTCAGTGTTTTAAAATTAACAAAAAGACTCCACAATGAAGTGGATTAACTTTATTATATTTATTGTACCAGTGCAATGTTTTTACACCAACTCCACAGAAAAATCTGGCAATCTTTTTAGGTAAGGTTATCACTTGATTTTTATAGAAATAAACTGTGATTGTTGCATGTACTTAAAAAAAATAATTTGAACCAAAACAAAAAAGTTTATTACAATGTGTGAATGTGAAGTTTATTAAATATGGTAAGTAATTCATTTATTTAGGAAATAACTATATTTTATCTTCGTATCAAGAAACCTTGTAGGAGTATGTATTTTTTTCTGTACGATTTCTAGATTTTTTTGTTTTGTAGCTACAATGCAGACTCAATTATTGTGAAGGTAGGTCATGTGTTAGATAACCGTGAATAATATCACAAATACTCAATAATTTACTTAAGCTTATTATAAAAATATGATCCTGAAAACTATAAATAGGTGCATCAATGAGTTAATACGCGGTTAATAACAGGAAGTTTATAAAACCCGCTATGAAGTAGACCCTGATTTTATTACAAAGAAGGTAGATGCAAAAACGTGTTGCATTGTTTTCAAACACAAACATGGCTGTACCATGTTTGTAACTATAGCCATAAACATAGCAAAAATGGTTCTAAAGAAACGTAGAAGGAAGTGAGAACATTTTTGTTTAAAAATGTAATAAATTACTCACATAAGATTTCAAGGAGTAATAGAGCCATACGCTAAGGACTCACGGAGCGGCTTTTTCCCGCGCCCGCCGCGGTGAAGGTGAATTTTCAAAACTCACGAAGCCGGAGTTTTGTGCGGGCCCGCAGCTGCCGCGGCTGCGATTATCGCCCGCAAACCTGGCGGTTGACTTTAGCGAAAAGGACCTTCGCCGGACTTTGATCGCAGAGCGCGCGGGTGGAACCCGCCGCGGCTGCGGTGCCGCGAGCGGCGCCCGCCCGCCGCCCGGTGCAGCGAGAGCCGGCGGGAGTAAAACGCGTCGTAAAAATGCGCTTGAGTTTTTACATACATATCTGTATTCTACAAAGGCTGCGGGCCCGCCACCGCGGCGTGCGCGGGAAAAAACCGCTCCGTGAGTTCTTAGCGTTAGAAGTTTATTATTATCAAACAAATTATATACGTACATAGCTTCATGTAACAGTTCCATTTCAGCACATTCTATCTACTTCTTTTATTTTCAATTTCAAGTGTTATTTTTAAAAAAGTAACTTGATAGGCTCACGCTTCACCAAAACTTTTCTGATGTTAAGCAACGTTGTTATCTACGATCTGTATGAACAAGAGCTGTAATTAGAGTAGGTAGGTACCTAATGTGATTTTATGAGAAAACTAAAAGAAGGCAAGTGTCCTTCTAAGTTGTTTGTCTTTGAAAATAATATTCAGCTGATTACACAAATATTTGAACGCTTTGTTTACAAAGTATTTGTAAGTCAAGGTGCGAAATATGGACGTGACTTTTGAATATAAATACGATAAAGGAAACCTTAGCATATTTTTGTCGATACATTGCTCTGAATGATGAAAATGTATGATATTTACTTGATCTTCACGTCACAACAATTTGGTGATAAATTTTGATGGTGTATTTGAATTGATATTTATGGTTACAATACATATGGATCCAAAACATAATCGATCGATCGATATCGCTTCTTGATTTTTTATCAACTATTTTTTTTTAAATATTAAACTAAGACTACAGTAAATCTCAGTCATTGTAAGTTATTCTATCAAATTCATCATAGCTAGCGACTTCAGGATGCACCTTAGCAATTATAAGTATCCAATGGTAGGTATCCTCAAATCAGCAATTCGTTTTAGGAAAACGATTCACTTGATCTACTTAATAGGTACAAATACATAAGGAAGGACCTAACTCTTCCACGTTTAAAAAATTTGGTACCAAACCAAACTTCAACTCCAAACAAATCTTAAAACCCCGTCGACCTTAAACCGGCGAAAAACAAAGATTTTCACGTGGGATAATCGTCACAACCATTTAAAGAATGAGCTTTGATTCCATTGTAATCAGGTCATAAAGGTCCTAACAGCCTTGAGTTTTACTGTCTGCCTTACAAGGAAATAATTGCATTCCATCACATCATGGTTTTTATCTTCTCTTGTGATTTCTGCTTGCCTTTTAATTACGAATTTAAAGTTACATTATTTTAATCGTCTTCTGACACTACGTTCAATTACGTTATTTTAATTGTCTTCTGACACGACGGTTAATTCTTCTGTCTTTTTTAGCGGCTGATATGATGAACAGCTAATAGGATGAACTTTTAATATCATGTTTAAATACCTATTTAATCGAAGGGGAAAAAAGTACACTCCATCCTAGACCGTAATGATCGCTTACCATCAGGCAAATTATGGGCAAGTGCAAAACCAGTCTGTGTAAAAAATGTAAATAATCTTCAGATAAATAGATGGAAAATATGGTTAATATGTTAGGTTTAACCTTTCCAGAATTTATACGAATTCCGAACTTGTATTTGGTATATAGGAAAATTAGGAAATAAGAAGTACTTTGGCGCTTTGATCTTATTTGAGGCTTAACTAAAGATGCGCATATTATTGTCCATTAGTTGATCCTACCTAATCAGTAGCAGTTCTAGCCAAAATAAAACAGAACTTCATTCCTGGCTTCCTAAAATAGGCGCAACCATTTTCGAAAATGTTAATTGGTTTTTAACGATAATTAGATAATTTATATGTGTTGTTGTTTTAGAAACTTACATGTTGTATGTATATATATATTTATTATAAATTGCAATCTGATAACTAAAACGGTTAAAAGTGGATTTAGTTAAATCTATAGCAAAAATCTCTTCAGCACATATTTCATGTTACCTAAGGTTAAAATGTATTGGATGGTTGGATTAACTCTCGACACCAGAGTTGGCCACTCTCATTCGATAAAAAGAAGATCTAAGGTAAGGAAGCAACGGCCGATTCTTTTCCGCGAACTACCAAATGTTTTGCATCAAAGTGGTTGGCCTCCAAGAGAATATAACCGCTACGTTGGCCTCAATGTTCCTGGGTATGTTACCATCAATCCTGTATAATATGCCCTTTGTAATACGCCCTTTCCACAGCTCACCATGTACGGACAAGAACCACTTCTTCCTCGCGCCCGGCGTGCTGACCGCCGGCGGCTCTAACCGCGCCTGCGTGTCAAGATTCTACCCGGAAGGGTCAGCCAGAATGCTGCTTACTCTTATTTCTGAGGATAAGATGTCTAACACTGCTGCTAGGGAACTGCCACCAGGTAAGAAAAGATGGTAAATCTATAAAATATTACCTCACAGCGACTGACCACCAACTCGTTATATTCTCAAGAAAAAGATAAGTAATAAAATATAAAAATTACGTAATTATGTAAGTCTTAAAGACTTTCTACAAGATCAAGGTAGGTTTAAATAAAATTAACTGAGCCAGAATTAAAATGACTTCATTTCAGGTGACGGAGGGTGTCTGGATATCGCGGTACCATTACTTCCAAACACTAAAGCAGACCTCATCGTTAATATCTGGTAAGTTATTAAAAAAAATTAGTCGACGATACTATGTTGTGATTGTTTACGATGGTTAACATATGAAAATTATTTATTTAAGTTGTATATATTTTAGAAGTCAACTTTCTTTTTGTTTTACAATATACATTGTATAGTATAGTCAACCAATGGACCACTTGTTTCTCTGAAGCGACACTATAGAGGCTCGCTTCAACTGCAGCCACAGTTTCCTCTGATTTCATTAAACAATCAGAGAAAATAAACTCGGCTTCTTTAGGATACAGCAAATTTCTGTTAATTCAAGGTATCCAGAAGAGAAGTGCTCCTGGGAGAGACGAGTGTCCCTCCGCATATCCAGCGGTCGCGTGGTGGTGGTGCACACGGAGCGAGCTCGCTACAGGCCGGGGGACACTGTGAAGGCCAGGGTCTTCGCGCTCAAGGCAGACCTCACTCCTGCACCGGGGGTTGTAAGTATCACCATCATCATCCTGCCGGGTTGTACCGACTTCTAAATATATAAAACTTAAAGGTGACTGACTGACTGATACAGTGATCTATCAACGCACAGCCCAAACCACTTGACAGATTGGGCTGAAATTTGGAACGAAGGTAGATGTTATGACGTAGCCATCCGCTGAAAGGATTTTTGGAAATGCCACTTTTAAAGGGGTGAAATAGGGGATACCGCGAGCACCCACTAGTTCACGTATAAACCTCCTAACTGAACTAAAGTCTCTCGCCTGTTACACCTCAGTGTTTATTAAGAATTTTAGAAGAAATAAAGTTTTGGGTGTGTGAACAATGTGATATTGGAATTTTAGAAAGCTTCGAATAGGTACCTATGGTATACCTTAATTAATACCAAGTAACAGATCAGCTTTGTACGAGTATGATAAATAAAATAAAACAGATTAGAATTCAAAACAGGTTCTAAGAAAAAAGCAGAACTTGCTAAAATCTGTAATATTAAGACATCTATTTATTACATAACATATAAAATCTAGCAAAATCATCAGAATGAAACCGCGATGGCGGTGCAAAACTGCGAATCCTCCGGAGAAACAAGTTGGCTTACAGTTAAAAATAGCCGGCACTTCAATTAACTGAAGCAAAGCACTGCATACCTAACCGCTGCTATTTCCAGTAAGAAGGGTTCAATGACTCTTCTAAGAACTAAGCTATTAAACTAAACACTTATAATTATCTTAATGTGTGTCTATTATTTTGATGAACGCTGTAAACTGTTCAATTCGTAATGGATTTTGACACGGAAAGCGTCGATGGTTGTAAAAATTGCAGTCATTTTGTGTCCACTATCTTTATTTGGTATTAGAAAGCTTTTAATTTTTGTTTGACTATTTTGACTATTAAAAAAATCTTACTAAATAATTACGGAATTATATGGTTAAAGCTTGGTTTTTTATTCTTAAGATGGCATTCTTTCTATTCCATGGGTTGGATGACACTTTAAAATATTAGTTCCTTGCTATTTGTAATATTATCGATTTAAAATCTCTCGACGGGGGAGTTGGCCATTCCTATACGAAATGAAGAGGAAGTGTACGTTTTATGTATTATGTACATTGTGTAAGCTATTTTGATTTTTATGACATCGCTAATTATGCATAGACAGCATTTACCAAATAAAAAAATACAATAAAATAAGCTACTGCAAACAGTATCATTGTATATATTATTATTGTTCCGGTATATTATTATGTTTATTTATAGTCTATAACCCACTCCCATAATAATATGGACTTGTGAGAAACTCGTCGGAGAGTGGTGAACCAGCTTTCTAACTCTCTTACTAAGCTATCTCGAGTGGTTGGACTTTATTGGGTGTCGAAAGTAAACACACACTAATAAGTTTCTCAATATCGATAATCATTTTCATAACCTATATATATGTTTGTAAATAACTAACGCGGAACA
This sequence comes from Macaria liturata, assembly GCA_964023185.1. Lineage (NCBI taxonomy): Eukaryota > Metazoa > Arthropoda > Insecta > Lepidoptera > Geometridae > Macaria > Macaria liturata. The sequence goes on from OZ026824.1 coordinate 11,503,733, forward strand.
TGACAATTACATACAATGATTAACACCGTTCTCTGCCTATATTTCATTTGTGCACTATATTTTCCGACTATAAAATCTGTGGACTATTAAATTTGTCTGTCCAGGAAACAATGGCCATCATAACTTACTGACAATAGCAGTTAATTAAGCTGTCTACGAGCTAACAGTTGCCGGAGTAATCCATCCATATATCCTGTGTATCAAAACCTGATCCAACTTGTGGACTCGTCATACTACACGCATCGACATAGAATTTAAGAGTCATAGACTTGCCTATGCGCACCATTTTGTAAACATACATAACGAGCTACAACAAAAGAAATTAAGAAGTGTGTTGATTGACTTGTTTCCTTATTTTGATTGGCTTCCAGGATTTTTGAAGATAATAGGTATGATTTGAAAAAGGTCTGTTATAACTTAAGTTTTGTTTATTTGACAAAATTATGCATAGGCACTGAAAGAAATTGGAACAAAGTTAAACTTAACAGATAAACAGATAAACATTTTATTGGTAATTTGTTCGAATTACATGACAGATTATGATTAAAATTAAAGACATATTCTAAATATGTACACTTATATAAACATACTTAATTAGTTAAAAGTCAATTCAATAATTCCATTGATTCAATCAATAGTACTATTGATTTAATAAAACAAGTTATATTAAAGTTAGACGTCTAACTTTATAACTTGTTTTAGATAATCATAGTTAGAATTGAGTTGTAAAAATGACATGCCAAATATGACTTTGTTGTAATGACTGGTGAAATAAATAATCTGAATTTGAAGAATCTGAATCTGACCTGTCGTTTACTGTTATATGTCAATGAACACACAGACCGTAACACTGACATACTTCGAGGTGAGGTAAATAAGCAAAACTTACCTTACATAAGGATATACATATGTACTTATTTATTTCTTATTTGAATGCGTCAGGTGGTAAATAATTTCTTATGTGGACCCCAAAGGTGGATTAAAGAACTTTTGTTTAATAGATTTTGAAAATTGTATAATTGGAATTGTTTTAGCAACTGCTCTGATAATGATGATAATAAGCCGCTAGCAATATTGTGTTGTTCGACCTACGGAAACGCTACTTTTTGATCACCCATCTAAGGACTGACCGAATCGTCAATGCAATCGCATGTGAATACGTAGGTACCTACGTTAGCCGGACTACGGGCGCTTTTATCATGGCTTAATGAAACATATGAACAGAAAAGTTCTTGAACGTAATCAAATCAAAAAACAAAGTCCACAAAAACCTCATTACAAATAAATATTGTACAAAATATCGGTCACTAGGTTGATATCTGCTGAGCTAAGAACATAATTTGCGCACGTAATTAAAAGTACCGCAACGTGTGCTGTACAGAAAGGCCGACTTACAGTTTACAGTTATATTTATTTAGCCACATGTAGGGTTTGCGATGAAAGTACACTTCCTCAATTGAGACATTTAATTTATGATCTGTCAGCTTAATTTTTACTCGTAATTAGGAAATATGTTAGTCTTATGTACTAAGAGCGATTTTCCTATATTTTTTTGTGTACAGTAACGGAATGGAGATAGCTCAAATCCAAAGTACAATTTGCCACAAACTTAATTTTAGATACCTACATTAAGACGGGGTGCTATGTGAAATCGACATTTCATAAAAATCAAATAAAATAGAAGTACTTATATAAGATAGAGCAAATTTTTCTTCAGTTTATATAATTTTGATTCAGTGTTAAGACAATAAAAAACGCCTAAACACGATTACGTATACTTCGCTCGATAGTTTTGTTTTTTGAAAATAGTTGTTTTGAAATATTTTTTACCTTTTTTTCCAAAAGTAGGTATGTAGTAAGTACAGAAATTTAAACCAATTTAATTAAGAATCAAACGAAAACTTACCTGTTTGATGTTTGATTCCAATTTTGCGAGGGTCAACCGAAGACGATTATATTGTTTACTAAGCAGCAGTCTGTGGAATAGAGTATTTTCCATAGTTATCAAATAAATAAGTTTTCTATTAGGTAAGTATTATAGAATTAAAGATCCTAATTAAGAATATTTGACTTAAATTACGAATAAAAATTATTTAATATTTTATTTTCCTAAATAAAAATAAGATTTTTTTAATCTGTACATCATTGAAACGAAACGCCTCAACGACCAATCAGAGCTCGTGACGTCACATGTAACAAACAAAATGTCTTGTCATTCACAAATAGTGATGTGGTTAGGTCGAATGAACGACAATTTGAATTTAGCGAATGAACATATGAATCTAATCTCTTATATATTTATTTTATTTACAAGGATGAACAAACTTCTAATAAAATGTTTGCTCGTGGTTCAAAAAAAGGGGTGGATTCATTAAGCTTTTACTGAATGTTAATATATATTATGATACGAGTGTGCAAGAACAACATCATGGATATTGTGACGTAGAACCTCTTTGAATGTAGGTGTAAGAACTATTTTGTTTAATATAAGGTATAAGAACTTTTTTGTTAAATGTAGGTATAGAAACTCATTTGTTTTTGTAGATAGGTTAGTAGTTTATTTTGACATGTGAATTTTGGCGGAAATGGAGTAATGAAAAATAAAGGTTGAGTGACGTTGTGCAAAATGAAAACGGTGTTTCTTGCCTATCCCTGAACCCACTTCCGTAACAATATTACAATAAAAAAGTAATAAAATATTATAGATTTCATAAATAATAATCTAAATGTGCTTAAATCTTAATGTGTGTGTAAACTTTTTATAAAATGTATTACCATAACAGTATTTTGATAATATTATGTTGCAAATGAACGCATTCATTCTCCTAGTCTTATTTTACGTTCATTCTTTAAATACCATTCCCATCACTAAAATGATGTTTGAGTGACGTTAAAGTCGATCATAGAGTGTTTGTCAAAAGATTTTGCTGTTTCGATCAAAGAATACTATTACCCTTTTAAAAAAAGGTTTCGATAACGACTTCGTATTTTAGTGAAATACAGCGTAATTATGTTGTTCAAAAATCAAAGTGTTCTAAATAGTAAATAATATATTTATGTGTGTAAATAGTAGCATACATGAACCGTTTGTGTACAAAAACTATTAAAAATACCGAAGCGGAGTGATTTCATCAAAAATTTTGTGATTTTGTGAGAGCCGAGGGTTTGTTTACTATTTTTGCAAGTATAGATGAATATACTATGCTGTGCTATTACTTACATATTCTGTAAGACTTTGAATCCATTTTTACATAAATCTTGAACAAAGAACGTAATGAATTAACCAATACCTATCTCCGCGTAGCCCCATCGTATTGTTTTTTTGTTTGTTTTTTACATTGTGACGTCACGCCTCTGACTTATCACGTGACCTAGCGTTTTAGCGGGAAATACGAAGTGTATTTGTTAAAACTGCCTTTTGGTTATTAAAATGGCTTGACATTTAAGAAAACAGTCGTAAAGCGTTTCTTTTAGTGACTTATAACATTTTGGAGTAGTTTACGAAAATTAGTCAACAACCGAAATGTCAGCAAAATTCAACTTCACTCGTTCCGTTTCCGTATCCGCTCCACTCGGCTCACCGCGTGGGAAGGCGCCTGCAACTCGCCATTATTTTTAGAGACATAGTACACGCACACTCAGTTATATATGCCTTACAATAAACATTTTTGCTTTAAAGGGTTCAAAATTTAGGGTGGGTGGGAGTATAATCGTCTTCGGTTGACCATCGCATAATTGGAATCAAACATCAAACAGGTAAGTTTTCGTTTGATTCTTAATTATACTTCGGGTCAACCGAAGACGATTATATTGTTTACTAAGCAGATGTTTAGAGTTTTTTCAATCTAGGAAAGAAACTGCAAAAAATGTTTAACATATTCAGTAACAAAATCAAATAAATTTGTTTTACCTATATCTTGCAACCACAAAGTAGTAATAAGATATCTCTTGTGATTATATTTTTTTTTAAATATCATGTGCCTTACACTTATTTTGCTTAAATGATGTAAGATTAATACTTTATATGCGCGAGTATGTATAAATATTTAATAATACTAGGCACTGCCTATAAGAAAAGATCACATAATATATGTAATTTAATAATGAAATTATTTTCAATTTGATAAGCTATTTCGCTAGCGACATCCCGTGAGCGGTTTCTGTATGGATATAACAAAAGGGTTATCATCATAGGTTCTGATGTCAGGAAAGATAAGAGTTTTCCCAAAGTAAGTTTGAATAACCAATGCTGGACAAAAAAACTAAAAGGTCAGCTTTTCTTTAATTTAATAAATATTATAAGTGCCTCCACTTACGAACATGACGTGAATTAATTCATGAAATCTGGAACAGCTTACTTTATTTACTTAGCTTAACAACGATTTCACTCATGGTTTTATTGATCAATTTAATGAACCTCAAAATTTGCTCTATTAGATAGAATCGATTATTGGGTAAATTAATCATTTGTGAGGCAAATAATGCAATAAGGCAGACTGATATTCGTATATAGTAAAAGTTTTAAAAAAATAGTTTAAGACTTGAAAGGATAATAAAAACAATGGTCTATTGACATAATAATTATAATATATTTGACCTCAGGGACTTCACCACAAAATTAACTCAGTGTTAAACGAGTTGAAATTGGTCCTTTGTTCGAATTTTGTAGCTAATAATGAGTATAAGTATGTATACATATATTGTATTGAATAAAATTTTTTTATATAAAATGGTAACCTTGACCATAACGGTGTAAATGAGGCCAACAATTAAAATACATGTTTTTATAACACTTCAGCTTAATAAGCTGCAGGTGACAGGTCTGCATGTGTCAAATTAATTTATTCAATAAGGTATATTAAGTTAATAGTGACTACAACTATTATATTTCTCAAGAAAGGTAGAAAGTAAGTAATCATTTTAAATTTAAACGTAATATCGATAAGTTAATACACCATCCTATAATGTATACCAGTATACTGATTATACTTAAGAGTTTTATAACCTTCCCAATTAAAAGTAACGGAGCTTGAATGAAGACGACCACATATAGGTATTTGTAGTTTTGTGGGCTGCAAACAGAACTGGTAAGTACATTTCTCATCGCTAACAAACTCCCATTCCGTATCAGAATTATATTTTCGGGATATACAATCACCAATAACGAACATTTTTTTTTTACGAAGAAAACGCATGAATATATCTGTGTTCGCACCTTTGTCTTGACAAATACTTCAAGTAACCTCAAATTCAATTTATATAGCAAATTGTGGTAGTACCTACTATCAATTCTCAAAAGTATATTGCAACGTTCAATATTTTTACTGGATGCAAATGAATATGTTAGAACAATAAAAAACAAAATTTTCATCTTGAATATTTATAAATATGTACATATTTATGTAAAATGAGTTTTGATTCTGTCCAATGCCCATAAGAGCTTTGATACACCGAAAACACCATTTTGTATAAAGTACAGGAGTCACTGTAGACTAAATAACTAGTCACAGTTGCGTACGGCGCATTTTTCAATCATTTATTTTTAAATTTCACTATACTTATTAAATTTTCTCTAAGGCACTTTGCTCTCCGATACTAGGTAGAGCTATTAATATAAACTTATTACTTTCAAATTTATTTGTATAATATACATAAAGTATATTCGCGCTGTACTTATTTAATAATTATATCATATTAAGCGGCTGGGCAAAATGGAGTTTTAAAATGATCCGTTGTTGATTTCTCGCGTGGTAGGTAGAATGTGATTTTGGGTGCCAAACATAAGTTACTCTATAATGTATAACTTGCTTGGCATAGGCACCGAACATGAAAATAATATATAAGGTCAGTATAATAACCAGCCAAATAAAATAAACTCATTTTAATGAGATAGATATAACACCGTAAGGTTGCATTTAGCTTAGTGAACACAAGTGAAGCCATATCAATATTTAGAAAATTAAATTTGTACATAATTAATTCATATGTATTCTATGTAAAACGTAACCACTTTCTATTTTATTTGCATTTGTACCAAGTAAATGTAAGCATCGTGTACATAAATATAATTTAGTTCTTCTGTTATAATGGTAGTCCACTAATTTGAAGATACCATATTCAATATTTAAAAATATTTTAAATGAATAAGTTTTTGTAAACAATCAAATGATGATCATGGTGACCATGATATTAGGTTTTTGTACAGTAAATGTCGTGATAGAAATTAATCTGCATCTTCAGATGCGACAAGATTATATCTATGATATATTTATCAATTTTGTGACTTTAAATATTGTTTTACAAAAGTTCGGTATTAATATACTAGGTATATTGGTTTTCTTTTTAAATGGTGAAACTGTCACCCAGGTCCCAACACAATGTTAACAATGTTACACAGTCATCCATTTTGGTACACCATTGTTCTATTATAGTATTAAAGTCTTATAAAGGACTATTTTTTTTTAAGAAAAAGTACATGTGATAAGTACTTGAGTAGTTATAACAATCAAGTAAAAACATAAACTACCATTATCATAAATTCGAAAGTAGTTCAAAAATAAGATCGTATGTTAATAAAATAAGTCACTCACCAAAGATAATTTATCCATAAAATTCCGTCATAGACAGAATTCCCTGGTCTCACAAAAGCAATTAATATTCACTGGTTTTGTCGTAATGTTTGGTTAAATGATTTTACAACGTTAAATAACCATTATTTTTGTTTAATTTAGTTTTTTGTTATTAACACATTTCGAATTTATAAATTTGAACGTTATAGGTATTTGGAACGGTTCACAATGTTCTTTAATAATCACTGGACACAACACGACAAAGTATATTTAAAATTAAATAGATTTTTAAACAAATTGTTTAAGGCGTGCGACAGCGGCGACACAAAATCACGTAATGGCGAGTTGCAGGCGCCTTCCCACGCGGTGAGCCGAGTGAAACGGATACGGAAACGAGTGAAGTTGAATTTTGCTTTTTTAAAGTAGTTAACTATCTAAATGTGTGACAGTGGCAGCACAATTCCACAGACTGCTGCTTAGTAAACAGTATAATTATATCTAAAAGGTAATGTTATTATTTAGAGGAGTAGAAAACCATAAATAGAATATTCTGAATTGCTAATTTTATATGAATTTATTTCGTCAAAAACGTGTGCAAAACTGCTCAAATTGTGCAATATTGTTTTAGTCCAGTCGGGGCAGACATTTAAATAAAAAAAATCCGGGGAGCGATTTTTTTTTAAACGTCAGGGGCGGTGGTTGGATGTATAAATCTCGATTTTTTAACTAATCCCGGTAGAGCATTCGCCGCCATCTTGTTGTAAAATTAAATTTTTTCGTTTTTTTAAAATAACTCGTTAATTTTCAACTTTAGAGCAAAAATGGTCCTATCCAAAGTTGTTGGAAATTTAATTTTCCACAAGTTTGGTCATCATCATTTTTACGTTAGAATCAATATTTGCAGAGTTATACCTACTACCAAATTTATCGAAAAAATCGTAATGGGTGGAATTTTATTTTCTTCAACGTTGGTTCTCGCACTTTTTACTTTTCACACGTTGTATATAATTTGTCTAGCACAGTTACTCCAAGTTTCAACCCTTCACAGATATTTTTATCCCTGTTATCAGCGAATATCATAATTTTTTTATTTAGGTGTCCGACCCTCCGCTTGACCCACTTATTGAGATAACATCTTGGATTTTACGTGTGGCAACACTATTTTGCTCTATGGCGCCCCTTCCATGCGTCGAGTCATATCGGCTCGACTCGGTATCGATCGGCTCCCCCCTCCCGCACAACGCTCGCGCAGCGCCGGGCGGACTCGCTTCCTCAGTACGTCTTGGATTTTTGACGTGTTAACACTACTGTGACTCCTACGAAAATGTAAGTGAACATTAATTGTTTTAATAACCTTTAATTTTTTTAATAAAGCAGGAAAGCTCTCTTAAAGTGCATTATGCACTTCTAAATGCGCAGGAAAGCCCTGTATAAACGCATTTTGCACCTTTTAACGCACAGGAAATCCCTGTCTAAATGCGTGGTGCACCTTCTAACGCACAGGAAAGCCCTATCTTAGAATTATGGTGCTAGTTAGACTTCTCAGGAAAGCCCTGAGTCTAATCTAACGTTTGCTATCAGGAAAGCCCTGTATAAATGAGAGATGCAACAGTCTCAGTTTTAATCAAGAACTTGTTAAGTTGTGGCTCTGTTGGTAAAAATATTCGAATATGTAATATATGGGCCTGGAACACAGATAAAAAACGATCATGACCCAGATGGACACCAAAATAGTCATCTACATTATCTTTGGTAGCCTACAAATACATCAGCAAATGCGCTCATAAGCGCGCTACATTCCAAGTCGATAGGTATAGCTTTTCCTTAGCCTAATTGCTTCTAAAATGGCCACTAAAAGAAGACAAATATTGAGAATGACGTCTCTGACACTGGAGACTCTTTCAATAGACCACTTTGCGAGTGCAATTTGCATTCTTGTGCATTCTGTTTAGTGCTTAAATAAAATATAGTTTAGATATTTTCTTTCACCAAAACTAGTTCCTTGCATCCTACATCATCTAGAGATGATTAGAGGACTCTACCTATTTGTTGTAAAGGAATAGAGGAAAAGACCATCTGCAATGCATTATAGATAGACAACAATATATCTATCTAAATCTCAATATTTTTATAGCTATCTTCGCTTGCCTGAAAGATTCGGGCTGGTATCAGCCCACCAATTCGTCAGAGCGTATGGTCTGACGAATTTTGATCAGCAGAAAACAGGCCTCTTATCTTCTGGAAACCTCGTGGTAAAGTCGACCTTACGGACTGACAAGCTCACGTGAAAGAGATGGATAGACTCATTAAGTTACGGTTACTAGTACGAACTAGCGGAATATACCCGTAGAATTCTATCTTTGTAAGTAAACTCAACGAACACCCATTGATTTGCCCTTCAAGACGGCTTACTTGCCGAACAAGTTCAATCCAGGAAATAAATCTGTAAAGAAAACAAATTTATACTTAAACTGCAGTATTATCCAAAAAGCTGTAGATTTCGCATTGGTCCTTTTGACTTTGAGCATAGCGTGAGAATAATAATTTAACGTAAATATAATACGGCAAAATGATTAATCTAATAGGTATCGATTTGTCGAAAATCTGCTTTATAGTTTTCCTTATCTCATCATGGAGCAGAGGTAACTGGCTGAAATAACGCTGGTTGGTAAAATTCATACCGAGATATACGTTGGTTTTGGTTAAGATTTAGATTACCTACGTTGAAAAGTCGACATGTCATCTAAACTCGCAAAATGTATTTTACTTTAATGAATTAATCAGTATCGTGAGTACCATACCGCTAGTATTTTAAAGACCTTCCAGCTCATGGTTGGTCGTGATAGGAATAACTTTAGCATTTGGTGCAAGCCATCAATTTAATTGTCTGAAATATGAAAGGTAAAAGGTTGACGCACAATCTCGGCCTTGGACATCGAAACAGAGGTCCTTGAAATATACAATACGCTCCAAACAATACGCTCCAAATTCGGTTCCAGAACCAACGTAGTGACCGTCTCATATATTGTCAATCGGGACTGAAACTCGCCTCTAATGGAAAGTTATAATCCAACCGGGTTCACCGGATTTAAATTGTAAACGATAAATCGATATTACAAAGATCTTGCAGAATCAATCTGACAGCCAGTATCACGCAATTATGTCTAGATGAATACATTAATTAAACAGCCTTATTAATTAAAGACGCTGGTATTAGAGACTTGCCTGGTAACTTTGGATCCGCTGGTGTAACATCGTAATGCGACGTGCGTAACTAACATTGATTTAGATAAAGTCCTAAATTGATGTATCTGGAATAGTATAGATACGTTCTCAAACTCTACTTCAAAGAAACTAATAGTCCTAGAACTAGCATAGTAATCATAATCAAAATATTCATTTATACAAAAATACATCACTTGTTTACTTATGATTTATATTCAATATAAATTCATGTATATAAATTTATAAATCAACTCTATTATTTGAAAATTACATTTATGTTAAGTAATAGTAGCCGACTCTTTCAGTATTCAAGTAATTATAACTGGGTTCCACCTAAGTTTTAATTTTAAAAGCAGATTGTGCTAACTGTATAAAGTTGTTAATTTGGTAACGATTTGATTGTTTAAAACAATTATTTGTTTTTGGCTCAATTATATACTCTTACCTATACATACATATGACTATGGCTAAAGTATTATTATGTTAGATATGATATGATTCCCATAAGTTTATGTTCACTTACTAACATTCCAAATTACTTCATAGGTTTAATTCAGGAATGTTCGTCACAGCATTTAAGCGCCCTTGGCTCTATTCCGCACAGTACGTCCCGCAAGCGCAGCGCCAGCAGAAAATAAACACTTCTCAATAAGTGGGTCAAGCGAAGGCTCGGACACCTAAATAAAAAAATCATGATATTCGCTGATAACAGGGATAAAAATATCTGTGAGTGGTTGAAACTTGGAGTAACGGTGCTAGACAAATTATATACAACGTGATCTAAATTGTGAAAAAAAAAAACACGTATATAATTTGTCAAGCACAGTTACAAACTTAATTCCAAATTTGCACAAAGTAACAAATTTTTTTGGCAATGTTATTGATAAAATACCCTTTTCACCCCTTTTCAACCCTTTCCGTACACCCTACAAGGGTGCAAACTCACACGGTCACTTATTTAACCCTTCTGAACAAATTCACAAAGTTTGGCCGAGTAACTAATTTGTTGGGGGTTTTGGGCTTTATTGACTGGACTAGTAATAGTATAGGTGTACTTCTGTACTATGTGGTATAAGGTGACAAAGACAGACATACTATCTTAAAACAATGCGAGCGCAGCAGACAGTATCAGTAGCAGTGTAGTAGTAGTAAATAGTCTCTAGTTGTTAATGTTATTCATTTAATATTTCAGGTGGAAGAGATCTGGTTAGAAGGCCCGCCGGGCGCGTGGGAGGGAGCGCGCGCGGCGCAGTGGAGCAAGGTGCGCAGTAAGATGGGGCTGGCGCAGGTTCAGCACGAGCTGGACGAGCTGGCGCCGCCGGGCCGGTGGACCGTGCGCGCCCGCCTGGGGGATGGCTCACAGGTACAGTACATTTTGTATACTTTACTTTCACAAGTCGCTGTTGTCGCGGTTGACCACAGCCCGCTTACATACCTATGTAATCAAGATTTAAAGACACCTTATGATTGAGTGACTCATATGAAAGTGGTCGAAAAAACCTGACCAGTCAGATTTGAATCTCCGTCGTTCCGTTATTTGTTGTATTCATTTGCTAAGTCGTTGATTACACATGAGACATACTGTAACGTCGCATGAAAAGACACGAGCTTCTCATGCCTTTTCCCCACTGACCTCCATTACTACTCGTACTTGTACTGATGGAGATCAATGCTTTTCCCTGACAGAGATCTAACGGAGAGAATACCATTTTTTGAGCAAAATTTTACTAAACTGTCAAAGACTCTGTCTATCGCTTTATCAGACAGATCTGTCCCATCGTATCCTTAAATTGAGTCACACTGCAGGGCTCAGCAGTATTCTGGGTGGGCAACTATGAGCTGCCTCCGTTCCAGCTGAGCGTGCGCCACGCGCCGCGCGTTCTGCGCACCAGCGAGAGGCTCGCCTGGACCGTGTGTGTCAGGTAAAATACTAGATACATAGATTACCTTTATGATCCAAGTCAAAATACAGAAGACATCAGAGGTACGAAAGACACAGCTCCACTGTATATTACAATATACAGTTATTACTAATATGAACAGGCATAAGTAAAATAAAGAAAGATGTTATTACTACTCAGAATCATCGTCAACCTTTTATCTTCACTCCTCTCTTATGCGCTACTCTTCCCACTCCTATACATACGAGTAGATCTAATCCAGGTGTACCCTGTAGTTTTGCGTACAATATTATTCAGCATTTTGCTTTAGTTCTGAACTTTGCTACAAAACGTAGGTTCTCCCATGTGGTATAAAGCTACACATAAAGACACCTAAAATGTTTTAGATCCAGGTAAGTTGTTCGCTTCGCTCTTTCAATCAAATCAAGTAAAGAAATATCTATTATTTTATAACATTATATCTTACTAACTATCTTTCAGATATCCATGGACAGAAGCAGTAGAAGGCATGCTGGTGATCCGGCTGCGCGGCGCCGGCGCGGGCGCGGGCAGTGACGCGGTCGGGATCAGGACAGCTGTGAGGCTGCGCGCACCGCGAGCCTGCCACCGCCACGCGGCGGCGGCTAGGCGGGTGGGGCTCGGGGGAGACTCCCCGCCCGACGTGCTGGTGGCTGACTTCTCCTTCCAGGTATGACGCATCATCAATTTTGTCCCACTGCTGGATATAGGCCTCTCTCCTTTCATACCAGCTGTCTTGAACTTGTGCTAATCCCGTCCATGTACTTTTGGCATTCTATGTCTTTAGATGGTTTCTTGGCTGACTAGTAACTCATGGTTGGCCAAATCCACATAAAAAAATATCCAATTTTGTAATGAGCCGCTCTTGATTTTCTATATCATATCAGAAAAAATAAGATATCATCAACCTCGCTTTACACAATTCAGAATTTTCTTTCTTGTAATTTTAGGAGGAAGGCACGCGTGTATGGCAGAACACAACGGTGGTGTCTCAGGTGGTAGACAAGGCGATCTCACTGGAGTTCCTTACGAAGCCACATACTGTTATATCACCAGGACTACCTTATAAACTGAAGGTAAGTCTAAATTGTTCCACTTTCGTAAAATCAAATATATACCTACATAGTATAGGGTTGATCACCAAACAATAACAATATATGTGAAAATAAAAATAAAAGTTAAAATAATATACCTAGTCCGTGAAGGTAAGGTCATTGTTCGTCCCAAGATAGACATAGGTAATTGTGTCCAGTAGTAAGATAAACGGAATGATAACATTATCAAAGAACCTTGAACTTTGTCTATAACGGTTTGGAGAATGTTATCACATTATACTCGTATTATATTACTTTATGATGTTATCACAAAATTATGCTAGAAAGTAACAAAATATTTCATCAGAGCGCAAGGACGTTAACGCACATCTTTGAATGAACGTGACTAAAAACAATAGAGCAGATTTAACATACATGTAGGTATACATAAAAAAATGTTCAACAAACTTTACCGAAAACCTAATACCGACCAAAACTCATTTAAAACAGTTTCATATTTTTATTGACTCAGCCTAACCCTGATATAAACTCACTCATCTATTCCAGGTGAAAGCAACTCGTTGGGACGACAAGCCAGTCTACATGGAGAAGGTCCGCGTGTGTCGTTACAGCGCACAAACTGTCGACGAAGCTGAGAACAAGCCCGCTACTTGCATCAATGGAGAGACTGATCCTACTGGAGTAGCTCGCGTCATGTTCCCGGCTGAAGATGATGCCAGTCCTTACTACAGGTTTGAGGTAAGTAAATATTCAAAAACATTAGCTTGGTTGTCACAGAACAAAAAACAAATCTGTGTTGGTTGTTAAAGTACCAAGTACGCACATGTGAATAGGCTACTTACTATAATATATGTAGGTACAAGACGGACATGACGAAAACGAATTTTCCATTGATGTTCCTGTTTGAAAGTATGGTTTGGGCATATAAATAACTTCTCCATTGGAAGAGGTTGGTTATAAATAAATAGATAAACTGACAAAGAAACACAATATTTAAAAAGGAACACACTTACAATCAGATGTACGCAGCTGTAGTAAACGTGAAAGCGTTTATTGTATATTACTAAACCATCTACCTATATTAATTTCCCAGGCATCTCTACACAACGACTCCACCACGACTACCTCTCCCCTAACGCTGGTCACCCGCCGGTCACCCATCCAAGCTGCGCTGGGTCCACTGCGCGCTGACGCCAAGGGCACCAGGACTTTTGTACCACTCTATCTGAACCTGCAGAATGTTACTACTCCAGTTACTGTCCATTTTGTGGTAAGTCGAACTCAAACTATTCTATATGCACTGAATGTAGGTTTCTTGTTGATTACTAGCTAATAAATTGCATATGTTCATTGACTTATACTTTTGAATAGGTAAGTATTTACTAAAATGACATGAATTTTAATGTAATGACAAAAAATAATGTAGGTACCTAGTTACTTATTTATAGCCACAAAAAGAAAAATATAAAAATTTGAATATAAAAATACACAGGAAAACAGTGATTGTAGCTAATTTAAATTGCTAATTTAAACGTCTGACGAGACTGACTCCCTTTCTTCGCCCATTAAGTTAAATCTTTAAAATTCAAATAGATATAATGTATTTCCAGGTAATCACGCGAGGTGGCATCATCTACCGGTGGGGAGCTACAACTCAGTGTCCCATCGCCAGCTCTGCGTCTGTCATACAAACTGCAGCTAGGAACTCCAAGTGTAACGATCCAATGGCACAATATGACGATGGCAAAAATAACAACCAATCAAACAAAAATAATGAAGAAGCCAATAAAGACATCAACCGAACTCAAACTGCTAGTACTACTGACAATAGTTCAAAGAATGAAGATAGAAATTCCAGAACAACCAACTATGACATTAGTATAAATTTATTTGTAAATCAAGATCAAAACATCAACATACAAAACCCAAACAAAACTGTTACTAGAAACATGAACCAACACGATAAAAACAACTACCTCCACAAATTGGACAAAAATGAGCCAAACAATCAAATCTACGACAAATTCAGTCCAATAGTTGTTAAACCTAACGTTTTTGTCAAAGTTGATGAAACGAATAGTATTCTACAAGAAGCGAATGCATCAGATTCTTTATTAGACAGACATTTGTTGCGAGTAATGTTACCGATCAAGGTGACCCAACAAATGTGTCCTGACAGCCATCTGATAGCATATTTCTACTACAATGGAGAGTTCGTGAGCGCAAGCAAACATTTTGAAATGGATGACTGTTTTGTTAACAAGGTGAGACTCACTTTAAACTTGTATTCGACGTTTGGATAAATGTGTTTTTTCATTGAAAAAAAAGTTGGTCTAAACTAGAAATTTAAAAATCTAGAATTTCACATCTATAGGCATTTATTTTCTTGAAAGGATCTTATGTGTGTATACGTGCGTGCACGCTATCTATGATCAGAATATGCTGTCTATGATATATTACAAAATTAAAAAGTGTAAGTTGTGTTTTACCTTAAAAACTGGTTTGATGACACGGAATGTCCTGTAGCATTACATTAAAATATAATATCTCTTGCCTTTAGCATTTTCCTTCACTGCCGAGGAATGACTTCAACTTTTGTCAACTTGATTTATTGACTAAGTTAACCCTTATTTTTCCAGGTGGAAGCCACGTTCCTCTCCCGCCAGGCCCTGCCCGGCTCCCCCACCACCCTTCAAGTATCCACTCCAGGTCCAGCTCTGTGTGCTCTCACAGCCATCGATGGTGCTGCTAGGTGGAGCTCCAACTACGCCGTGAAGGATGTCCTCATGAAGGGCCTGAGGAGGATGATCGATGGACACAGGAATATCACGGAGTATGATGCTGCCGGGGATTGTTTCTTAAGTAAGTAGAATTCCTATTAATCTTAAAGTTTCTGATAGATTTTCTTCCTGATTTTTTCAAAACAATGTTGATCCAACAGTTTTAAATGAGATAAATAGAAAAATTTACAGTAGTTGTAAAATCCCATGCAACCTATTCAGCAAATAGATTTTCTTTATTCAGTCTTATGAATGTATTACGAAACGAATCTGCTATATCCACAGGTGAAAGTAACAGCATTGGATCGGGTTATAAGTTTCTAGTGCCCCGCCCTACTGAACTTCAATATGAAGATGTATTCTGATAATAATGATAAATGTATACTTTTTTGCCTTTGTAATAATATTGCAATGTATATCTTTCAGAGACAGAGACCCCACCCCTTCCCACAAACAGCCTGGAGCTGACAGCGAGCTGGCTGGCGGCGGCCGGTGTCAGGACAGTCGGGGACATCCCCGTGAGGAGGACGTGCGACACTCCTGCCTCGCTCATTGATGAGGGGACTTTGCCTAGGACTGACTTCTCTGAGGTTAGTAGAACATTCATCATGCCGAGGTTCTTATTAACATGGCCTGTTATTTCAAAGAAGACAATTCATAATTTATTCGAGCTTTTTTTTTACTACAGTCACTGTAGCCCATGATAAAATAAAACGTAGGTAGCTGAAGTCATGTGTAAGTGTTACGTAGTAGATATGCTTGCCTAAAACAAATCTCTGGACATGTACCTCTGAAAAAGCTATATACTGACCTGGGACTTTTCCAGGATAGTATACATACTCTCCTGGAAAATATCGAATACCTGCGATTGATTTAATTAATACATTATCACTTCATCATATTTTGCGTTGTGCTCATGTAATTTATTATCCTAGGCGTGGCTATGGCGGCTTATAACAGTAGGTGGCAACGGTAGTGCAGTGACGACCGCACAAGCTCCCGACTCCATCACTCGGTACGAGGCCAACGCTGTCTGTTTGTCCAAGACTGGCATCGCTATCTCTCAGCCAGCTGTTTTGCAGGTAATTTCTATATTAAATACTTTCTTCTTATGATAAATTATAACAGCGCTTCTATCCCTATTGTTATTAACACAGAACAGCTCTGTTCTGTGATTATTACTATGGGTTCAATTAATGTTGATTACTTCCTCTTTCGCCTTGTCGTTAGCCTTTTGGGCCCAAGAAGATAGCAAACTAATAGAACAGTCAATTCAAATGATAAAAGGGCAAATATTGAACATTTCAGGTATTCCGTGAATTCTTCATCCACGCAGACAGCCCAAAGAGGCTGAGACGTGGAGACTCCACCATCATTCGATACCGCCTCTTTAACTACTTGTATGAACCACTCAGCGTGAGTAACGGCCATTTCATGAATAGAAGTTTGAAAAATAATAAAAGAAAATAGGTTCTAGTGTTTTTATTAATTAAAAGATTCGCACATCAAAACATTTAATTTTCATTTTATTGAGAAAGCAATTTATTTAATTTTACAAAATACTAAGTAGTACAAAAATACTAAATACGAAGTAGTACTAAAACTGCAACCTACGTTACAATTTTAATATGTATTAGTTATTAATTTAGTTAGTATTGTAAACTAAGGAAAGTTCTGAGAAACAGAGTTCAAATATGTTCCATCTATTCCCCCTCAGATCCAGATCCAGCTCCTTCCCGGCGCCGGCCTGCAAGGTCCCACCATCGTGGTAGAGTCTGTCTGCATCCCCCCGCGTGCCTCCACCGCGCGTCGCACACCCATCACTGCCACTGCCGCGGGCGAGGGGACCGTCACCATCCGGGCTAAGGCTGTCAACGATGGAGGCTGCGGCAACTATAGTAATAGTAGGAGAGGAGTCAGGTAATATAATATCACAGACGGGTCTTTTATTGTCTTGGTTGGTCTTTTTCTTCTAACGTGATGTACACATCTTTGGGCCGTCAGTAGTTAAATAAATATTGAAATTTATTTCATGTATTTCGTGATATACTTTATGGCTGAAAATGTTGTTCTTTTTCAGTGACGAAGTCGTAATGAAAATCGTAGTAGAGCCCGAGGGTGTGCCAATTCAAGAACATAAATCCATGCTGCTTTGCGGAAAAGGTAAGATAAACTCCGTTTGACTGCTCCGTTAGCTTAGTTGGTAGTGGCTCTGCCTTCTAATCAAGGGGTGCGGGTTCGATTCCCGCTAAACACAAGTAATTATGAATATTTAAAAATTTGTAATTACTTGTGTTGAGTCTGGTCGTTTCTATGTATAATAAGTATGTATTTACAAAAGAAAAGTATATATGTATTATATCCGTTTTCTAGTCCCCATGATACAAGCGTAAGCTTAGTATGGCGCTGGATGGCGCTGGATGGCGCTGTGTGATATGTCCTGAAATATTTATTTTATTTATTTTTAAATTACGCATTTATCTAAAGCTTCTAATTTAGATTATTACATTTTTTCTTCTGGTTCATTAGTACCGTCGGATTCTAGGAGTTTTAATATGCTTAGGAAAACATATCTTGGGTCATAATATGATTGGACCTATTAGGTTATGCATAAGTGTAGCTTAAATACATTACACTAAACATTATTAGAATAAGAGGACCTCAGGGGTCAATTCTGGGGCCAAACAATTATTTTTTGCAATTTTCGTCAATGATAATATGTAAAAAGACTGATACCTAAAATTACTTCATCGCAGATAACTCCAACTCCACCAGTTCTCACGTGTCCTGGAGTTTCCCTGCCGCTACCATAGTTCCGGGGACAGAAACACTGACTGTGTGGGCAGCAGGAGACATCATTGGACCCTTGATTGCTGTAAGCTTACCACCATTTATTATCAAAACATTAAAATATTATTTAAAGACAAAACTATATCCAGATATTGTGTTTACGAGCCGGTCGCCGTTTGTTGGTAAATTAGTAAAGTTGAAAAAAGAATGGTTCAGAAATACTGGTGCCAACGCTGTAACGATACTGCTGCATGCACGTAGATTCTACAAGTGATGAGAATGATCTTACGACGAGTCATTTGTGATGCACCTGTGGTAGCGATGAGTGCGAATACACAATGAACCGAGTAATATCGGTCTTTCCAAAAAAGGTTGGCTCTGTATAGATTGTTTAATTTTTAAAAGCTTGTTTTAAATTCGCAATATTGCTTTCTCCAGGACGCAGACTCCCTGACGCTGCTCCCGCGCGGCTGTGGCGAGCAGAACATGGCGCGGCTCGCCACCAACCTGCTCGCCTTGCAACACTTACACACGCACTCCGCCGCCGCGCTCGCAGCCAGGGAAAATGTGGCTAGAGGTACGTACTTACACAATTGAAGTACACTGTATGTGTATCTAGGACGCTGGCTCCCTGACCTGACCAAGAAATGATAAGATCACTGGCATCCGAGGCTATCCTCACAAGCATGGAGGGCATTCTTCTTCTTCTTCTTATCGAATGATAGTGGCAAACTCTGGTGTCGAGAGTTTATCAAGCCGCCCTAAGGGCCTCTCTAACATGGCTTAACGACTGCCGTAAGGACTGACTGACTCGACTGGAGGGGATTAGAGTGCCTTCATAATACTCAAAACAAACTTATTGATCATTCTCTAGTTCTTGGTAGTTTTTTTTTTTGCCGTCTGTTTGCCAAGCACATGTCCGGGATATTAAAGCAAGCATCTAATTATATTTCGTTCCAGTTTATGTACATGTTATTTTCTCCCCGCCAGGCTACACCCGTCAGCTGCAGTACGCGCTCCCGTCGGGTGGTTTCAGTGCGTTCGGTGCGTCCGACCCCACTGCCTCCACCTGGCTCACTGCGTTCACACTGCGCTACTTCAGGAGGGCACATAACGTAAACATTGCCTGTTTAATAATCTTCTTTCTTATTGACTGATAATCAACTTTCGGCCTATAAAAGAAACGGCTGACTCTGATTTTGGTTTACTTACAATATTTGGTTAAAATGAGGTTGCTACACAGTCAGATGCAAAATAGGTGCAATTGTGAACATTTTCGCTTCATTGTAGGTCCGTAGTCAACTTTCAGTACCTAGTTTTAGTTCTCTCTATGTTTACATGAAAGTCATTGTATTTTCATGTCCAGCTGCTGTACCCCCAGCAGCCTCTCCCCGCGGCGGTGGATGCGTCGGAGCGCTGGCTGCTCAACCAGCAGATGGAGAACGGATGCTTCAGGAACCAGGGACAGGTGTTCCACCGGGAACTTAGGGTAAGTTGAACCAAAATTAGGTAAACAGATTTCAAATTCTATTTTTAAATAATTAAACCCGGTTGATATAACAGTTTTGTTCCCCAAGTGGCAAATAAAACTGTATATTGTTGACCGTCTTTGTAGATGACCTACGATCACCTGTCCAAATATCAGACCGTATCCAACTCTAGAATCTGGTCAAAAGCAGAATTGAATTGAACCAAGTAAATGTATGTTCCAGGGAGGTCTAAACGAAGAAGGTGAGATCGCGTCAGTGGCTCTCACCGCGTACGTGGTCACGTCCCTGCTGGAGTCCTCCTCCCCGCTCCCACTCCGCTCGCTCCGCAACACGCTGGCGTGTCTCCGCGCGCTGCCAGCCGCCAAGTACAATTCGCCGGCCCGAGTGTACGCGCATTCATTGCTGGCCTACGCCTTTATACGTATCAAGAAGTATGAGGATAATCTAAGAAGGTAAAGATAAAGAAACTTGGTTGAGCGATTCCAAATAGAATCCTATCTTTTATGAGAAATCAATGATTGAGAATTATTATTTAAGATCACTGGACAATGTTTGAATTCTTCAAACAATTGCATTTCCGGTTCCTTGAGGAGAAGGACTTTGGCGTCATTCTAAACACTTTTAAATCAATTTACGCTTTCACGTGCTTTCACGAAGCTCTGTCTAATTTACAAACTATCACGAGATATAAGCACTGGAGTACTACCACCCCAGAGCACGACATATTCGCCTCACAGCGTTTTTATTTATACCAGAACCAACGAAGCCCGGTACGAAGACCTCCGCTCGGCACCTGCAACACGCAGTACTGAGGAGGTGGCACCCCTGCAGAGGAGCGGCGTGAAGGAGCACGAGGGGCTGCTCGAGGTGCTGGAGCTGGTGAAGCTCGCCACCAGGGAGGGGGAGTTCCAGTGGTGGGAGACTGGTAAGTCACTAGTAGTCGTTTACTTGAATTATCAGCCAAGAAGCTAGGTAGGATACTTGTTAGTGGTTGCTTAAATAAGAACTGCCTACTTGCCAAACTAGCCACTAGAAAGGGAGCTTTAATAACTTTAAATTTATTTAGTGTGGGTAAAAATCAGGAACCAGTGCTTCGCACATTTTTTTTCTTTCGAAAATTGCACTAATAGGTAAGAGGAAAAAATTGTATTGATTCCGATTTAAAACCAGTTTTATATGTCTGATGATATCGAATCTGCTATTACTTTGCAGGTAGTCTCTCTACATCTATAGAAGCTACAAGCTACGCGCTGCTCGCGCTGCGAGAGAGTCCGTCTGCTCTCCGTGAGTTTGGTGCGGGCGCAGTGCGCTGGCTGGCGGCGCACCGCGGGCCCGCGGGGGGGTTCGTGTCTACACAGGTCAGTAGTAACCGTACCAATTGATATGAGCAACGAGCAACGTAAGTATTCAATGCAATACAGTAGTGCTGATAGAGATTGAGATAAACAGTATCGTTTATTCCTGCTACAGATTGGTCTTACTGAGTTTGTTTCAAAATCCACCGTTTCCTTACTATCCCTGCATTGTGCTCATCTATCGTGAGATTGTAGGGGCTAAATATCCATAGACAAAAATGACACATCTAAAGATTTACAAACCGGAACATACTTAACATTGAATAAGAAGCATGTAAACGTCTCAAATCCAAAGCAAAGTCAACTGAAAACACTGCATTATTCTTGATTAATGAAGATTTTTCAGTCAAACAAAAGCTGGAGTAGTATTTGAAAAACAAAAAAGATGGCTAGTTACTACCCAATTTCATGTTAAATCGTATTCATGGTGTATCATTGTCCCAGGACACCCTAGTAGCCCTGGAGGCCCTCTCGGCGTGGTCCTCCCTGCAGGCGTCTCCCCCCGCCCTGTCAGTGTCGGCCCGCAGCGGCGAGCTCAGCAAGGCAGCGCGCCTCGACCCGCGCGTGCGCATACCCGAGGTACTGCACATGGGGACTGGAGACCAGATCAGTATTGGAGTCGAGGGTAAGTTTATCTTCTTTCTTTTGGAATCATGTTGAAAGTTAGGACACCACCCCCTGAAGCTTCTGAAGTTATGAGTCTACAGACCCACAAAAGAAGTTCTAACGAAAATTTACCCCAAGCATTTCACTTTACTTTCATACACTTAGGTACCTACCTACTTAGGTACCTATACTTACCCAAACAACACAAATTCTTATCGAAATATCTGTTCTGAATAATCTGAGAACTTGTAGAGAGCCCATTAAATAAATGGTTACTGCAACATGGTTTAACATAAGACACGTTTCATATTCAAGCCTGCAGCGACTACCTTTGAAACCTGTCCTTTAGGTGATTTCCTCATTCCCTTTTCTACGCAAGATAGGCTCACGCTTGACCACCACTCTCTGCCCCAGGGTCTGGTTGCGCGCTGGTGCAGGCGACCCGCAGCTACCACTCCCCCTCTGCCCCCCGCAGCCAGCACCACCTCTCCGTGCAGCTCTCCATACACACTGACGGCACCTTCGACTGCGACTCCTCGGGGAGTAACTGCTTCTGTGCTGCCATTGTACAGGTATGATGTGGGAAAGTGGGAGACTTTTTATAGTTTCGAAGAGTAATTTTTATAAGTTTCCAATCGTGTTGGAAAGTTACGGGTAAGATAATATGTGATATTCCTTATCGCTAAATATCAGTCATCCCATGTGCTCCAATAACGGAATCTCCTCAATGATAACTCAACGACGTTTCGAATCTTGCCTTTTTTAACAGGTTCTTTTAATCGCCTTTTACTACAGGCAGATGCTACCAGAATCGAATTCTGAGACAGGCCTTAGTAACGGAATATTGAGTCAATTTACATCCAATTAGAAACGTGCTGTGTTCCTGTTTCAGTGCAGTGGTTTTCTAGAAGCCAACAGTTTGTATGGAGATCCATTTAAACTCCACCTGTATTTTAAGAAATAAATGTTGTTCCAGGCGTGCGCGGTGTGGAGCGGTTCTTTCCCCGAGATGGCTCTCCTGGAGGTGTCCCTCCCTGGAGGCTACGCAGTTGACGCCGCCCGACTCTACTCACAGCTCAATGAGCCCAATACTCGTGAGTATCTTCTTTACGTTAATTTGGTGTTCTTCAACTTAGTCTGAGGTTTTTTTACCATCTAGATATCAAATCTATGAGTTAATTGAGTAAATCGGTTTGTCTGTATTTTTACTTTCTTTCTTCTTACATGGCTAGATCGCGTTGTGTGAATCCCCGAATATTTATTTAATGATTCATTCAACACAGGGAAAGTTGCAGACATCCACTAATGTTGTGCCCCTGTTCCAGTGCTGCGCCGCATAGAGCTGTCTCCGAGCAGCTCGCGCGCCACGCTCTACCTGTCCGCGCGGGGCGGTGCCTCGCTCCCGCGGCGCGGCCACGCCTGCTTCCAGCTGCACGCCGTGGGAGCGCGCGCCACCACGCGCCCCGCCTACGTGCGCCTGCTCGACTACTACACTCCTACTGTCAATGACACGCAGGTATACTGCATTCTGGATAAACAGTTAAGCTTTCAAATGGCTGAAACAGATTTTCCGATGTCTTAGCGTTTACTTTTTCAAATTCAAAGTAAATAAGTAGGTTTATTCTAGTAAGCGTGATAAATCTAAGATTACAGCAATGTAGCGTGACGTTATCCTATTAGGCGAAAAAATGGCACCGGTTGCGTTAAGTGATAAATGTCGTCGGGAAGGGAGGCTGGGTTCGATTTCACTAAGACCACTTCAGTGATCTTGGGCTGGTAACGTCTTCGTATGGTAGGTACATCAACTCTGTACAACAAAAGTACCTGACTAGTGTGGGCACGTATACCTACCTAACTACTAGGTATACGTACACTCAATTGAAACTGAGCTAATCTCGATTGGGTGAATCACAACACAACTATCTTATCACAAGTCTCAAAACATAATATCAGAAGTAGCTGCCAGGCAATGAACCAACTTATTTGTCATCAATTACAAATTACCTAAAATTAAATTAATCAAAACAAACTTATTTTCTCTTTACAGATCTACACGATTCCAGAAGAATGTCCATCTCGCGTATCCCACGAATCTACACAAGACATGACTTCAGACAACCTCTACCAGAAAGCACGTTCTCTCTCTGACAAGGGAGAGATTCTCATCTCACACGAGTTCAACTTCGAAGATATACCGGAAGGGATACCGCTTGATGACCCGCTCTACGACAACCTCACAAGGAAGGATAAAGACAAAGGCGATTTGAGGGTGAAACCAGTAGATACTGTAGCTAAGAAAAATAATAATCTAACAATAGACCTAGATATTAATAAGCCTATAAGTAATAACACTAGACATAATGATAGTAGGAATTCGAATGTTAGTGTAGCTAAATTAGACAAAGCTAGTATAACGAATGTAAACATCAGCGGCAATAATAACATGACACAAAGCAATGACATCATTCCTATAGATAAAATCAAATTGAACATTAGTCATATCATTCCTAACATAATAGCAACTGAAATGCCCACTGAAAATAATAACTCCGATAGTAGTGTTCGTGTGATAGATGATGTTATAACAGAAAA
Organism: Macaria liturata; assembly: GCA_964023185.1. NCBI lineage: Eukaryota > Metazoa > Arthropoda > Insecta > Lepidoptera > Geometridae > Macaria > Macaria liturata. Next base: position 11,528,114 of record OZ026824.1, read on the forward strand.
CAGTAACAGAAGTGGAAACGAAATGACAAATTCAAATAATGGTGTAAATAAAACAAATGATGCGATTAATATCAATTCTAACGATCAATTAAATCCAGAGGTAGACAATAATATTAAGGATCTTTATGAGGAAGCTTTAAATGAGTACAAAGTTCGATCAAATCCTTTGCCATATATTCCTTATCAGTCAATCGGAAACACAGACAACCAATCTTTTAGAAACGTAGTTCTTAATGTTCCTGAAATGGTCAAAAAGAATAGTAAAATTGAAACAGCCATCAAAATAGATGATAAGCTGGATTTGAAGGAAAATATTAGTAATCCCCGTGTTATATCCAACCCAACACACACGAACAATATAGTTAAGGTTTCTTTCATTTCGGGAGATAAACGGTTGGACGTTTACTACAATGATGAAAAATCTACACCACAAACACACGTTAATAATATTAACAAAGAGTCTACGACGCATAGTCATCACCTAAAATCAAGATCAAGTACAGAAGCGCCTACTGTCGAGGAAAACAAGCAACTCGAGACAAAAGAAACTATTGAACCATTTCAGGAAGAAAATCTAAATCTTATAACTACAGAAGAGACTACTCTGCCATTTAATTTCAGAGATGAGACAACACAGATAAATCGAGAAACTTCGAGATCTGTGACTACATATATACCTACCATACAAAAAGACAAACATTTAATTACAAATAAACACATCCATATTCACCATGAAACACAAAGATCAATAACTACTGAAGCAACTACAATTAGAGATAACTTAAATATTGCCAGTAATGAAAACGACAATGATAATAAACTAGATCATAATACAAATATTCGCAATGAACATAAAGACAATTTATTAGTAGATAATCCCAAGTTGTCCGCCTTTCACGTCATAGACACTGAAAAAGATTTGGAAGTGCCGTCAGGTATAGAAGGACCTGTACCATCTATTGTACTTCCGCCAGTCAATTTTGTACCACCCGAAAATATTTATACAGCAATGAAAGACACAAGTGATCTAAAGACAAAATCATCAATTCTCCAAAGCAGTGTATTATTGCCTCCATTAGAAGACGCAAATTACGTGCACAATTTCATTCCGAACATCGCTCCCCGACACACTATCCCAAAAGGTTTTAATATCCACAACGGTTTGCCAAACAACTTTGTTCCCCAAAACGTGATGACATTCGATCCACAAAACCGAATGAGCAGCTTTGTTCCGCAGAACTTTGTGCCTAATAACTTTGGTCCCCAGAACGGTGTATACCCGCCTTATGGTATGTCTCCGGCGCGTGGTATGTTGCCACCACCTCCGGAAAACAGTAGAACGAACCAAGAGTTTTATGCCGGTAATTCTAATCCAAATTATTACTTAAGGAGGTCGGGGTAGTATTCAATGGTAGGTAATTCCAAATTTGGAATAGCGCCAGTTCTGAAACACCACAATCATTAGGCTAGCCAGGCTCTCTCAAGTTATGGCTAGGTTGAAGATGTTTGAAAGAAATCCGAACTGTGCGTGGCGACGCGACAAAAACGATGAAATTCAATGTTGGTGAAAAAAAATCCAGTGTCGCGACGACGGGGCGACTACCACCATTGTTTTTACTCGATACAGTTATTGTCGCGTCGCATCGCGCTTTGGCGTGATTGCACCCTCATGCAAAAACCAGGGACTGATATAAATTCGTTGTCTTGGTAATGTATAACTGAAATAAAATGCATTTAATAGTTTTAGATAATGATATACTACTTTAAGTTATTCGTAAGTTGATGCAGTAACAAAATGCAAAATAATGAATGTATGGTAGATGCATAGGTAGCCCAAGTTGTTTTATGCATAGGTAAGCTGAAAGTGAACATCCTGTCATTGTTATTTGCAAAACAATGATAAAAATCAACGTAGTTAGCATAGCTGTGCCTGCCCAATGTAACTTAGCCAATAACTTTAATAATATCGAAATAAGTATTTAAAATTCTAATTTAAGGCTGTGAATATTAAATTTTTTACTTCAAAAATGTCTATCTTTCATTTTAAATTCTAGCAAAACTAGTATCTTTTCAAAATAGTTTATGGAATCTGGTAACATAGTAATTAGTAGAATAGAAGCTCTACCACAGGGTGGCCAGCATGAACACGCGCGTGTCTACTCTTCCCTGCTTGACTCTTCCTGATGAAGGTGCCCGAAGGTCTAAAACTAGTAGCTAAAGCTAGTAGAGCTAAGTTTGGCTGACATACAAAAAACTAGTCCTCCTACATAAAAAAACAATATTTTTTCTGAATTAATGTAACAGCTCTATATGTACTGTAGACACATGCTTGTGATCAGTATGTATACTGTACACACATACTTGTGTCCACATAATGTGCTCAATGACATGGGATTTAGTTATCAGCATGGAATTACGTTATAATGCTATGGTTATCAGCTACTTCCTCCACAAGTACACAAATGACGCTCACACTTATTTGTAAGGAATGGAGATGAATAAGTAACCTCAGTTTCTACGTTAACTCATGAGGAAAATACCTAGTTATTTACAAACCTGTTTTTGAATGAGTAGTATGGTAGACTACTCATTCAAAAACAGGTTTGTAAATAGCAATTAACAAGTTAGTAACCCACAAACTAATGCTGTCTGCTGTCTCCAACATCTCCTCTTAAATAATAATGAGTAGGTCAAGATCTGAGCAGGTTTGTATTGAAAAGCAGCGCACCGTCACCCCGGCCATTACTAACACATGACTCACCAAACATTTAGCTGTCATATTTACACAGTAAAAATAAATATGGCATCAACCCTACAGAATTAGAGCACACTCAGTGCCAATAATATCTAGGCTGGTCTAGTGAAATGAAAACAGTACTTAGCAACATTTTAATATATATTTTTATTCAAATGAATTCAATCATACATTAAGGAATACTTGTATTTATAATGTACGTTTCTTTATTAAAATAATTATAATAATTACAAAATAAACCTTAATCGGCGTTATAATAGTTGTTACACATTATTAAAAAAAAATACACTTTCATACGCTCTCTCGAAGCCATATCATATGGACAATATAATTCTTCTATTTTTCTTTCCTTTTACTGTATTAGTATCATACATTTGAGCAACACACAATGTTTCATTTGTAAATTGAAAAATATTGAATAATATTGTGCTCTTTGCTCATAAACATAGCGTTTAAAGCTAAAGTGGACAATTTGTTAAATTAACTACAATTAAATGCACCATTGAGAGCTTTCTGTTCCATACATCTCTGAATGTAGTCATGCAAGCAATATACAAGAAATAATACTGACAAATCCAATAATATGTTCAATAACATGGTTCAAGTTTTGTGCACAGTTTTACAGTAGGTGGCATTCTTATCAACGAGATAATGCAGTGATATAATATCTTTCCTGGTAATTGACATGCATCACTTGTAGCTTTACAGAGGCAAAGTAATTGAGTTTCAACATATTGCTCACACAACAATCAAAATTTATTTTTTTGGAAAGCTGATTATGAACCTGTTAATTCAGTCATACAACATCTAGTCGGAACCCAACATAGTCTGGTCCTCACCTAAGTACAAGTACAACTATGTTTAGTCACCGCTACCAATAGAAATGGACCAGACAATTGAATCAACCTCTTCTTCAAGCAGAGAGTGAACTGTCCCTCACTCCAGACATATTGGGCACCTCTCCCTAACAGAATCAGCTCCGCACCGAGTGTAACAAAATGCAATAAAATTTAACAGTTACGATAGCGTTTTTTCTATATACTCATAGATAGATACGGCCAAGAACTGCAGCGTTGCGCAGCAGCCCCGGAGGCCGTAAACATACCAACGGGATTTATTCTTACGCGACATATGTACAGAGGCACGGCGCGCCCGCTGCGGCTCACAGCGCAGCGGCGGGACATCATTGGCTCTTGAGCTCCTTGCCGATGGTGTAGGACACGAGTCGCGCCCAGTCGATCTTGGAGCGCGTCACCGGCAGCTGCCGCCGGAGCGCCTTGAACGTCGTGTCGCTCATGGTCTTGTAGTTGTCGGAGATGGCGCCCTGGTACGCGTTCTCTGCGTCCGCCACCACGCGCACGAACTCCCGCGCCACCGCCGCCTCGCCTGTGGCCGTAAGAGGCGCGCGCACCTCCTTGGAGCTCACCAGCTGCACGTTGCCGTCCTCGTAGTAGTGCACCTGCACGCGCAGAACGCCGCGCAGCTCGGCCGCGCCGCCGCCCAGCACCAGCGTCCACACGGAGCGCCACCGCCCGTTCCAGTAGTTCTTGGGCTGGAACTGGTGGTCCTCGATGCAAGCCACGAGCTGCACGGTGCCCGAGTCCAGCGCGCGCCCCACCACGAGCGAGGCGCCGTGCTTGTAGTGCGCGCCCACGTAGGCCGCCAGCTGCTCGTCCAGCGCAGCGCGCCAGGGCTCCGCGATACGGTCAGGCTCGTAGGGCTCGTACTCGGACGCTTCCTTGCGCAGATGGTCGTACTTGAAGGACCGCCGCGAGCGCGGGTCGAAAAAGCGACCGCCGCCGAGCTCGTTGTGGTCTGTGATGAGTGTATGCAGCTCGGATCCCTCGAGGCGCACGGGCGTCAGTTGGTCCTTGTTGTATTGTGCGAAAGCTCCGCTCGCACCCTCCTTCAGGAGGGTGTCGTTGTTCAACAGCACTCTCACATCATTGAACACTTCGTTGAATTCACCTGGGGGTGAATGTAAAATGAAATCAGATACAATTCTAACTTTTTCTTGATCGCTGATCACTTCGTCACCGTCCGCCGCCATTTTTGATACTATTTGCATTTGCGTTGACTTGACAATGAATGATGACAGCTCGTCCATTTAGGTAAAGGATGCGTTCATAGTAATATTATATAGAAAAATATATGACGGCATTATCGCATAAGCCTTGCGTTCAGTATCCTCATCAAGCTCTCTCTATCTCACAATACCACTTAAGAAATTACAGACCGTTATTTTATAACGTAAACGAGAGAAAATAGAAGACTACTAATAGTAATAGTACGCGTAAACGTAAACGTTTTAGTGCAATTAAAAAAAAAATATATTGACATTCATTGATAATTTCCTTTTCTTTGGTAGACATTGACATTTGATTTGACAGGCCAATGTCTAACATACTTTGGCTGCACAGTTGTGTAATATTTTGAAGAAATAATATTTTTTCAAAAAAACAATGGATAAACTTCTGACCTACAAATATTACGACTCGCCCGAAGGCCAAGATATTCTTCTGAAAACCATTGCTACCTCTAAATATGCCGCCATAGCCGGGCTCGTTATGGGTTCGTACGACGTCCTGATGTACACCAGACCTACGGGTTTCGTGAACACCGTAGCGCGGTATGGGTACTTTGTCGGGCCCCTGGTGGGTATGGCGACGGCTTTCACCGTCACCGCTAACGTAACAAAGAACTACCGCGGAAAGGACGGCAAACTGAACTACTTCCTCGGTGGTGCGGTGGCAGGGTCCATCTACAGCGCCTGGCAGAAGGCCCCGGTGCTGGCTGTGCCCGCCATGGTGGTGTTCGGGGTGGCCGCGATGATCAAGAAGACAGCCGTGGACGAAGGACATACATTCTTCCCAGACGTGCCTCACATGACCAAGACTGCTGTATCTAGCAGACATGACTGGACACAAGCATCTGATATTGAAAGTCTGAAGACCTGGAGCAAAGGTATTGGTTCATATCTGTCTGTTGAATGTTTGTTGTTGAATAATGCAATAAAAATGTGATACAACTTAGAAAAATAATACTTATAAATTGTTATTTCCAGAAATTAAAATGACTTAGGTACTTAATTCAGCTTTTATAATTTAAATTAAATTGTCAATTTGTTAATTAAACAAACAATGCAAATTTTGTTATGCACCCTGATCATATGGAAATTAATTAGGTACTCAGGAAAACAGGAATACATAGACCACAATAAGTAACTGAATTTGGCCCAAACTTTTGGGTCCTTGTTCAGGTTCTTGCTACTTGTATAGTAGTAATTGTAATGACATTGAATATCACATACTTACACTGTTGTTCCATATGTTCATATTATAAGTTCATTTGTAATTATCCTTCCAAAGCAACTCATCTAGAGTTAAGTTAAGATTTTTCAGTGACTCCTGACGAATCAGTATTCACAACTGTTATTCGATATCATATTTAATATAGTTTTTTAAAATCAATTTATGAACATAAGATTATTGAAAGTATTAAATAATCTAAAACAAGTTTTTTCTGTTTCAGGGTCTGCCTAAGCATGTAGAGATTCAATGGGCATCTGTAGAGTGTAAATAAGATCAGTTTATTATTTAATTCTCATTTAAGTGTTACAAATAAACAGCCAAGAGAAGGGAAGTCATTGTTTTATTTATACTAGTTAGTGGCTATCTTGACTATTATTTTATTCAATTAACATACTTAGGTATGCTAGACTACAAAATAAGAAAATAACAACACTTCAAATACTTGACTTATTATATTAACGCATTCGCTGCCATCTTATTTTGTATGTCTATTTATACATGTGCCCTTTTTGAATGTCAATTTACGAAGTGTATTGAAAACGCAGACATGCTATGAGCAGTCAAAGTGTTAAAACAGTGCCCTGCTTGGGTGCATGTTGTCATGGTTTGCTAACCTATCTATCTTCTGTCAGATTTGTTAAGTGGTGACCAATAAACATGAAGTAATGAGGTTTGTGTGTTGTTACGTTTAACCTACAAATAGCCATCTGTCTCCATATCATGGGTTCAAAAGAATAAGCAATTTCTGATTCTTCTTCTGGCAAATATCCTGTAGTAGGTAAGTAAATTTGTCTCAACCTTTGCCTTAAATTGTGATCAGGATTAACTGATAATATTCAACTACTTATTACATTAATGTTCCTAATCCTACTGGATTGCAGTAGTCGGTATTAGATTGGAATGGATAGGAAATAAAATTCCTCATGGCAAGGTATCTCACTTTTATTAGATTCTTATAACTAATAACAAAACCTTATAAGCATAACAAAAATGCTACAAAAATAAATGTAACTTTCAGAAAATAAATACATATGTAACAAAAATAAACATAAATAATTTATGTAAAATGAGAAAAGGAATGGAATACATAACAATTTTCATGACTTCAAAGATTCCTATTCTCACTTTTGTTAAATCAACATGTTAATAAATATATGAAATTGCTTAAATGCATAAAGTAACTAACAACATCACACAGTGCAAAATATAATTTAATATCTATGAATTTTAGACCGAAAATTGCATCTGAGATAGTTACGATCTTTAATGCAACTTCCTGCTACAAAATGTATACTTAATTTTATTATACTCACATAAATACGAAAACTTTAAACTTATTCTAATGTTTATACTGAATATACTTTGGCTGCAAGACAATTCGATATTTAAAGCAGGAAGTAATATTTGGCACAAAATGTGAACACCCATACTGATAATGTAATTAAATTCGGATTTAATAATGTTTATCCCCGATTCACAACAAAAATGTACAATTGACAAGAAAATACCACAATATAAAAAACCATGAAATTACAAAGAAATTTACATCATGAAATATTTTTCGTTAAAATTGAGCTGAAATTTCTATTTTGGTACCTCATACCACAGCTATAATATACAATAATTTTATATCCTTCTTATAATCTACCATCATTATTATAAAAATGTAAAAAACTTAACATTTATAAAACAAAAATATAATGAATACTTTAAATAAAATTATTGAACAATAAAATAAATTCACACAGAATACTGTATTGAGTTAAAATTGTCTAAATTAGGAAGGTTTTAGTTTGATTATAGTGTTAGGTGACACGGATAGGATTATAACGTGTATTGTGACGAAATTATTTATTTTACTAGAATACATATTCAAATGCTTGTCAAACAAAATGTTAGTATAGTTAAACTCAAAAACTAAGAATAATAGAGTGATGATTTCAACGTGTAAGGCCCCATTACCCTAATTTTTGTCTAAAATTTGAGGCATAAGTCATACTTAATCTTTCATAGTTATTGAGTAATTCTATACTTAATGTAACAAGTTAAGAACATTAAGTTTATATGAAAGCGCTTATTCAGTCGAGGTTTCCACTGGTTTGAAAACTCTGACTCCAGAGTTGCCTACTCTTTAACAAACTTATCATAAAACATACACTTTGAAACATGTATTCTAATAAAATGTACATGTATAGGTACACTATCAGTTCCTCATTCAGTTCCCCTCTGCGCTGGTTTTGGCTCCTCTTCTTCATCTTGTTCCTCTTCCTCCTCCTCTATTTCCTCTACCTCGATCTCTTCTTCTTCAATCTCCTCCTCGGAATCGCTGCCTTCTTTCTGTAATAGACAATGCAATTATTGATGATATTACACCATTTATGTGTTAAAATATATAAAAAAAAGTTTAAGTAAAACAATGTTTGCATGAAAAATGTTTAGTGTGTTAGTTCAAACAGCAAAAATTTTGAAAAAGATAAAAATATTTTTTAGCATATTGGGTTATCAACTGAATTCAAAATAAGGAGGTTCACAATTCTTCTAAATGTTTTTTTAGTAGCACGTCATGGCATTACGTGTTCTAATAATATATTATTTTATAAAATTAATCGTCCTCATAACAAAAATAATGAAATTAATATTAGTACCTCTGCAGGTTGTGTGATGGCGCTAGCTGTTGTGAAGTCGTCGACTGTTGATTCTGAAATAAACAACATCGAAAATGTTACAGTATTTTTGTTGGTTGTTAGCTGCTGTCGCAATGCAGAATTCGAGTGTAACTGGGTGGGTCAAAAAAGTGGCGCTCTATTTGGACACTATCGTGGGTCGGATGACGCGTTAAATTGTAGGTTCCGGGTGTTTGGGAGACAAACATCCAAGGTATTCGTACAAATTGTTTTGCCTGCGCAACAGTAGTAAATAAATAAGCAGCATCATTTAATGTTGGTAATCTATCTATCTATCTATATAAAAGTGAATTGCTGTTCGTTAGTCTCACTAAAACTCGAGAACGGCTGAACGGATTTATCTTATCTTAGTCTTGAAATGTTCGTGGAGGTCTAGGGAAGGTTTAAAGGGAAAAAAATTGAAATTAATTTATACAAATTTATTTATTTATCGATTGAGGCAGTACGAAGTCTGCCGGGACAGCTAGTTTAAAATAAATAAAGTGCCCAGAGCTGCCAATATTTACCGAGATCTCTTTCCGGCGTGTCCCTGGGAGCGTCCTGGATGAGAGACAGCGTCATCTTGCCGCTCACCACCGTCTGTGGGAAATCAGATAAATATTCACATTTTAAAATATTTTAATAATTAACAAATATTCCTGCGATTTCAGAATGTATGTGTAATATGTGTATGTTCTTAAGATGGATGTATCTCTGGAGAAAATGTAGTATATAAATATAAGGACACACACCTAGAAACAACCAAGTTTGTTTTTTGAAACCGGTTAAGGAGCAGTCGCAACGGAAAAACGCTACATATTTCCCCAGAATTTCATTTACATTGGATTTCCGCAAAGTAACGCCTGATTCATATTCGTATTGAACATACCAGAAATGTGTAACAGACACTAATTTATCGTATTTAACATCTCTCATATTCGGTAAGTAGGTCCTTTTTTCCCTCAAATGGTGCTTGTAGGTAACCAATTAGCGCTCTAGGGTAATAATGTAGTTAGAAAAGCCCTAGGGCGGTAAGTAATTAAAAAAAACTCTTCACTCTTTCAAAAAGTTCGCGTACATCTAACCATCCTACTGGCTACATCGTGCATTCAGCACAATGACAAAAGAGGTCGCTTCGCTATTCAGCTTTGCCTTCGTATGAGGCGCCTAAATATCTCGGGCTGCAATTGATGCCTTACAGCCCTTGGCTAGTAATCTGCCTACTATTAATATAACCGTTCGATTTTTCAATTTAGAATCACAAAAAACCAATAACAGTCATCCATGACTGTTATTGGTTAAAATAAGTCAGTATTGACGTCTTTGATTCGCGTTTCGTTTCCGAGTGGAACGGTTCCGAATTTTATTTTATTTGTTTTATTAGGCACACAACACAATACACAGAAAATACATGAGTAACAGCATAACACTATAAAGGTAATTATCCATTCTGTGCATGAATTTGTGTAACACCCTGCTGATCGCTCGTGCTGAAACCCGGTCCCCCCGGTCCGTCCACTCACCGGCGCGTGTGTGTGGTGCGCGGGCGCGCGCGCCGCGTCCCCGCAGGCCGCCACCAGCACGCGCGACTGCTGCGGGATGGCAGTCTCCAGGAATATGCGCGACACCTGTTCCGCCTCGTGCTGGAATGTCACACGTAATAAGTTTCTTTTAACTAACAGTTTTGTATACCATGGTAATACCCCCATGGTAATGAGATATGAATCGGGCCGCTTCTCACTTAAACATAATTGCATATCCCTATCTGGGATATCAAGATGTGAAAATTGTGTGATTGTGTAACTGTGTCCTTTACAATTCGCAAATAAACAACTATGACTAGGTATATACTGCCCGATGTTAAGCACCGCTGTAATCTAAGATGCAGGTTATTCCTACAGTACTTGAATAGGGTCAGGGCAGAGCAACTGAATTTTTAAAATTTTTAATTTCCACATTGTTATTGGTCAACAGAGAAAACATTTTACTCACACAATGTGTACCTATGTCTTGTGGATTAATTTTTAATTTTTTAAGCTTTGATTATGACTAAATATGTAATAGGTAATTGTTTTTTTTAAGTATTGACATGTAACTGCTGTTTGTTATGAATAAATATCTGAATCTGTTATCTAGTACCCATGACATAAGCTTTTTGCTTAGTGTTGGGCTAGATGGCGCTGCGTGAAATGTCCCGGAATATGTATTTATTTATTTGAAGGTATGCTCACCGCTGGTCTGTCTGGCTGTGTGTGCGCGGGTGTGTGCGCGGGCGCAGCCGCGGGTGCCTCTGGGAAGGCACCGCCGTCCGCCGCGTGCGCGCTCACCTCCATACCCATCACCTGGAACAGCAAAGAAACTTTGTGTGTATGTTAACTCCAACTTTTTAAAAAAGAAAGAAAGAAATATTTATTAAAATCATAAACATTACAAAATAAATAAATAATTTTATGCATTATGCAACACTATGATTTCTTGTTTTAATTGTTAATATATGTGAATATGTATATCTAATGTTGTGTCTCAAATCTCTAAATAAATGCGTTCTTAATCTTAGGTATCTTTCTTTAATTTAGTAATGGAGATTAATATGTTCCTATATTAATACCGGACGGGGCGCCGCTAATGGTAATGCTTTTGAAACTAACCTTCACACTAGATTTCTCCTTATCACCATCTTCTTCCTGCTCTTCTACTTCTTCTTCCTCCTCCTCCTCCTCATCTTCTTCATCTTCACCGATAGCTTCTTCCAGGAGTTCCTTCGTCTTCTCATCTTCGAAAATATTCTTAGCTTCTTCCTTCAAGAAATCTTCCACCTCGGTTCTAATATGACCATTGCTTTTAATTTCTACTGGCTTCGTTAGATCTATGAGGATTTCTTCTTTTTCTGGTGTCGTTTCTTTTTCTTCGGAAGATTCTTTGGCAACGTCTTCTGTTTGACTGTCTGTTTGTTTGGCATCAACATTGGTCGCTTCTTGGCTTTCTTTTACATCAGTCTCTTCGTTGTCTTTTTCTTTCGCTTCTTTTTCCTTCTCTTGTTCTAGTTCTGCTTCCTCATCAATAGTTTCTTCTTTCTTGCTATCAGGGGAGCTATTAGGTTCCTTATCTTCAGGGGCTGGTTTTCTATCCTCTTGTTCAGGGCTAGGTGTGGGTTGTGGTTCTTTCTGGCTCTCTCTCTCAGGAGTGGTTTCCTTGGTCTCGTACTCGCTCGCGATGATGTGGACGGGGCCAGTGTTGTGGATGACTGTGCCGTTGGTGTAAGGACGGGTGTGGTTCTCCTGCACTTCCTGGAAGTTATGAATGCTTTATTGGTTATATTTGCTTGGTAGATATTGGTATGTGTGGCGAAGAATAGCTTGAACAGGTTGGTTAGAATAATTTATGGTAAATTTTTACAAAATCTCTGATAAAATCAAAATTGTGTAGTTTTATGTATCTGTTTATTGAACTTATTAATTAAATTATATTTTCTAATAATTTATGTCACTTTAATTCCAGTTGATTAATGTAATCAGCTATTTGAAACAGAAAAATGTATTATTAATCTAAAGAAAACTTTGAACAAAAATTGAAAAATCAATTTTGAATTTGTTCCCAGCTATTCTTTGTTACACACACTGAGGTTATAGTTACATCAAAAGCATTCAAAAGGATTAAAACTAAATACTCTAACTAAATTTCAGGCAAAACTATTGATATAAATCACACAACTCTCACGCAAAAGGAATATGTTATATTAAATCAAGTCAGTCAATACCTACAAAACTCAATAGCAATTATACAAAGTGTCACGTAAATCGAGTAAATTAGACAAAAGCTACACACACGGATCACTTTCCATTCAGAGTGACACTTTGTATCATAATAAATAATGAAACAAACACTAACTACAGCAAAAATTACTGCTCTTTTAATTAGAGCCAGACCGAGTTAATTAAAAAACAGCTAGTTTATCTATTTACTAAAAAACTTCATACAACAATCAAAAAGGCAGCTGAGAGTCCGCGCTAGATAAAATTAAGCACGAAGGGGGCAGCACTTTAGTTACAACATGCTTTATACCAGCCATAATGTTTTAGTTCCGATTATATTCGCAGACTTATCTAGCGCGGTTTTACAAAACAAATGAACAGTAAAAGCATAACACATTATAATCTTGATTTTTACAGTATGTAATAAATCGGTAATTTAAACTTGTTAGTACATTTTATGGTTTACACTCAATATTATTTTCGGTTTATTAATTTTGGATTTAATTAGTTAAGTGCAGGAGCAGACAGAGGCGACAGTTAAGACAATAATTAAAAGTTATTAAATGAAAAAAATGATGAGAATGAATAAAAAAAACAACAACTACGACAAAATATATGAAATGAAAGATGATTTCACAATGAATGATGGTAAAAATACACACGAAAATAACCTATTAGACAATAGACCCAATTAAGACTACGGTGACATTAATATAGCCTCAATAATTTGGCAAACAACCAAAACTAATGTAAAATCGAAGTGTTGATAAATCGTTTGATTTATTTTAGGATACGAAATTAGTATGAGCTGTCGATGAAACGTTCAGAGGAAAAAGAAATTTAGAAAGAGAAATACTTAATAGATGAAGCTTTTACCCATTTTCTTTATTAATTCATATTATCATGGTCATGAGATTTCTAAACTCATTTAAGATATGCTTTTGTTAAATACAGTTCTCTTTAAGGTATCTTAAAATAAATGACAAAAAAACTCGACTCAGCGTTAGACGTTTGTGTCATACAAAATAACAGTTTTGATCATCATAAAAATTGAATACCTAAATTTAACTAAGAGAAAGTAAAACCAAACCCCAAATCCAGGCACAATCGAACAAATAAAATTAGCGTAAATCTGTAATTCAACGAGGCCCGAGGTGCCAAAGATATTTCGGGTGTTGCTTTCGAAGAAGCACTTGATGTGCCAAAAACGTTGACAGCACGCGCCTAGAATGCTAATATGGAGTTATATTCACTTGATACCGACGCAGTAGACGAAATAGGAACAAAGGGACTATTGTTCGATTCAAATGAAGACGAAAATGGCGGAATAAAGGCTGATAGAATAAGAAAGACGTCCTGTTTACAAAGAAATTGAATTTAAATAGATTGTTGACAATACGTCTGGAATTTGTCGCTAGAAGTGGAAGTGTAGCGAGCAGTAAATTAGCTAGAATCATTAGTCAAGAATATTTAAAATGTCAACGCGATAATTTAAACGAAAAATTGCCAATATTATAGAAGAATAAAATTGGTCTTGTTGATTAATTTTGCGTCCTAAGAGTGACTGTTCTTCATACATTTTGGTCATATAAATTCCGAACGTGACTTAACTTCCTAAAATCAAAAATATTCCGTACATGATGTATTCTATATGTCACGGAATACTGTATCAATAGTGACTCAAATGGTATCAATTATTCGTAGCTGAAATCTCAATAAAAAATATCACAAATAATATAGATTGATGATAATAATAAGCATGATTGCTAGCTATTGCAAAACTGTTACAAAAATAAAGTGAATTTCGCGTGAAGCTGTAAACACAGAAGCAAACACGAATGACCAATAAAACACGTCACAGGCAGATGAAATGAAAAACACAAATCTGGAAACAACGTAAACAACGATGAAGAAACTAAACGAGACAAGTCATAAAAGTAAAAACGTGAAGGCAAAAGAAATGGCAATAATGCAACGGAATATAAGAACATTAAAGAGATAGGGAAACAATAACACAACTCAGATGCTAAAATGAACTCGAACTAAACTAGATAGGTAATAAATGACTTTGTCGTATGACGCCATTTTCATACAAACATTATTTACGGATTATAGCTTTCTCTGAACTCAGTTAAATAAATCTTTGTCCCAAAATGAGAGTTTTAATAATCAAGATATATTTTCAAACTGTTATAAAATATATATCTTAACAAAATAGTTTATAGCTTGAAACTTTATAACGTTAAATAAACGGATTGACTATTTTGACAGTATGTACAGTACATAATATCCTACTTTCTATCACTGCACAAAGGTTGGCAACGCAAAAACATAAAGAGCATTACAAAAATCAATGAGGTAGGTATGTAACGCTCATAAGATCATGGAGGTACAATTAAAACTAAAAAGGAAAAGCTCAAAAAAGTATGAATTCCATAGAGTAAACATTGAAACCAAAGAGTTATGTAGCACACAAAAGGAAAAAGTATGAATAGATGGATGTGACATCAACCAAAAAGTTTACAGCTGACAAAAGAGCAAGGAGGTAACAACAAAAACCAAAGAGGTGTGTATAATAGAGACGACATGCGTTGACCTGTCGTTGCTGGTTCTGGGCGTAGCCCGCCTCCATCTGTTGCTGCACTTCCGCTACCAGCCCTGATATGGCCGTGACAACTGCGCGCAAACCACCACTGTTACAGTCAGCTCCATGAATTGTTGCGTTTGACAGATACAGGTAATTTGGCAAAATTGGGATATATATTCCAAATAGTCTAAAAGACTAGATAGATAGACTTCAAAAAACTAAATTGAAAAAGCACATTTCAGAACTTGCCTTTTAAATTTAGCTTCTTTGCAATGTTAACTGTCAAACGCAATTTCTCAGGGGACAGACTACTAACTACTCTATATTGTGTTAGTTTATTGTTTAGTTTTGGCCAATTTTTTTGGTAATTGATATTGGAAGATTTGATTTTAGACTCTTTCTATGAACGTATATAAGAGCGCTTATTCTTGATAAGTGCCGCATATATAAAAGATCGTTATCAGTGTTTTTTTCATAACAGTGTAATATTAATTTACACAACAGCGCTTTACAATAATTTTGTCACAAACATTTTATTTTTATTGACATCATTAGCAACATCAATTTATTTATGCCGCCATTTTTGCAGGAAATAAAAGAAAAACGCAATCCAAAATTATCAAAAATAGAATACAAAACCAAAACAAAATTACGAAGGACGCTGCGACCAGAATAGCGTCGGATGCATCGTGCGATTGGGCAGTCGTGCGCCGGACGCTGGAGGGGCGCCAGCTCGGTTAGTGACGTACTACGCTACTACTTATATATTATTTTTTTTACTAACACGGGCTAGTTTAACGGGTATAGAGTGAATTTTTGATTAGTTAGTTAAACCTAAGTTCAAAACAACATATATAACTTAATCGAGAATATTTGGGATTTTTAATGCAGCGCCATCTGGCGTTAATAATAAATGAATGAAATATTTTAGAACAGCGCCATCTGGCCCTATAACTAGCATACGCTTGTGTGATAGGAATTAGATAACGAACAGATATAATAAAAGACGCCATTAAAAGCAGACAAAAATTTACAAACTCTACTGAAACTCATCCATTATAGATTTCATTAGATTACATGCATAATTCTTATGCTGAAGTTTTAGAATTAAAATAATCTTAAATTGAAACATAATATTTAAGACAATTAAACATCAACAACAAGAAATAATGTGAGCACTGTGCACAATACAAAGGAACACATCACATAAACATAATTATATCGGAATCATCACAAAAATCCACTCTATAACTAGAAAACGTAGACACAAAAAACAACCGTATAAACTAATCTATAAGGGCCACAATCGCTTGGATGCATCGCGTGATTTCGAGCATGTATCGAACACATTGAAGTACAAAAGGGCGTAACCGTCACCATGCCTCAAGCTACTAAGAAAATACTAGACACGCAATTTGAATTAAATTCAGGGACTGGCTTCAGGGACCTGTGGTATTTTTAACTTTAAATTTAAGGAATACATATATATTCCGAGGCTTTTCCCACAGCGCCATCTAGCCCTATACACAGCAAACCCTTGGGTTAAATCTCCTAATGATGATTAAAACTATCTCGCCTTACTAGTTACTATGAAACATACAAATTGTGTTAAAACACATATTTTATCGCCTAAACAATATAGAAAAAATATGAGAGGGTAGAATTTTTTATTGTAATAGAATATTTATGTGATATCCCAAGTATATGATGTCTTATATCTTTACATTCCATCAATTCGACCGTCTACTGGTCATATTTTGACATGGCTACAAAAAAGTCCAAAATTCAGTCTTTTTGGTATCAATCGATAAACAGGGCGTACTTATTCGAACCAGCAAAATCCATCCATACTTTCATGTTGGTTGCATAGAAAACAATGACCGCACACAAGTTTTAAATAGTTTTCTAATGCACTCTGCTTCGTAACAAATGGTACAGATAAGCATTGAAGATAAAATACTAAATAGTTAAAACTGCGTCGCACTCAAATGGATCGTGTGGTTCAAGTTTGTTGCATTTTGTAACGTTGCCAGAACTCGCCTATCTTCGAGTGCATGGAGATTGAATTGAATTGAAAATATTATTGTCAAACGTTATTTGTTAAGAAATTATTGGAAAGGTTCATTATAAAAAAGGCATTGCAATGATTTCTTCTACATCTAGATTTTAGATCGACCTCCTCGTATCTTTAGGTATTTATATTTATGTAGACATCACTATTATTTTTACATTTCTGTTTCATGTCAAATATTCTCATTCCTAATATTCCTATTATGTCTTATAGTTTCTCAACCAGTTCTTGGTCAACCTGCCAGTGCAAGTACAAGTTGCAGATTTTTATAAGCCCTCGGAAACTAAGCTCCAGTTCAAAATGCACAAGAGCAGTTAAGTATATTATTTGAGCTCTCTTTCTGCATAGCATGAAGGGCCGAGCTTGAAATAATGGCATATTTTTAATTTCATTTGTAGGTAATTGCTAAGACCCCCTAAACTCATCAACTACCTTCTTAAATATATCCACTAGTCCCCCTAATCTTATCAACTCTCCCTCCCCCCAGCTCCCCCTGTCCCCGCAGGTCCCCGCCAGTCCCCGGGCAGTACATGGTCCCTGGCGGCCAGCTGCCCCACGATGCGCTGCATGGCTCGCTCCGTGTCGGCCAACCGCGCTCGCAACGCCTCCAGCTCCACGTCTCCTGCCCAACCCAGCCTCGGTCAGTGGGGAATTACTCTTATATGGTTAACTAGTGGGTGCTCGCGGCTTCGCTCGCATTAACAAGTAAAACTTGCATCCCCTATATCACCCCTTTAAAAGTGGCATTTCCAAAAATCCTTTCTTAGCGGATGCCTACGTCATAACATCTACCTTCATTCCAAATTTCAGCCCAATCCATCCAGTAGTTTGGGCTGTGCGTTGATAGATCACTATATCAGTCAGTCAGTCAGTAACCTTTGAGTTTTATATATATAGATATTGGAGGAATGTCCTTTAACACGTGTGTTACGACTCTAATCCTACGCCTACTAGTGGCGGTTG
This sequence comes from Macaria liturata, assembly GCA_964023185.1. Classification (NCBI taxonomy): domain Eukaryota; kingdom Metazoa; phylum Arthropoda; class Insecta; order Lepidoptera; family Geometridae; genus Macaria; species Macaria liturata. The sequence goes on from OZ026824.1 coordinate 11,546,216, forward strand.
GGTTCTGCTGGAGCATCGCCAACTAAACTTATGAACTAGTCTCTAAACCTATCAACTTTTACCTAAACTTAACAAATACATTGGGCATTAAATCCCTAGCTGGCCAGCATTAAATTTCCTCACACAGCTCCACGTTTCCTGCTCACTCAGCCACAGCCGGTTCAATATAAATATAACCCTAATGTTAGGTAGAGCGAATGTTGTTCCTGTGTTCTACGAGTGCAACCTATGCACAGTAAGAGCATCGCCCTCTAAAACTATCAAACTAGCCTGCCTAAACCTGGAACCTTGGTAGCGCCGTTATAGTTTGACCAGTAAGAACAATTAACTGCTACAGACTGGTGGGAGGGTGTTTTATATGTTCTCATTATAAGAGAATAAAAGTTCTACACACTACAATGTTTACTCAAAGATTCAGATCCTGAATCAGTTTTATAGGCGTAGCATTTGTAAAACCGTTTTTAATTGTGTACATTTTTTTATCATGATTTTATTTCCTTATCCATATCCTTTTCCTGTTATCTATTATCTGATAAATAATAGCTACAGATGTTATCCAGAAACCATACTCACTTGTATCTCTCTCTTTGGGGCCTGCTTGCGCAAGATAAAGGAAATTAAATTTTAGAATGTAAGTATTAATGTAACTTAAATAATCTAGACGAACCTATTATATGCACACAAATTTCTTTAAATAATTCTTAGGTAAGAATGAACATTATCAGCATTATTTTATTATTTAACTAGCATTGGAAACCTGATTTATAATCATATGAAATTTTCTTCAAAAATTTAACAAATGTGAACGTTGTGCAAAGTTTGTTCAAGTTTATACATTACAGGACTGCCCAATCATAACTGCCTGTTAACAATGAATGGGTTATCTGTTTTTTTTTTTTACAAGAAATGGGTTTGCACTTGACCGTAACTCGCCCGATGGTAAGCAATCAATACGGTCTAGGATGGAACGTGCTAACGTTTATGGCGATATTCACCGAGTTTATCCGGCGAGGCGCGCGAGTCGTCCCGGAAGACGCGGCGACGGAAGGCGGGGTCCGGCGTCACCGGCTCGTACGGCACCGTCGCGCGCTTGAAGAACAGCTGCAAGGGAGAGGGGGTGGATTAAGTAGGGCTTTTGGTGTATTGACGAGCAGCTGGAAATTGACAGCTGGTTTAGTGCTTAAGTATAGGTAGAAGAACAGCTGGAAATATCAGGGTTGCTGGTTCAATTTAATTCCGCTTCTGTTAATTGTTAGTTAGGTCTGCATCAAGAGGGCTATAAGTGCTCGTAATTTTTTTTCTATTATACTAGGTATGTGTGTTTTAGCTTAGTGTAGCTGTTTTGTATACTAATAATAAATAAATAAGTTAATTAAGTTCTAGAACTACCTTTGTAAGGTGATCTTAAGGGATTGCGGACTAGCCTTCATTCGTTAAAGATATATTTTTCTAAAGGACGCCACGGAAGACGTTTGCCTGGTTAAAGCATTGGGCATCTACATACCGTTGATGTATTCCGAGTATTTCCGAGATATAATATCAGTAATGACTGCATTATTCTTGTGTGGTCCTAATGTTAGATTACTTTGTTTTCGGAGAGAGAAAAACAGAGCTTATAATTGGTGGAATCAGCTTGACGTCATAACCTCATACAAACAGGTCCACTCGCTCGACGAAAGTAGTCTTACCTTACTGATAGTGTAGACGAAGAAGACGATGATGCAGATGGTGTAGATGGGCATTACGAAGCCCATGGAGGACTTGGGCGCCGGCACCGGGCCTCCGGGCGAGCCCAGCGGGGGGCGCATGCCCGGGATCGGCGGGGGCTGCGGGGGACATAAGTAGAGAAGTATATAAATATTTGGTGTGGCCAAGACAAGATTTTTTTAACACGAAATAGGCTTACGTAAGACTTTAGCATGCCTGATGTTAATCACCACTGTAGTCTAAGATGTAGCACGCTTGCCTAGAAGAAACCTATTTACTCTAAATTTGAAGACCCCTGGGCTATAATTTTCTGGAAACAGGGCTCCAGGTAGAGTCATGAGAGATCATGGTCCAAAAGGTCCAAACTATGAAATTGTTGTCAGATCTCATGTAGAGGCGAGTTACTCTTCATGATAGAGCTTATCACTAACTTTACACTTTGTAAGTGGTATACTTTTACTGTATCCAAATATCATCATTAACACTTAAATAAATAAAGTTTTTAATGATAAATCACATTAATTCTACATTTTGTCAAACAAACCAGAGAGCGTATTACAGATTTCAAGATTTACTGTCATCTGTAGAATCAGGTCAAGATACTTCAGCGACTGCGGCAGCGGAGTCAGCAGAATTCACACAATCGATCGCTCGAATCTCCAAGTGAAATAGTTTGACTCAGCAGAAACAAAAAAATGATAAATTCGATTATAAACGCTAACCAATCACAATGAAAAACATTTTCGCGCCGACAGCAAATGTATGAATTTTTTAATACGAACTCGTATTTGACGGACTGATAAAAATGCTATTAGCGCTTTGTTCAATCTTAAAATGTTTCGATGTGCAATATGGAACGCTGTTATTTAATAAAGGGTAAGTATATACAACTCTTTTAAATTTGTCAAAATCCAAGTCTTAAATTGGTCTATGTGTAGAAATAATCAGGCTAAGGTGTTTTGATTTAAATAAACCCTTCGCCTTTGGGTTTGTTAGGACTCTCGTATAGTAGAGCAGTCATAATGAGAGGTTGTATTTATGTTTTTTAAGAACTAGTAAAATATGACATAAATTTAAATAAAATAATAGCAAACCACTTCATTTCACTCCATGCTTCGTAAGTAATCTGCAGGTTGTTATTCGTTAGTATATATTTCAAATACAAACCTTAGTTTTTGGAGTATTTTTCATGTCACAATATTACAGAAGAAATCAGTCGAAAACAAACGTGTCGTATTATCCTACGAGTATTATTTAAAGGAACCAAATTTTATGTACTCGTAACTTCCAATGTTATTGACCGAATACTTATACTTTTGCACTACTTTACCACCACGATTGCTTTTTCTTTACACTGAATAGGCCAACGTTTGACTACGTTTTAAGCACCACTGTAGTCTATGGGTATAACAGTATGTTTGCCTCTTTTCGCGCCTGGTTTTTTTTTTTTTTAGATAGCTACTTTATTTTTTCCCCGTTCGAGATACAGTTTTGACAATTTGGCGCTCGCCGTGGTCACAAAATTATTAATAAATAAACGAGCAAGAATACTAGTATAAAGACAGTGATATCTCCAGAGCAGCGTGTAATACTGGGTGCTCGGTAAACAGCGGAGCGGAGCGGATCCATTTTACGAGGCCCCACCGACTTCCGGTGCGCGCTCGGGAGCGGCGCGCGCGCACTAAATACTAGTCTCTTCAAAATTATTAAATATTATACTAACATAGTTTTATTCGCCTGAATGTGAATATGTACGCTAAGCAAAACAGCCCCATGTTCCCTACAATCTCTACATACATATTTCCAAGATCTAGAAACTACGTAGTACGTACTCATCTGTTTGACAAAAAAAAAATTTAGTTCATTAAGTAATTGTATTCTGATCTATGTATTGTAGTATAACCACTGTAGAGTTGAGGCCAAGCGAACACTGGGTCTTGAAAATTAAATATAAGTATGTATAATGTTTTTTTTTATAAGTAAGTAGGTAATATACACAGAAAGTTGTATGGACACAAAACACTATTATAATAATAAAGTATATAATTCATCGGTAGTAAGTACAAATATACAGTACATAGTTAAATTGAATTGTAATCAAGTGTGCGTCCGCCCTAATATCGACCGCTAACATCCTCAATGCGTCCTCTGTTTTCGCACAGATCTGCGTAATTTGGGAATATTTACGGCGATTTTTATAAAAATAAAGATTTATAGCTCATTCCCGCGGTACCTATAGATGTTGTCATAAAAATATTACGTGTGCGACAGATTGTTCCTACTTTTATTACCAGCTAGACGTTTCTGTATCAGAAACTAGATGGCGCTGTATCCCTTTAAAACACGCAAACTGCGATTTTTGCTATGAAAGTTTTCATTTCCTAGATTCAGGATACGGACAAAGCGAAAGTGTGATATAAGGTCCTGACATAGGCTACTTTTTATCCATTGTTTTTGGAACGTTCTTGAAGTTTGAAAACTTCAGAGCGTAATTAATTGGGCTATGTGGCGATATAAAACATACTAATATTGCATTTAATGCAATTATCTATTCGGAACAAAGGACCAACAGCCAGGATACACTATGATGGGTCACCACCGCTTATGGAGTAAAGGACATTGCAAACATTTCAAAAAAAATCTTCGTCACTTTTAATCTTTCAAAGGCAAGCCATAGAGACTATAGTGACCATAAAACTATCACTACAATAATCCTTATCCTCTTGAAGCTACTAGCTGTTGGCTATAAAGCCGACCAGCTAGCCTTGCTACAATAGCTACCTGAGTTACTAGGACGACATTCCTAGCCCTCTTCTACCTGAAATAACTTGTCACATTCATTGCTAATGGACTGTTATTTAGTTATGCAAATTTTGCAGAGCACAATAAAATATAATCTATAATATATAAATATAATCTTTGGATTAATTTGCTGCAATGCCTCGAGATATTTATTTGATACTAGTGGATGACCGTGGTTTCTATCGCGTTGTTTAGGAATAAAACGCCCTATCCCATACTACCATCTTAGAATGATGAGTTTCCGTTCGCCGCTCTTGAGGGATACGCGCACAAATAAACAGACAAAAATGTAATACACTGCTACGTGCTCTATCATCAATTTTAAATATCATCATTTTTTTTTTCAAAATCTATGTAGTTACGGACTTTCCACTCTCTTTAGTTCTCTCTATATTATATGTACATATACACACATGCAATTGACGTAGAAACTAGCGTCTTCTTCAGATTCGAACCAAGACATTTTTCGAAAAGAATAGCGCGTGATTGCAGCTTCCGGCTTCCGCCTAAAACACCTTAAGTGTATTTCTTTGTTTTCTACGTATCCTACACTACAGTATATTATATTAACGTATGATGTACAGAGACAAAGAAGCCAAAAGCGGCGGGCTTCAGAGGTAGAGAATCTACCAAAATAAAATGAATTACGGAGAATTGACTTGTGTTTTTGTGTGCTATAATAGGCATCAAAAACATTTTTTTTTCAGTATACATGCATATATATGCAGCCTCGTTTGAGAGCCAATTCCATTACAAAACAGACATTCTGTAGTCTGTGTCTTTAGGTAGGTATACATAATGAAATGTAAGAACCAACTATATTTAAACATATTTGCACACCCTATGGGTAAGAACGTAGCGCTCTGTAATACCTGTTACCATCTTTATGTATCCTATGTTCTGTAAATAAATGTTTTGAATTTAAATTTGAAAACTATCATAGCCCCACTTGCAGTATTTACTATCCTCATTGCACGCACAAGTACATACAGCAAGCCTGCGCGGGCGCATCGTATCCCGCGCGTGGCATTGGTCGCCCACAGCGCGACCTAGACACGGACCGAAATAGGTGCCACTGACACTTGCCGCTGTCTATCTAGGTACAACTATCTCTTATAGCAGACTGCTCTCTGTGTCTAGGTTTGATGAGCTAAGTTGTCAATGTAGTAAACAATGTTTAGTCTCCTTTTCATCTTTCCCGACTTATATCTACTTTTCACACGCCCTTACGCTATTATAATTACCTACCTAAAATCTTAGTTATCATTTAAGCTCTGAGTGTGATCAAAATCAAATGAAAAAAACTGATGTTAAGGCACGTCAGCCTACGATCCAGGGTTCTTGCCTGCCGATTAACTCTCGACTTGAACAGAGAATCAGGCAAGAAATTCCACAGTTTGGCAGTTCGCGCAATATAGAAGCACAAGGCTTGATACGGGTTTTCGGCACTTCTAACTTTTTACCGAAGCCTTCTAACTTTTTACCGAAGCCTGCTTGCTGTATCTCTACTCTCGCTGTGTTTGTGCAATGGGCAACCGTATAACTTACCGTCAGCAACGTGGCAACTTATCTAATCATTCTGTATTGTTACAAAAGCGCAATATTTACGAAACTTTAGACGAGACTTTAGACATTTTGTCCAAAACCAGTCGTCCAAAAACGACGTAAATCAAGATTAAACCCCATAAAAGCCGTCCAGTTAGCTCGGAGTGGCCATGTGCGTACCGAAACTAGTACAAGTATGAAACGGCACCAAATAATGAGTGACATCATCGGGAGAGGCGAGCTTCTTTCTATGGACGGTGTGAGACACGAGCGATGAGCGATTTGAAGAGTTTGTATTTTTATAATCTTTGGAACTCTCTACCAGGGACCCCGTTTCCTGAGAATAACAATGTAGAGTAACGTTTCTTTTAAGTAAACCTGCTTAAAATTAAACCGCCTAAGAGTAACCGTATTACTTATAATACTACCAGTGATAAGTTATAAGTCTAATGTTGGTTTCTTACATTGCTAGTATCGGAAACTTGAAAAAGGCAAAATAAACCAATCTCACATAAATTAAAGAATAATAAAGAATAAAATACATTTATTGGGACACGAAACAACACGAGATACAGAACACAATAAAATATAAAGAGCATAGAGAGGCAGTTGGTTAGTAAAAAAACTTTTAAACGTCCCTAACTCGTAACTCAGGCCACCCATAACATTGTTAGCATGGCAACGTACACACGTCCACAAGTGGGACAATGCATGTTTAGTTTAGCCACATGGGTTAAGAAATAACGTTACCCAACTGTGAACATCGCGTTTTGCTCTAACGTTTTTTTTAGGGCTTTACTGCTAAATTGACTGAACTTTGTACCTACTAACTTCTCACTACAGACACAACCCAAGCATCTATATTAATTTACTAACTTTGGCCCGCATGCGTTGTAAAACACTGCATCAAAATCCGTTGTGTAGTTTCAAATATCTAAGCATAGTACAGACACAAGGACAGACACTGGAATCTACTTGGCTTTATACTATGTAGTGATAAGATAATTGACAGTCGAGATCTATTTTATGAAGCCAACGATTAAAAGTAGAGCCACTGCAATTCACCACAATATTTTTTAAAGCCTGCTCAAATGTTACATTTGATGTCGATTTGTAAAACCAGCAATATTCATAGTTATAGCAGAGTTTTGCTAGGTTAGATTCCTTTCCGTCGAGTGTGAAAAAGTCGCAGCCAACTCTCAGCAATTCTAAACAATAAACTAAACGAGTCTCATCAGAAATCTTAAAGGTTGAAATGAAAGTAATAACAAAATAGGTAATGTAACTATTTCACTGAAATCTCATCTCGATCCCTTTGAATGTGGCATAATATTATCATTCCTGTAAATTTGACGTCATCTCTGTTAATTTACAGCGTTGATATAATAACAATAACACATGTGTTATGGAGCGAGGAAGGTTATAGACGGTACCGGTACTTGGATTATAATAATGTTATTGGGTCTAATATACATAATATCGGTTGATTTGCTTAACGTACAGTCAACTCCAAGTTATAAAAAAACTTGGTAGAATAAATATCAGTTATCAAGAATTAACTGCACACTTCCTGTAATAATTATTCTTGGTAATTGATAGTAAAATTATAATCTGTTCCACATAAGCAGCGCGAGCGTCGCGCGTCGTACCAATCAACAAACCAAACGCTATCCTGTAGATTAGGGCACTACAAAGTTGTTAGATGTAGAGCATTATGTGAAACTGGCTGGACCAATTTCCGTAAAAATCCTTTACTGGTGATTGGTACAACTCTTCTTGGATGAAGCAAACTATATTTAAGTGATTGTTACTTGTGTCTACAACTACTTACGCGTTAGGAGATCCAGCAGGAGGCGAAGCTGTGCCATCTATATTATTATGTAATAAACAGCGAGAGCTTCCAATGGTCAGAGTAGTCAATTTGTATTAAAACACTCGTATAATTAATTTCTAAATGAAACCAAAGAAAACAGATTCTAATTAAAAAAGTATTTGACTAATTTTCTACTACACAAGTTGCTACTTAAACAAGTACCGCTGTTAAACGTAATTCTTTACGGGAGCAACGGGAGCATAAGTTTCTTCGCTAGAAGAAAGAAAGAGCATAGAAAATTTCACTTCGACCATTATTACCGATATTTTCTTTTAATAAAATAAATATGAATACACGTTTCTTACCGTCGCGTGCGTGATTCGACACTATAAAACCGGGCATGGTATACGAGTTTGATTTAAAGCGTAGATTCAACCAAGACTCAGGCTGAATTAACTGGTGCATAAATAACACAATTTACTAGAAACCTAGTTGTAGCAAAGTCGATTATTTCTTACGTAATACCAATACTACACGCAATTAGAATGACCGGTAAAGCAGAATAGTGACCATCCTCGGATATCAAGTGCTCTTATTATGGTATTCATTTTCACAACTAGGTTTAAACTAAATAGCTATGCAAATTAATTTCTTATCAAATCAAAACTAATTTTTTTATAGTCTGAACCTATTTTAAGATTTAAATGAAAATATAACAAGTCTCACTTTACGTTACATATAAAAAAATCAGCAACAAAAAAATGCACAATTATTCGAAACTTACGCCCGTTAAAATCACTAACTTCTTACCATATCGTTAATCAGTTTTATAAAAAGTTTAGTAAAAGAATAAAGTAACCGCGATAAGCAATATTTCCTTCGTCAACAGTTCACCAACCCCCACTAAACCCCTTATCAGACCATTGTTAACTCCGCACCTACCTGGGCACGCGAAAGCATCACTCCACCACAGCACACCACACAGCCGACTGACCTTCACGTCCACAAAGTACCCTTGGAGCGGGGAGGTTCGTACCCTGACGTTGGGGGGCATCTGGATGTGGACCTGGGGTGCTGCGGGCGGGGCTCCGGGGGGGATGGCCCGGCCGCGCTCGCGCAGGGCTGGGTGCGGCCCGGAGCCGCGGATGGGTGGCCGCTCTTGCTTTATGGCTGCAGAACAGGATGAGTAATGTAATATGGCCACAGGTTGATAATGTATGGAAACAAATTAACCTTTCATATAGCAATGAATTTATGTTTAGAGACTACGTTTTTTAGAACAAATACTGTGATATAGGTTACAGGTAGTATATAGTGTAAGGAAATAACCTTTTATAGATGAATGTTTTGAAACCACGTTTAAGTACATATTATTTGTATTCTTAAAGAAGGGTTGTGTTTATTATAAAAAAAATGACTCATATGATAAAACACAATAATTATGCAACGTAAAACTAAAGCAATACCATTGTTAATAGTTTTATTTAACATTTGAAAATATTAATCTACATACATGTCCAGCTCTCTGATAATGGTTAATTAGTTAACAAACATGAACAAAAACATTTTTAAGTTAACAACAGTCGGTTACATGCGATTAGATACGAGTAAACACAGTTTTAGAGTCCCGTACCCAAAGAAATGAAATAAAATAATTTATTCAAAATCATATCACGTTACATTCTCATAACTCTAATTAATATATTAGAGGGAAAGCACATTTCAAGATTTACTTCGTCAAGATTTTTATAATTAGTACTTATTACATTTTATTACCATAGAAAAAATTAAAATTTTTGGTAGTGACTATTTTAAAGGTTAATTAATTAAAATAAAATCTTTGTTTTACTATCAGCTGTAAAGAGGCATCGTCAAGTACAGGGTACAAAACCTTTACCTTAACCGTAAATTATGTATTATTGACTTACCTACTCCTCATGTCTCTATAACAAATACGAAACCGTATACAGTGTATATGCTTTCGGGGACTTTTATGTTATTGCCGATTTTATAGAACACATTTTCCCCTTTCTTTATTAAAGTTAAATACTAAATAAGGCATTACATACAATATTATTTTAGCCACTATCCCCCGCATTCAAGAACATAACCCAGTACATTTGCACTAAGTTTAACATATTTCAAACCCAGTAGACCAACAACCAAACGCATCCAGTTAACTTTGTAGCTAATGACACGTCCAAGTTTAATGAAACTATTTATAACAAACCGGCCAAAGTGCGATATTACAGTCTATTAAAGCACGCTCAGCGATGCAGTGTGAAACTAGTCATTTCCTAATTTAGCGCATTCCGTCGGCCCCTGAACACGTGAATCATGTTTATGATGTTTCAAGTTTGATTGACAACATCATAGGTATAGTTTATAGTACTTATGCCAGTAGGATAGATGCTACATTTGAGATTTAAGTATTAAGATTTTGGATTGTTCTGATTGAGTGTTTAGCCTACAGAGCAAGTTATTAGTCTAAGATGTAATCAAGTTTAAAGATTCTTCAAAATAAAATATTGATAGCATGTATCTACATCTAAAAGTTTAATGTGCCTTCCTAAGTAACTGCTGTGTTTCATGTCTTAGTAGGATATTAATTCTTTCAGGAATAAAAACACATTAAGTACATACTTTTTTAAATCCAGCCGAATTCATAGGCCCTAGGACATACTATCCTATTATTATCATTAGTTACACTTTCCTACATGCGTTACTTAAAATGTCATTTACTTACTACTTGTTAAAAATCGCTACCGCCTACAACTTAGGCCGGCGCCAACTCAGTCAGCACGCCATACAACCGACCGAGTGGCAACTAGCACATTACCTAATTTGTTTAAAGCACAAATGTGACGCCAAGGTTACACAATAAACTAGTTAAATTACTGCTACAGTAGGAAAAAATTAAAACAGTTATTACATTTATTCGAAATTCTATGATGTTGGATGCCTACATTGTTGATTAGAACTGGCTCTCAAATGAGGCTGCCAGATCTCATCATGAGGTTCTGGTTTTACCCATGTCTAAGGCGCGTGACTACAAATTTATTCAATAGTTATTTCTACTTATTATATTTCAAACCATTAAAAATGTACGAAAGTGTGTCTGCTGGTTTGTTGTTTCTTCTTTCACGCCAAAATGAAAGAACAGATCATCATCATGTTTGGTATGGTGGTAGTAAATGACCCCGAGAGTGACATAGACTTGGCTAGCCACAACGCGAGCGAAGCCACGGCCATCCACTTGTACCAGATATTATATTTTAGTCTCTACCACAGGTCCATCTCTCGTATGGCCCATCAAATCGTCGCCGCAACAAAATGCGGTTGGCAAACCGTTTACAATTTCCACGGCATGGTGTGACACGTTGTAGGTTGGGTAAACACTTCCCAGGGTCCTGGCAGTGGTACACGTGTGCTAACTGGCGCCATATACCTACCACATGTGGTATACTGTTACTGGTGTTGACGGTTGTAAATTGTAGCGAACTGAGTGTTGGAAGATTCAATGAACTGCACTTATGTGACTCAAACATCTTGTTTTTGGCTAAATAGTGAAAGACAGGACCACGATTTCATTTGGGCAATAATAAAATCATCGTGAGCCTCCTTGTTACTTGTATGGAATGTTGTAACGAAACTAGTTGGAAGTTTCAACGAACTGTACGGTGACCTGTTTGTTTTTGGCTGAAGAGTGAAAGAAGGGACGACAATTTCATTTGAGAAACAATCATCATCTCTTTACCTAATTTATTCAGCTGTGTACCTATATAGGCCTTCTGTACAGCACATACATTTCGGTTTAGGTCCTCAAACTAGTCTATACCAGTCCTTACAGACTCACTTTACGATGAAATTCTAGGCTGAGACAAATAAGGTCATTTGCCACCTAATTTTTTTAATAACTTTACGGATTTTAACACTATTAGAAGAATATCAAGTGAATCATTCCCGAGTCCCGATAGTTTTTAGTTAGTTTTCCTAAAACACAAATATCATTTCTTGCCTAACCTGCCAACTTTTTACGGATTTTAACACTATTAGAAGAATATCAAGTGAATCATTCCCGAGTCCCGATAGTTTTTAGTTAGTTTTCCTAAAACACAAATATCATTTCTTGCCTAACCTGCCAACTCGTGTAAAATTTTATTGGCCAAACTGAAATATCACAGGTTTGGCAAATAGTGTAACTGGCTATAAATAAGAGAGTGCCATATGGGACAGTGTGAAATAAATCGTACGAATTCACAAATGATTTATCTCCAATCTTCGGCTTGTAATGTTTTGCGTTTGCCTTTTATACCTGCAAAAAATTTATCAGTTGGAAATCACGAGATGTTACGAATATGTTCTGAAATTGCCTGAAATTCATATAGTGGCTATGAGCATCCTGCTAACCATCACGCATCGTGTGGAGTGCAAATGTGTCAATTATCGAGCTGTCAGCTAACTCTTGGGTAAACTATTTGTTACTGACCGCTCTGATGTTAGGTCGTGATCAACTAGATAAGCGACAGCGGGTTTAGATAGTTATCTATTTATATTTGATTGAAATTTCCAAACATACAGCCACTTAATTTGTACAATTAATTATTTTATTACAGTAAATTAAGGTGTGTATATGAGTTTTCAGCCATTCACATGAAAGTTTGCACTGGGAGAATTTATCCACCAAACGAAATAATTATTGGGTTACTTTGATTAGATTCTTGTCATTTATCTCTGAAAAATATATCTAAAAATTTGGGAAATTAAGCATCATTTGACTGAATAATAATTAATATACAATAATATTTTTTTCAGTTTAGTATTTCAAAGAAAAGTACCTGTATTTCGTTAACCGCTATCGCTCGTGCCATTGACGCAGCCCAAACCCAACCACTATGACCTCACGGTAAGTGACAATGAGAAGCGTTAAAACTTTTGTTCTTGGCGTCGCCGAGGCCTCTTTCAAACGAGTCTTACTTGAAACGCCTGTAGGTAGATACTATACTCTCTGTGTGAAAGCAAACCGCTGAATATGGCTTAGAACTGTGTCGTAGCGACATACATAAGTATAGACAGAAATAAAGATACAGAATGCGCGCATCTAAGCTAAGTCACAGGAAAACTGTCATGATAACAAATAAGATCAATAAGTACTTTGTTTTGGCTTTTCCATTCGTCAAAATTATAGCATAATTTTGTGTTTACACTAAGCTTACTCTACACTAAACAATTGATTCGTACATTAGCCTAAGGAAGTAAGTAATATAGCTGTTTGTTGACAATTGTGATTTTCCAGCGGCAATATATAGCTAATAGCTAAATAGATAAAATACCTACCATAAAGAGCAAATGACCCCCAGAATAATCAACAAAAACAAACCACAATTTCCATTAAAAGACATTGCGACGAGGTCCAAGAAAGGTTTTAAAAGGCAAGACTGTTGGACAAATGGATTTTTGTGCTCTTTTGTAAGTGAGAGCAGACACGAGGCGAGTTTCCAGAAATTGCGGTTTTCTATTGACAGAGAGTCCAAGTTATTTGTAAGTTGCTTTCATTTTGTACTCGTACTTGGAAAGATGACGCAACTTCGGACATTTTCTTAGAGTTTTCCTCAACTAACGAAACTGTTGGATTTTCTAGACTGTATCGAATACATCGTTTAAAACTGGATGCTGATGTAATTCAATTATAGTTTTCTTATTATGATATAAATCTGTGTTTCTTATGAACTTTAGATTTTACCTTTGGTTTCCATCAGGCATGGTAGAGACAGAACTCGTGATTAGAACTAGTTAGTGAAAGAATCAGTAATGCACGTCGCTACAGTAGCCATAATCATATTTTTTTAATAATTTTATTTTTCCGCGTTCTAATGAAGACCTCTTTCATCAATACCTGTACCGTAGGTCTATAGTTAGTCAATCAATAATTTAATAACCTGAAATTACAATCTGAATTGTACTTATTAGGTAGGTATTGTTACAAAAGTTATAATTTTGTTGTGTAAATAAAATTACTTTTAGTTCTAATTGGTTTTAGTCCAATATTGGTCATATTCCCATGTAACGTTCCGTAATGCCAAACACATGGCGGAAACAGCACCGCCAAGGCCGGCCGATGTTGGTCTTCCGTTCTATTTGCAGAGAACGGAACGATATAAGTATAGAAAATAGGAATCGGAATCTTACATGGGTGAAATAAGGTAGATTTACGCATCGTATGTTCCGAACATCAATGAGAAAATTCATTATAAGTACACATTTTTTTTTCATGCGGTCACAGTTGACTGCCCCTTTTTTTCCTGGCATAGGTTTACGTTTGACTACAGCCAGCCTGATGTTAAGCATTGCTGCAGCCTAGGATGTAACACGCTTACCTAGAAGATACCTATTAACTCTAGATTTGAAGACCCCTGGATTGTAGTTCGCAGGAAACACGGCTTCTGGTAAAGAGTTCCAAAGCTTTGCCGTCCATATAATAAACGAAAGCCTAATGCACAGCAGTCAAGCATAGAATATGCGTATGTTGCAGGAAAATGACACCTAAATTAGCAAAATAAAAGATTTAAAGCTCAAAAAGCATTCTATTTTAATTACTTATAATAATTATCCACGACAAAATGATCAAGACGCGTGCCTGATGGAAAGCTCCACTCTTGCAGACACCCCAAGTTTTCGATTTCAAAACGTGCAAAGGAAAACCATGTCCCAATCGGACATGTATTGAAAAGATGGGCAATATTACGTGCGCGCGCGCGCAAGTCTCACTCGTAAGTCGTAACAGCACATTGGTCGGTCGTTTCGCAAATAACACGCCGACAGCATTGTAAGCCAGGGCTCGCTGTGCCCTATGCATGTTTATTATTTAAACTAATACGAGTAGGTAAATTTTGTACGTGTTATTTTGCCTAACAGTTTGCTATTAGATGTACTCACGGTAAAAAATAAAGTCAGGAAAAGAATCCACTAATCAAAGATTCTCCAAAATATATTGTCCATTTTTTATTATGACAATATTTTGGACTTTCACTAGAAAATTTTACGTGAAAATAACGATTGCCGTTTCGTGCCGAAAAATGTCTTGGTTATTTTAATCTAATTATTTTTGATAAATAATATTTGCGTTTATTAGATAAAGATATATTTTGACAGTTTAGTTTTATATAATATTATTTTGAAGTATCAAATTTTATATTCTTTTGAAGACAGAACTATCCTTTCCAGCTAAAAGCTTATAACAAAGAGGAAAATTATACTAGGTAGGTATAGTGTTTTCTTCTGACATTGTAAAGTGTGTCAAAAGTCAGACTATCAGTATCAGAGGTTCTAAAATTAGCCGAAACCGGCGGCATTGTGCGATCGACGGGACGCTCTCCGATTCACTGATAAACTTGGAAGCAGCCTGAGGATATAATACCGGCTTTAGATTATTTTTTAATTCAATTATTTGTATATAATTACTAACTAGTGGACGCTCGCGGCTGTGCTCGCATTATTTCAGGATAAAAAGTAGCCTATGACACTTCAAAGATCTCATACTACCTACAAAACAAAAATCATTTTAATAAACAGAGACACAGATAAACAGACACTATTTCTACACAACATTTCTATATATTTCTAGAAATTGTTGAAACGTGTTCTGCTATCAATTCAAAGTACATATCTCCAAACTTTTTTTTATATATTTAATTAACTAATTTATGTAACCCTGTTTATTATAGTTATGTATAGATTACTTATAAATGCACCTTCATGTGTTGCAGAATAAAAAGCTAGATTCAGGATAAAAAGTAGTAAAACTTGTATTCTGGGTTAAAACTAGGAAATGTCACTCTTGGGGCCCTGCACTGCCTACTCACATGATGCACCGCTTCATCACATTATGGCATAGATGATGGAACAAACAAACCTACCAACACACACTTCTTAATGAGTGTGTCATTATTTTCATGGGCAGTTTTGTACAAGGTAGAAAAATCAACTCTAAGATCTAAGATCTCTCAAATAATTAAGGTCTTAAAATAAAAATAAATTTCTTGATATAACATGTTGTACAAGGCTCACACAATTACATATTTCATCCATATTTTTACACTTGTTAGTAAATAAAATAGATTGTGTTAATTATTAATTAGTCACTAATGAAGTACATAGAATTATTTCAAGGCAAACTTAATCATTTTTATTTATAACTATTCAATCACTTGGTCTGATATGGATTAATTTTATACATAAACCTTTATTAGAATAATTTCCTATTCAAGTAAAATAGGGTAGACATTAATAGTCAGGTAATGAGAATATTTACAATAGTTACTAGATCAATTGTCAGTAAAATTATAATCTTCATTTCATAAAAAACTCCAACAATCAAATCCTCAATTCATTTTGTTAGTATAAATCCATCATGCTGTTAGAATCAGTCTCAACATCAAACAGAACAAGAAACCCAACTAACTGTCTGGCAGAGTCCAAGAGTTGATCGCTGGATGAGGTCCAAGGCTGACGAGAGGCACTCCAAAGTGCTCCTTCAGACAAGAACTGTTGCTGCTCTGCATGGTCTGGACAAGTAACCGTGATGACTTGCCAATGTTGTCACTTCTTTTGACAAATGCTGCTATGTCAACACCACATGTCTCGTTCACGGCTTTTCGGCATTCTGCAGCAGCGATCGGTGAGAGTTTCCCGTTGACATGGACCGCTGAGCTGCATACTTCATTGATCAGCTCTAATACTGACAGTTCGGAGCCAAACATCACATCGCAGCAGCCTGTTGAAGGTTTTTAATTACTGGCTTTAAAATCTTCATATTAAGCCAGCTTATGTACATCTTTGAATTTTCTAAGTGAGATAAGGATAGAAGTAGCTAGGTAGTAAAATACATAAACAAACATATTACTACTCACAACTTTTAGTAGATTGATAAATAATCTATCTAATACTGATGACACCAACTGATATTGTAAAACTTATTTAAAAACTTAAGTCTTACATTTAATTATATTTTATAGCAATATACAAGTACCTAACTATAGTAAGAATAGTTTTCCATGATCTAAATATATTTCCTTCTATTATCACAGTTATTTTTATATATTTTTATCAAATTGAATGTATTAATTAACTAAGTATGTGTTTTATATACAAACTTAGTTTAGTTATTTTTTCCCATCCTCTTGTTTAGTTACTACTTATGTAAGTACTTATAAAAATTTAAGTTAAGGAACTTAATTTTTAAAACTCTATTTAATACATGTCTAGTTACAGATTTTGTAAGTAGGATAAACTTTTCACTAGACAATTTCTCTTCCAAGTAGGTATCTAATACAAGTCTAATGAATGGCATTTCATAACTGTTTAGATTTCTATTCATAGTGCTTTAGCAATAACTATATGCAATTATCTCTGGCGAGTGGAGCCACACCGGTCCATACAACATTCCAATCTGATCTTCAGCAAACAAGCTCAAAGTCAACAACTGGACCAACACTATTTGAACAGCAATATCTCGCGCTGTGTAACTGCAAACACCACATAATCGTCTCGCAACCTCTTCAAGCTCCATTTAAACACTCTACGTCATTAATAAATCCTTGAATACAACATATCGCACGTCTAATTACTACAAATTGTTAAGTTTAACGCCGTAACAGGCGTATAATTAGATTATAGAGAACAGAAGCGAGCGATACGCTCGGCTTTCGTCACCAGTCCAGCGATATTGACATTGAGCTTGTGTTAAAAATACCGGCGTTACCTGCGTCCCGGTCGAACTGGTTGGGCTGCAGCTGGTCGCGCTGGTGGCCCACCAGCAGCGGCGACAGGATCCGCGGCCACAGCACCGCGAAACATCCCACCACTATCACTAGAACGAACATCGTCTTTCGCGGACCCAACACCTCCTCGTTCGCCATCCTGACGTCGTGTTTTCGTATCGTTTTCGTCACGCACGTTCACAGCCGGTCGCACTCTACGGGAACATCGTCGTGTATGATAAAAATAAAAAGATTTTCCACCCACGTCTCGCTCGCCCGTGCCCGTGAAATGAAAGCGAATGACAGCTGTCAAATCCAGCCAGAGATGCGCCCTCTCCCGGTGAAACAATTACAGGAGCGGTCCGCTTTCACAGATCTCGGTTACGGGAGCGTTCGGTAAATCTTCAATTCTTCGATCTTCGTTTGCGGACAGCCGGTGGATTGAGCTGGCTCGAAGTGACACAGCCGTATATCACATTCAAACAGCTATGCCGACTTCTTGCCTTCCCAGCCACCGGCTCGGTTTCTTCTGACGGTGAAATCGTTCGAGCGGTGCGATTCAATCAAAATTCAAATATTGACAGAGTGAATTAGCTAAGCGGACGAGCGTGCGGCGCTCGGTGGGCAGACCTCGGAACAATATGCCTGGGCGCGGAGGCGGCGCCGGCTAATAACCCGTCCCCACCGCGGAGAGGACTGCACGCGCCCTCATGAATACTAATTACAAGTTAGGTACCCGCGAGCCTTACACGAGCGAGCCTCGACGAAACTACCGCGGCACTGACTTGCCGAGGGTTGGTTTCATTTAAAATACACAACTTTTTTTGTAAATTGTTACCTGTGCCGCCGGAGCCGTGGCTGTAAGCGACGCAGGCTCAACTCATCTCCTACGCAGTGCGATGACAAACCGGGTCAGAATGTGACCCTGCTTAGGTGTACCTACACAGCAGTATGTTGCGGAAAACATGAATATTTACCTACACACGTTGCTGCAGCTTACATTCATGGACCGATATGAATGGCTTCTGGCATTACTATTTACTGAGTTTTGTAGATAAAAATTGAATACCTACCTAGCTACTTTACGTACTCTCGACTAAAACCGAGTTTTTTTTATTTATTGAGTATAATCGTGGTACTTAGGTACCTACGATAAGATCTCGTTTCATATTAAAAGTTGAAGAAATTCAAAAATAATGTTAAAAATCATTCTAGAACAAAATATTTTTTAAATTTTTCACACAGACATTATGTACTTACGAGTTATATGAAACAAAAAACGCGTGCATCTCATAAAAAAATAATATATGAAGCAAGATAATCTTGCGATAAGCAGAGAGAATAAAAATCCATTGCAAACATCACACAGCCTATCTTGAGATTAAGGCGTTACAAATATAAAAGTAGGTAAGTGTAAATATTTTTTTGTGGCTCATTCATGAAAATATGGACAGTTGTTAACGTTGAATTGAATGTTACAGCTTATTTATAGTATCTAATCATATTGAGTAGGTATAGTGGACCTTGGGAATTCTAATGTGTTACTTAGGTTTGTATACTTTGTCGGTTGTAGTAGTATACATACATGAAACTATAAAAATCATAACTAATGTTGTTGACAATAAGAAGCTAAGCTTGCTTCGTCATGTTACTAAAATGTTGATATAATTTTACCTGTCGGTAATCATGGTATAATACAATTTGTCAAAGCGAATGATCCGAAGGGTTTCTTGTTTTTTTGATTCGACAGTTAAAGTTTGTTTGCGTATGCTGGTCACATCTATCCCCTCCTTGGACAATGGGTTCTTTTCGAGGCAGGAAACTGTGTACGCGCAAGGACTGTGAAATGGCCTCTACAGCCGCCATTTTGTTGAGCTGTTCATCCAGGAATGGAGTTATAGCCCGTCTGGATGCAGAAGAGACGACCAGCCTTATGAGGAGAGGATATCCGGGCCCGTTTCCGCCCAGTCCAAGCGATCGTGATTAAAATATTTTTTGAATATTTTGCTTCCTTAATCGAGAAAGGCGAAAGGTGGCTTCCGTTAAAGATAACGTTTGACATGAGTAGCATAACGGTGACATAGGTACCCACATAGGTGCCCATATCAACTTCCGTTGCTTAAGCCCCTCTGAATCATACAATATTGAATAAGTATGACATCTATAAATGTTCACTCAGAACAAAATATGTAGGTACTTAGCTTTAAGTATTACCTAAGTAAAGACTTTTGAATTGGTGTCTCAGTTATGTTTTTCCTACATTATGTATTTATAGTTTTGATTTCATAGTTGTTCTGAATATAATGACATATAAGAATATAATCAACCGTAAATAGATAATTTTATACATGTATGTACCTACTTAAGTACATAAGAATGTTGCAAACGGTCTAGACTGCAACCTCGGCCCCTTTGCCTACGATGCTGACTGCATTCGTACCTACTTAATTTAGTACTTCATTAATTGTAAATCAATTTCATTCAACGACTTCGCACCTAGCAGTCTGAAACGCAAAGCGTTTCATGCTGAGGTTTCATGACTTATCATGGCTAAAACAAATTTAAATTGGAACTTAATCCGGTTAATAGCTGTTAATCGTTACACAATATGTCATTCCAAAACGAATTGTGAATTCTAGATTAAATGGTGCAAGTGGACCTAAACCGGAAGTTAACCAGAAACTTAAAAGTAGGTACCTACGTATGTTTTAAAGGTCTGAGGTGAAAAAATTGAAGCCTTTCATTCATGCATCTTTTTCTTATCAAATTTTTAACTTCATTGGAGGCATATAGGAACCTAGATGGGTACTTACTTATTTTGCAAATCAAAGAGTTCAGCTAGTGCGGTAGAGTTAACATTGCTCATTAGTATTACATAGAAGGCGTAATTACACTATTAGTTCTATTAGTCATGTACGTAGAGTTACCATTGGAGGTGATTTTGCAGGACAGAAAGTTTTCTTCCATATAGGACGGCTCATCAATATAGTACCTACACTAATTTGCAAACTTTAGCAGACCTCCCAAGTAATCCTTTAAATGTGAGTAATACCGGTGTAATTTTTTCACCACCAAGATAGATTTATTTCTACTGCGTGAATGGATTAGGTATAGGGTATAGGCAAATTGATACAATTCTAATTAACCAACTAAGTTCCCTCATTCCGCAGCTCCGGGGCGCACCGCCACTAGTGTATTTATATTTAAAATTTTAGTTAATTCCTAGACTTATACCTAGCATAGCGTAAAGTCATATGTTAGTACCTAACTAAATTTATTGTTTTTTTTGTTATCATATTCACTGGAGATATTTTCAATACTTCTATTATTAAACTTTCTTACAAAAGTATAAGATTTTTTTATTTAAAAAAATAAATTTCATGAATTAAAAAAATAACTACCTACTTACAATTAAAATGTGTTTTGAAATGAATATAGGTAATACTTACATAGATTGTGTAAAAGTGTGAGAAAATTCGTTATAAAAGCCAAACTTGTCAAACTTTATAGAAGTAGAGATGCTACTGGCGATAAGTACATACCTACTGCCCGTGAGGGCAGCAACGTGTAAAAATTACCATCGTGACAGTTTTTGATAGAGCAAGGCAACTAATACCTCTCCTTCGCCTGAAATCTCTCTTTTCATACAAACTTAACAACAGATAGTTGGGAACTTGAAACTTACGAAAAATATGGTCTTTACTTAATTGCAAAAGCATTTAGTTACTCTACAAAACCAAGTCAATAGGTAAGTAAGTACCTATTACAGTTACATCATTAGCTCACTCATTTGTTGAGACACCCACCATCGGGCACAGATGTGCCTTTGTTGAACCTTCCAACTCGTGGCTATGAAGCTTAAAGCAACGCCCTCATTAGCAGATAGGTACGATAAGACAGTTTCTAAGTAGCTTTGTTGTTTCAATATTTTATTTGTTTTTTGCCGTAACAACAGTATGATAGAGATATCATTGAAATAAAATATTGTTGAGTTTAGATCGGTAGCTAAGGAAATAAATTAAAATACATTTATTATTTATAATGAAATGCTCAAAGTCAAATTTATAAACGAAAATGTGTCTAGTACCTATTGTAATTCTTTCAAGCCGCAGAGGATCTTTATAATTTTTGTTACGGTGGTAGTGTAAGATCTCAAGGGTGACATAGGTTTTTATTGATTTGTAAGTATAATAGTAAATGACACTTAAGAAAGTGGGCGGGAAAATTACAATATCCACCTCGTAAACTCCATTAACCAATTTTTTTCATATAAGCTCCACCCATTCTTCCATGTTACAGAAAAAAGTAAAAGCTGAGCTTTCTACAGCCAATAAATTCTGTTCGTTCGATGAAGTCGTTGCAAAACGTAGGAGGCAACGCGTGCGCATATTTGCGCGTACCGCCGCCGCGCCGCCATTGTCAAACTGCGGACGCCACTGACCTCCATTACTACTAGTACGCTGGACTGGCTGTACCATACAAAATGACAGCTCTTTTTTGTGCCGATTTGAAGCGCCTCCCTTGAGGGTAATGAGAACTAAATTTGACATTTATTCAAGGATTTTAATCCCTCTCATTATCACAGGATTTCTCTTTTTGTTTTGTGAACTAGATTTTATACGAATAGAAGCCTTATGTTTCTACAGTTAAAGTTCATTTACTATAAATGTTAAATTGGGGATGAAATCGATCAAAAATGAGAGACATAGTAGGCAGGCTGTTGTCCTGTTTCAGCAGCTTTCCAGTTTAAAAAATAATCTGTGAGAAACGTCACTGTCTAGTCAACGTAGTCATATTAACAATAAATAAAATTATTTAATTTTATTTATTATAAATCTTACTCGACACAAAGAAATTTGAATTAATTTGTGAAACTAACACAAAATAGAATAAATAAATAACAAATTGATATTATATTATTTTCACACAAGCAACATTATGATGACATTATTTTATGACAAAAGGTAGCGGGAAAAAAATAATTTCATTTGTAACTAATTTAGATGTATTTTATTGTAAAAATAACAATATGATAACAAATAGTAGTGTATGCAGAATGCAGAAGTGAATGCAGAAGTGAATCTTATAGTGGCTGCAATATATCTTTCAACAGGTATGCTAAGATTACATTATTGGGACTAAGGTGACCTATATTTTTTCGGGGCGTCGCGACTTTACTAATGCTTAACTTTTTAAGGTTGACTTTTATTTAAAGTGAAATAGGTTTGTGGTTACGGTACACGTTCATATTTGTATTCTAAAATCTTGTGATAAGCGTTACAAGATTATTAAGTTATTCAATTGATTAAACAAAATGTCTCTTTTATGTCGGTTACTATCATAAGTTACAAATTAAAGTGCCTTTTGTAAGTAAGTTTGTTGGTGTTTATTACTTAACGCGTCAATAGAGCTAGGGATTATCATGATTGGCAAGATGCAGGTAAAATAGGGCCCCAAAAGAGACTGCTCCAGATTTGGTAGGAAGATGAATTGAAATATCCTAATTATATAATGTATTATCACCATAGTTAGAAAAAGACAACAGCCTGTCATACATTCGCCTCGTTCTGCTCGTAATTGGACCAGCAGTGCTCATTCCTTATTATTATATATTAATTCCATGCATGTATTACATGCATGACATGACATTAGAACGTATTTGACATAACATTGACAAGTTTTGATAAACATAAACAACACAATAGTGTTGTCGATATTCCATATCGACAATATTTGTCGATGTTTTTTCTGGCATAAATTGTATCAATGAACGGTTTGTTTTTAAATTACAGGTTAAAAGACTCTTCACTAAAACTGTGGCTTAACACTTAAGGACTCGCTACTGGGTCCAGTGGACCCAATCCCTTGAATTATTTCGAAATTACGACGATTGTAATGTGGCCGTTCTTAATACCTTTCGACTATAGTATAGGGCGGTAGATAACGATCTAAGCTGACAGTTAGTGCGCTACATGTTAGTGCTATGGGCTTAAAAGGTGCGTGTGGGTCTATTGGACCCGGTAGCGATTAAATACATACGTAACATATTTTTGCATACATTTTTACATATTATAAGAATTTTTATCGCTAATGTTCCACAGCATATCAAAACCCGTATCCGAAACATAATACCAGAATTAGAACCAACGGCACCATTAAACGTACCCCTACCAACAAGTGGACGAAAAGTACATTGCAATCTATGTAACTGGAAGAAAGATAGGAAAACAAAGGTTTTTTGAGTAATATATTCAAATTCAATTTTTTTATTAACTAATGAAATAATAAAGACATGGTATTTACGTTCTTTTTTTACATACTAAGTACATACATGTGCTTTTCTAGCGGACCCCGAACTAGGCAATGCCTGTATCTCGGAGGCCTAGGGAAGAATTACATATTTGAGGTAAACATTTGCTTTTTCTATGACAATGATTTTAAATGATTAAAGGCTTAATTGCATTAAATAATATACAATACAAAAACCAATTCAACATAAGTTAAGATATTGAATCAGGCGTTACTTTGCGGAAATCCATTGTAACTGAAACTCTGGAGAAATATGATTAAAATATGTGGTGAGTCGCAGCGGAAAATCACTACATATTTCTCCAGAGTTTCAGTTGCAAATAGTGCTTGTTACAAAACAGTAATGTACAAACTGAAGCTGCTTCAAGAAAATAAAAAGATAATGTGATAATGTATTACACGTATTACATACATTACATATGAAAGGAATGCAAGGATTTTTGCGGGTTTATAAAGATTACGTATGAATGTTTGGCATCTCCAATGAGTAGTCTAGGGTATTTATGTGTTTGTATGTGTGTGTGGGAATGTTGTGTGCATATTGTGTAAAATATTTGAGTAATTTTGATCTAACTACGCTTAAGAACGAACACCAGTTAGCTAGAATAGAAGGTCTACTTCTGTATTCAGCCTAAAATCTAGGTTGTACACTCTCACCAGTTTTTCAGTGTCATCATAAGATTTGATTAAAAGACAGTGAATACTTCTAACTCCCCATGTGGTTTATGGGGGATCCTAATCTACGCTTTCTTACTAACTACTTAACAATTTTTCTTACAAACTACTTGTTTAAATTACTGACTATTTACATTTTCCTTTAAATTTCTAGCTAACATTGTTTTGGACACTTTCTAATATGTATAAACTAAATTATAAAGAAAACGTTAATAAAATCGCGGAAAGGATGTAAAAAACTCGATGGCAATTTGCTTTTTGAGAAATAAATGCCAAATTTAGTTTTCTGTACACTCAAGGGAGGCCCTTCAAATCGGCACAAAATAGTTTTTATTTTATATGGCCAGTCCGGCGTACTAGTAGTATAGAGGTCAGTGGTTAAAAAGGATAGACATCTACAGGTATCTCTATCGCCTATGCGAAAATTAGATTTTTGTCGATATAATTTGTTACATTGTCCCGTCCCTACTATTAGTTCCGTGGAACTTCACTGGCGTTGTCGGCGCCAAGATGGCGAAAATCAAATAGGCACAAAACGATGCGGCGACCAGCCAATCCAGCGTACTTGTACTGATGGAGATCAATGGCGGACGCGTATTGAATGTTCCTATGTTACAATATGTTGAAACATACCGAATATTCTGTGCCTATACCTATAATTACTCTCAAGCTGAGTCAGTCAATTAGTTTATCCTGCCTGTGGTAATCGAGGACAAAAAATAATTTCGAGTCTAGGTGTCTCCAAGGCTCAATTTACCAATATAGTACATTGTTACCCTAGGGGTGAAAGTAACTTATTTAGTCCCGAGACGGGGTTTGGCGCCCGAACGCAGTGAAGGCACCAATAGTTCGAGGGACTAAATAAGTCTTTAACCCGAGGTAAACACTGTGCTTTTCATTACAAATACGAGGAAAGTAAAAATAAAAACATGAATTAGGTAGCTAAAGAAAATATGAGTAAATTTTATTTTACCACCCAAATCAAAACTAAGATACCTCAAATCGTATGATGATTTTCCACTACCGCTTTAGCCTCTTCTTTTATAAAATCAGGCGTTAAAATCAGAAGAACTCATTTTATAGGTACAAAATCTCTGCTATACGTATTGTGACGTAGCACTTCTCTGAATGTAGATGTAAGAACTATTTCGTTAAATGTAGGTATAAGAACTCTTTTGTTGAATGTAGGTATAGGAACTATTTGTTTTTATAAAGAAGTTAGTAGAGTTCAAGATAACTCTGCGCGCGGATAAAATTGGAACTAAAATGTTCTGATTGCAATTTGCATCAGAGGCCAATTTTTGGCATAAGTGCTGCCGCCAGTCACGCGCAGAGTTTTTACATGTTAATTTGACAGCTGTCAGTTGAAAGCGATTCTGCCTAGGGATGAAAAGTATTACTTTGAACCCGCTCCTCAGGCAACTTCAGACCTACTTTCAGAGTATGAGTAATGAAAAATTGATTAAAGTGCATTCAGCCGTTTAGGTGAGACACACGCACACTCATGAACTTTTCCTGTGTGCCACAAAAAGTGATGATTGTGATAACTTGTATCCTAAAAAGCTTAAAAAAAGGTAGTCTAAAAACTTTTAAGCTCATTTAACCGGGGCATAAGAAAATACAAAATTTGAATATGGCTAGGTTGAAGATGTTATGGCTTTTGAGGCTAGCTAATATCTTCGATATACTTTAGTGGTTTTGTTTAGAATGTTTAACTTAGTAACGTAATATCGATACTAGTAGTTTTACAACTGGATCACAGATGTTTCATAATCGCAGCCTCTAGTCACGGTAATAGTATCATATGATACTATTACTGTGCTCTAGTTCCAAGGTCGATGATTTTAGCGGCATCATGTCAAAGTGGCTCCGACGTCACTTTGATGTCCTGTTGCTAAACTAGAGGTCACGATTCATGTGATAATTTATTATACTTTCAGCCACAATGACCTTAAATACTTTTAATATAGGTACCACCAACGAAACCAGCTTAGGAACTAAAATACATTTTATAGGTACCTACTGAAGTTTCTAAAACAATTTCTTAGTACTGCCGTCTAATAATTGATTGTGTGTGTTGATTATATTTTATAGACCCTTGAGTGTATGAATCACACAATTCCTAGTTGTATTTTTCCAGCACAGTAGGAAACAATAACGCCCAAGTGCCTACCAAGTAAAGAAACGCTTTCATGCGCGTTGAATTGAAATTACACAGTTGAAATAATAGAAGCCCAAATATGTTAGAGCACCCATTGTGGACAGGAGGCACCGATACACAATCACCATTCAGTTTCCATAATTGAACACCGTCATTGGTCATCGCACGTCGCCGCCATTTTTAAATTAGTATGCTACCCGCGCTTCCCGCCAAAGACATTCGTGCCGCGCCCAGCGCCTCAATAGAAATAATCATGATGAAGGAATTTATGTTCGAAGTATGTGGAGACGTATGATAACGATGAATATGTAATAAGATTCTAGGTATAACAGCGTGACTTTAAATTAAAATGATCTCTTAACGGCTTGTTGGAAGTTTTAAAAGCTCTAAACCTATGAGAGAAAGAGTCTTTCTCTCATAGGTTTAGAACTTTTACAACTTCCAACAAGAAAGAGTCTCTTTTAACTTATTAACTTATTACCATTTTATAAATCATGACAACGAAGATTTCTTGTTATTGTAAGATATACCTACTCGTTTCAAATAAGAAACTTGTTTTTTTAGACTATCACTACCTATTTGAAGAAATATATTTAAGGTACATTTACATAAATCTACAACAATCATCATCTATAGATCCTATTCTAGTAATTTAAGGTTAGATACAAAGGAAAATAAAATTTTGTTAAAAAAATACATACGGAACCTTTGACTTGTTACCGGGTTTTTTGAAAATCATTTCCTTTGAATTATAGTCAAAGATCATTTCGAAACTCGTCAAAGTGATACTATTACCGTGTCAAAGTTTTGAAACGTTTTCGAAATCATAGATAATTTAAACATCTCACTTCCGGTTAGCTTATGACAGATTAAATAAGTCAAATTCAACGTCTTCTTCTTTTTTTTTTTGACATCATTCGCCGGGCTTTTTCCACTGCCAATGTTGCAGCTATGCTCGAACGAGGGCTCGAACCGAGCGGCCTAGCACGTGACGATGGAAAAAGACCTGACGGTATGACTCTTGTGCCCTGGAAGTTGGGTCGGCCCCTTGTGTGGGACGCAACTTGCGTCGACACATTGGCGCCGTCTCATCTGTCTTTGACACGGTGTCGGGCTGGAGCGGCGGCTATTATTGCCGAGCATCACAAGAGACGCAAATATGCTAACCTCGGCCGAGGTTACATATTTGAGCCTTTTGGAGTCGAGACTTTGGGGCCGTGGGGTCCGGGAGCCCATACTATTTTCCAAAACCTCTCGGAGCGCTTGGTTGACGCGACGCATGACCAAAATGCTGGCCTTTTTCTGGCTCAACGTATCAGCATTGCCATCCAGCGTGGTAATGCGGCCAGTATGCTGGGCACGCTGCCCTCTGGTAGTGGGCTGGAGCACTTAGATTATCTTTAGGCTTTTCTAAAGATTTTCTAAGTGCCCCTATTTGTAGTAGTTAGAAGTAGTATGTTTAGTTTTTCTTCCCTTGTTTTTATATTTTATTATTGTAAATAAAGTACCTACGTCTTTAAAATAATCTGTCAATGTCACAAACAAGACAGCTGATTGATGAGCTAAGTATACTCTTCTTGGCGGAGGAGTTTTATTTGTATTGTATTGTATATTTTTCCAAAATAATGGCGTTTGTTTAGAGTATTAGTACAATTCTTATAACTAATTGCAGTCTTCTGAACAGCCTCAACATGCAGGACTTCACTAGTCTGAACATTATATTCATAATCGCCGCTGGCGTTTTGACTTTTGTGATTCTGTTTATATTCGCGAAGAGACAAATAACTCGCTTCGCGCTTCGATCCAGGCGCGGCCCTCATGCTCCCATCGGTGCTGATGCTAAAAAAGTAAGTATTACATACAATAGAAACACTAATCCATGCTGAATCAAGGCTTTCAGTTCATCAATAGAATACCCACATCAAATCTACAACAATCATCATCTATCCTATTCTATCTAACTGTTATTGTATGTTAAGTATATTCCAATCTTTTTATGGACAACAGTGCCTCAATATTTAGAAAATTTGTCATGTTGACATTCAAAACAGAAGCATAAAAACAATGTTTGTATTAATTCCAGTGTTTGAAGAAAGAGATCGAGCGTCGCATCGAGGCTGTCCCGCGCATCATGCACGAGCCGAGGCTGCTGAGCACGGAGCCCTCCCACTACATCCTGGAGCCCCAGCAGCCATACCACTACAGGTTCCGAGCTGTTGATGATGTTAAAACTCTCGGTAAGCTTATGAATTTGAAAGAAAAAAAAATGAAGAATCCATTACTTACTGATAATTTCTGTAAGAATTGCTTAGACTAAAAGTGTGATCTTAACCATTGCTTGCATGATCTTGAAACTTAATTATAGCACAGGAAAAAACTTCTAAGTGAGTGTTGTTTTTCACACCAAGTTACTAATTTACCTTTGTTGTTAAAGTATGATGCTGTAATAAAATATGTATAATTGAAGCAACTCTACAATAGCATATTTATAATTTAGGTATCTAATTCTACTGTCAGAAGTAAGGCCTATTGAGAACTTTTATTACCAAGAAACATGAAAAAATTATGATAAGTGAACTTCAGATGAGACGCACCTCTATTTTCAGAGGAAGAAATAGCCCGTCAAGACCCAGGTCTCACGCGTCACCCGCGCGAGAGTCTCCGCGCCTTCCTGCTCTCCTCCCTGGCTGCAGGGCTGGACGGGCGGGGACAGAAGCTGGTACACCAGTTCTGTGACACATACGAGTACGCCAGACACCACCCGGGAGAGTTTGGGGAGGACGAGTACCAGACATATAGCCGGTTGCTGCTGAAACTGCTTGATGCGTAAGTTGAACATTAATTGTATTGGTCTGTAGTAGTGGGTGGTAGTGGTCTTATATATGTAGCGTATATTATGTGCAATATATCACATTGAAAACTGTATGAAATTTTGATATTCTTGTTGCATACCTTATATGTATATGAATAAAATCAATTTATTGGGACACGAAACAACAAAAGATACAGAACACAATAAAATATAAAGATATATACAAGTACACATTTCGTGCCACAATCCGGCCCCAACTCAGCATGTGCTGGATGCAAGCATCGAAACAAAATATACACGAAATGTAATAAATCGCTAATCTGGAATTGGAAAACAGAGCCATATTTACTAAGTAGCTTAAATTATAAACATTTAGGCATCAAATTTTAACATATTATGTAGTATAAGTATATTGTACACACAAAAAACTAAATTTAATCATAATTTTAATTTTAACAATAACAAGGCACTGGTTTCATTCTTTACAAGCGTTTGCATTATTTGATGACTTTAAATAAAATTCTTTAGTTTAGTCTTAAACGTAATTATACTAAGCGAATATAATATATGTGTATTGTTTATTGATTGCTTTCACACTCAAAAACACTTTATGTTGCACACATAGACTTGAGCAAGACAACTTGTTAGAATGGTCACAACTGATGATTAATCAAGTAAGTGGTGCCTGTTACAATATACTATTTATAAAATGGTATAAGCTAAAATTGAGTAGGTATGTAATTTTAATTGATTCAGCAGATAAAGCTTACATAAGCATGATCTGCCAATAAATATTTGTTTATTATTTATTTAGGTTGTTGTTGTATACAATGAAACCATGTATAATTCCAGTGCTCGGCTCCTGAAGTCTGTGGGCAGCGTGGAGAGCACCCGGCTGAGCCCGGCGCGCCGCCTTGCGCCCGCGCAGCGCCTACTCGACGCGACGAGACTCCGCCCCTCCAACAAGCTGCCCACTGCATTGCACAAGCGGTATACTGCTCTTGAGGTATAAAAGCTTTTTATATTATTTCCATCTGATGATTGGCGAATAAATGGGGGAGTTTTATCAATTTGGTTGCATGTTCTCTTTATTTTTATATTTTTAATCTGTCTTTCTTAAAATTCTGTCTATTTATTTTCAGTTTTTTTCAATTGGGTCTCTTTTTAACCGAGCCAAAAAGAAGAGAAATCTTATAATGATAAACATCAGTAGGTATCATTAAGTTAATGATCTTCTCCTTCCTATCGAATGAGAGTGGCCAAATCTGGTGCAAAGAGTTTATCAAGCTGCTCTAAGTTAATGATTGTGATTTTACTTACAGAGTAGCATTACCCAAATTCAAAGTTTTCAATACATGAAACGTCACAGAATTTCTCGAACTTGTTTCAATGGTTGGTATCACTGTATATCAGTTCAGATATCTCTGATTGGTGAATTTGTTTCAAAAACTTTGATTTTGTGAAACTTTACCCATAGTAAAAACTTTTAAATTATGTTTAGCATCACAATATATTATGAAGTTTGAATTTTGTAATTTCCAGAATATGCCAGTAGAACCCAAGTTGGAAGACGAAGTCCTCCGGATCCCAATCAAGCTTCCGACCGAGAGTGTGACAGCGCCGGACGAGACCGCCGTCTGAACACGCGCCGCGCACACTCTCTAGTGTGTGCGGGGACAGATAGACAGGAGATAGAAGGGACAGTGAGATGTGAAGTGAACGTGTTGTACGTGAGCAAGTAAGACAAGACAACTGTGTTGTGTGAAGTGAAAACATTGGTTAGGAAGAAAAAAGTGTGTGGGGTATATGGTAATAGTAGGTCAGAGAAGAAGACAGTGTGATGTGATTGTGTTAAAGACAGCAAAGAAGAGAATAGTGTAGTGAGTTGTAACCATAGCAGAAGCAGTACCTACTTGCTTCAAATCTTCAAACTTCAAAGTCTACTAAATATTAAGAGCAGTAAGGAGTAAATATGTATTTTTTCTAGTCTTAATTTGTAATAATATTTATACTACACCTGCTCGGAAAGTACCTTGTTACTTTATCAAATTTACGGTAGAAAGTACGTCATTGCATATCGAACAAATATGCGGGGAGAAAACGCATCTGAGGGGGAAGAAATGGATTTTCATACACTTTTCTCTCCCGCTCAGATGCGTTTTCTCCTCGCATATTTGTTCAATATGCAATGACGTACTTTCTACCGTAAATTTGATACTTTCCGAGCAGGTGTAGTATAAAGCACTATGTATAACTCGAGAGAAAGTGCGATTCCCGATCGCGGGTGTTTTAAAGCCCTCGCCTACGGCTCGGGCTTCAAACGACACCCTCGACGGTAATCGGTCACTTTCTCCTCTCGGTGAACAATGTACTATTACCTACCTATTAGACTTTCAGTAGTTTAGAATTCCACTTGTACATTTAACTTTCAAA
Organism: Macaria liturata; assembly: GCA_964023185.1. Lineage (NCBI taxonomy): Eukaryota > Metazoa > Arthropoda > Insecta > Lepidoptera > Geometridae > Macaria > Macaria liturata. The sequence continues at coordinate 11,578,231 of OZ026824.1, forward strand.
TGAATTCCATGATAATTAATTTCAATGGGTAACTATGTAAATATGACGTAACTAGAATATAATTTATACTTGTATCTGCTAATTGTGATTGGGTGTATCTTAATATCTATAGAACTCATTGAATAACCTAAGTTATGTAATCAGTGTAAATGAAATAGCAGATTACAGTTTAAAAGCAATTTTATTACAGATATTTTCACACTATAACTTGATATAAACACTTTAGACAGCCTGATAGAAATCAACAAGTAACAATAAGTAAGTGATTAACAAGTTTGTTTTTACGACTAGATGTGCATTGTTTCTGCCTTCGTTTATTTATGCTTCTGCAATGATGTCTTTGCCGAAGTGACTCTCCCTGCAAATAGAAAATTAACATTTACAAAGTATACAGAAATATAAACATTAGAATTAGGATTAAATATTTACTGATAGGGAGGTACAGCTTAGGACTAAGCTAGCTGTAGTGTGAATTTGTTAGATAAAATAATGTAGAAAGTGGTGGATTATATCACACAGTGGATTCAATGAATCTTCTTATGATGGGGCCACACTATCGCGATAACGCGAAGATTTGCGTTGTCGCGACACGTCTGGCCAAAGTTTTCGTCCAATCGCGAATCATCTTCACGAATACGAATGACCTTCGCGCCGCTGTCGGTAAATTGCCGCACATCAAAGGGTTTTGTCGCGACGAAGTTCGTGCGGTGGGCTACACATCTCGCGCTTTAGTTGCCTGCGAGACTGACTATTCCATGATTCCCGCGAAATGAAATTATCGCGACGTAGTGAAGTTTTTTTTTTAATGTGGCCAAGCACTTCGTCATAGATCAAACACGAAATTATATCGTGACAACGCGATCACGAATCTTTGCCATCAAGTCTGGCTGTAGCATTGTCGAATGAGAGTGGCTACCTCTGGTGTCGAGAGTTTTCAAACCACCCTAAGGGCCTCTGACATGGCTTAACGACTGCCGTACTAGACTAACAGCCATTCTATGAATTAGTGATGTTTATTAATGTAGCCACAGTCAGTTATTATGAGGACACAAAGAGTACCACATTTTAGGTCTCAGGTTAGGATTTGTATATCTACTTATTGATGCCAACGTACAGTTTAGTCCATATGCGGTGCTGAGTAAAGGGCTCCGCGTGCCGGAGCGCAAGTAGTGCGCGCTGGCAGCTCTGCCCCGCTGAACCACCCAGCGAGCGGGACGCGCACAACCACTCCAGGATCTAAAATAATATAGAATTGGCATTTTATATCCAAAGCCATGAAATTCATAACAAGCTATAACTTTAAAAGCTACTGACTAGATCAATGATAGAAACTTTGTCGTTATATTTATACCGACAAAGTTTCTAATTATTAAATAGTATTCCATTCCTTTAACGACGAACGAAACATCATTATTTGTCATATATTATGATCCAAGCAGGCGAACAACTGCTCTTAGATAAGCGAACAAGTTTCATGTGGACCAATAACAATTTTGTAATTTTATTGAAGGGCAACAATCCTGGTCACGGCACCATTATGTACCCACCTGTAGAGTGCAGTTTCCTATATCAGTGTGCTGAGTGAGCAGCGCCAGGGCGGGCGGCAGGCAGGGCGCGGGGGCGGGGCGGGGCGCGGGGGCGGCCTCCAGCGCCCACAGACCTGACCACGTCACCATCACCGTCACGAACACGTTGAACAGGTACAGCTTGGCGGAGGGGTCTTCCGATCTGGAATTAGAGATTTATAAGTTAGCTGGATTTGTTGGCTCTGCTGCGGAATGAAAAAGGTGCAAACGTAGCGTAGGGCTCCGAGAATAAAATTTGATTCTATGTATTCTTTTAACATTTTACAAATTTGATCAAAGTTGCGGACAGCAAAGGATCTGTTCAACGGTCGTCTTGTCAACATTGTCTATCAGTCGTGGTGACAAGGCTAAAGTTCTTTACTGCGATTTCTTTATTATTATAGTTAATGTTATATGACTGGCCGTTGAACATTTTTTATACGTTAGTGGGTACAAGTCAACGGCCAAGTCACACAACATTAACTATAACAATAACGAAATCGCAGTAACGAACCTTAGACTTGGCACGACCTTGTCTAGATTTCATTACTTTTTAGAGATAAACGAGCAGCTCCATCGAGACTTGGCTAGTTTTTTACATAATGTTTTTGGTGGGATGTGATATTTACACTACGGAGTAGCGAGATAAAATGCTGTGTAAAATCAATAGTTGTAAAGAAGGACTAGCTGCAGGGTAACAATGGGGGACACACTCAGTGAAGGCTCTCTGCGCGCGCGCCATCAGCTGCAGCATCCAGTCGCGGCTGTGCGCGGCGCCCGGCGGCAGCGCCAGCAGCGCGGGGAACAGGTACCACAGGGACACCTCCCGGGACCTGTGCCAGTAAAAAAATAATTATTATTATATCTATTCCCCTTGAACTATAATTTGTCGGTCTTCAAGTCGAGAGTAAACCGGTTTCTTCTAGGAAAGCGCGCTAGATCGTAGATTATAACGTTGCTTAACATCAGGCAAGTTGTAGTCAAGCGTAAGCCTATATCATGTAAAAATAAAAACTAATAAAATCTAAAAGTTGACAATTTGTGATTAAACGTCAATGTGGCTTACATATGGGTAAATATGGTGGTTCTACATTAAAACGTGGCCAATATATTGTTAAAATGCTCACTCTATATTGAATGTGACGAATCTATTGTCAAATATGGCCGTACTAGTTTGAATAAATCCCTGTTTTTTAATCATTCTATGGTCATATGTTCTAAACAAAACATAGTCTCACGTGATCTCATTAGCCTGTGCATCAATGATCTCGTTGAGCCAGGCGAGCGGCTCCCGTCCTCCCCCGTCGGCCGCCACGGCGCACCTGACGGCGGCCGCCTTGCGCACCAGCTCGCCCGTCACCTCCCACCACCCGCTCGGTGACGTCATGCGCTCGAGGTACTTGGAGGAGAGGGCCGTGCATGTCTGTACGTAGGTCGGCCATGCCTGGAACACGAAAATAAAAATAAATAAATAAAATAAATATTTCGGGACATTGCACACAGCGCCATCTAGCCCCACACTAAGCAAACGCTTGTGTCGTGGGTACTAGATAACGGATATAATACTTATATACTTTTCTTTTGTAAATACATACTTATTATACATACAAACAACCAGACTCAACACAAGAAATTATACATTTTTAAAATGCATAAATACTTGTGTCAGTCGGGAATCGAACCCGCAACCCCTAGATTAGAAGGCAGAGCAACTACCAACTAAGCTAACAGGCCAGTCAAACCAAGTCGAGAAGAAGATATAGGTATACCTAACCCTAAAACAGCTTTCTACACGCTCAAATGACTGGACCAAATTGAATGTTGAATAAAGATAGATTAGACCCTGGATTGAGACATGTGGCATTTCTTTTTTGAGTGTAACAGTGAAACTCCGTTAGAGTAGAGTACCTACTTCTTGGCCAAAAGCCTGAAAAAACTATGAAGTAGAGTAGCCTACTTACCACATTATCATCAGTAATCACAGAGAAGTAATGCTCCACCAACTGCGACAACAACGTCCGATTGGCATCATGAATATTGTCACAATCCAAACACCTCTTCACCAATTTCAGTTCCTTTTCGAATAAGGAATCTCCATCATCTAACAGAGATTGTATGTCACTGTCACATTTGACACCTGTCACACTCAAATGCGTTTCAGACTCTTTCGAAACCACAGAATCTTTGGATGTCTTGGTGTCCACAGAGGTTGCATCTTCGTCAGTCTTTTGTTCTTTTCTTGTGTTTAAATTACTCATGGTCATTTCCAGCAGGTATTTGGCATACTCTTGTTTGGCTTTCGTATGAGATACTCGAGAGAAAGAGTCGGCAAGAGTGCGCTCTAGAACAGGACGGAGAGAGTTGGGGGGCAGGGAGAGAGATAGAGAAGGGAGGAGTTCGTAGAATAGGAGGATTTCTTCTTCCTGTAAAGAAACAATGGTTAATTAGTATGGTTTCAAGAGTATTTTACGTAACAACGATAAATAGACATAAGACCTGGCAGAAAATGATATACAAAGTGTGGGGCGGCAACAAGTTACCTAGGCCTAATCTTGAGGCTAACTTCTGTAGAACTTACTCGTAGGGTAAGTTGTACAGGAATGCGCCAAGTGCAAACCTCTCATGCAGCCTGAGTAAAGATTAAGTCTATTAAGGAGAAGAAGAATCTGTATCCCGACGATGCATAAGAAGTATTAAGGTAATTACAGCTTCAACCCCTTGCATAGTCTATGGCAGTCAATTCAATGGCAATGAAAGCATTGAAAGTACAAAGACACCGACATCGATAACGAATCTGCCAATTAAACGCCTATGCCTCGATTGACATATTTGGATGTATGTATGCTACTGATAGCCGCCAATCATATAAGACCGAAGGTTTTGACGAGCATGATTGGCAGATTATCCGCAGACCATCCCTCCTTACAATTGGAAGTAAGTATTACATGTTTGATCAAATGAAATGTAACTAATTACCTTACAAAAAGTTATTAATCATTTTGCATTCGTAAATGACAGCTATAACTGGCCGTTTGCTGCTTTCCGAAGCTATACCGAGATAAGAGGATTTCATTAGTGGCTCTTGAGTGAGAATTCACGAACGAAGGGATGGGAATCCACGAACGAGGGGATGAGGGGATCCAGCCATGGTAACTTGTTTTTGGACTTATTTGCAAGCGGTCAGAGCTTCTCCGACATAACATTGGTAATGTCGTGTGCGTTGCTGACAGAAATAGTGCCTTGACAACACAGACTGTTTCCCAGAAAAACAGTCCCTCCACAACACAGACTTTTCCCCATAGAAATAAACCCTCAACCATTCAGCGGAGAACCGCCAGGTCCAGAGAATTAGTAATAGATCCAAGGATACAGTTTCTACCTTGCCAGCAGATTTATATATTGTTACTGGTAACTAATGCCATTTTTATAAGGAAGGGTGGCTTGAGAACACCAATACCGACAAGTTTAGATCAAAGAGTTATGGAAATTCACGGAAGAACGCTAACACATATTTATATTCAGTCTGAGCGACGAACTGTTGGTATGAAACAGCTTAATTTGTTTCGTAAATGTCCCAACGTATAACAAGATGTCCTTGGAATTGATAAGCTAAAGCCACCCAAAACGGCATTAGTTAGAGCACCAATAACACTATACACGGGCGTCCAAGGATAGGATACCTACTATTATCTCTGGACTTACGACCTCCTCACCTTCGACTTCCATCTAGCTTGCTGGTAGGCTCTGGATGCTTTTGAATACGCCGCTCGCAGCTCGTCTATTTCTTCTTGTTCCCTCTTCTTTCTTCTGAGGCACCTTTTATGTGCGCGTCTCGTGGCAAAACTCTGGCGACGAAGGTCGTCGAAGGCAAATGCCCAAAAATCCATGTTTCGCCTGGATGGTCTGTTGCCTGCGCGAGGCATGGCCGCGTCTATTATACACGCCATAGCCTTGCTTACGCTGGCTTCGTCTTCATCTTTGTCCTCTAAAGGACCAGAACACCATGTTTTCACTAAGGCAGCTTCACGAAGGAACTGGGGGTCTTTTAATTGCCAGTGTAACCCGGGGACGTTGGAGCATAACTAATCAGAAAGCATCAATTCATTCCCATCAGCACGACCATGGACATAGAGAAGGATACTCCAATACAAACAAACAAACATACATACATAGACTTGAGAAATTTTGACACATGTATCGATACCCAAATAGTTTATCATATCATACTCAAGTTTTATCCCAAAAATGTACCAACCCAAATTCAATTTGAAATATTACGTTGGTTATAGCAGTAAAAGATAATAATATAATGTACCTACCTGTGCATCTCCGCCATGTAAAGCAAGTAACCAGTTCTCCACGATGGACTTCGCTGAGGGAGACACCTGGAATACGGACATATGGAACTTGTTAGAACAAAACTCATTTGTACAACATGTCACCTAATTTTAAGCAGTCTCAAAGTAGACAATTGTAGAGTTAAGACGATTTTTTTTAAACATGTAAAATACGTAGGTAAAGTAGGTAATTAGTTTTTTTATTAACCTATACTGCGGCCCACTCCTGGGCAAAAGTCTCTTTCAACTCGCTCCAAGCGTCCCGGTCAAAGGCTTCCTCAGGAAGGAAGGAATTAGTTTATTAACTAAAAAAAACTTTACTGGTTTGTTACATCAATTATTGTACTAACAAATTTTGCATCGAACACAACGAAATATAAAGCGATCTTTCGCGATTCGTCAAAATCGAAGAACAATAATTTGCAGGTAACATAATATTGATGCAGTAAAGGAAGCCTTAAAACATTTGTGTTGAGTCTGGTCGTTTCTATGTACCTATAATAAGTATGTATTTACAAAAGAAAAGTATATATGTATTATATCCGTTATCTAGTACCCATGATACAAGCGTAAGCTTAGTATGGGGCTAGATGGCGCTGTGTGGTATGTCCTGAAATATTTATTTTTATTTATTATTCTAAATATATAAAACTCTAAGGTGACTGACTGATATAGTGATCTATCAACGCACAGCCCAAACCACTGGACGGATTGGGCTAAAATTTGGAATGAAGGTAGATGTTATGACATAGGCATCCGCAAAGAAAGGATTTTTGGAAATACCACTTTTGAAGGCGTGAAGGTGCGAAATAGGGGATGCAAGTTTTACTTTTTAATGCGAGCGAAGCCGCGAGCACCCACTTGCTTATAGCATGTAACAGCAACAGAGTGTTAAGTCTGCCAAATATATCTTCATACCTGTGCCTGGGCTGCTGCAAACTTGAGCGCCAGCGTCTTCTCGCGGCCGCCCTTAGCATAAGCCTCCGTGAGGAAGTGCAGGTCGACGGGCGGCAGCGGGCGCGGGAAAGGCCCGCCTAGCGCCTGCAGCAGGGCCTGGCGCACCGCCTCGGGGCAGTCAAACGAGGGGGAGCTTACCTGGAATACAAGAAACACGTAAACTAAATCAACAATTTTTTTCATCATCAGTACGTTATCCTCACTGCTGAGTATAGGCCTCTTTTATAGTACACCATTCGTTCCGGTCTTACGGAGATTCAGATTCTGATTCCTTTATTGTCAGTTCTGTCATTTTGTAATACAAGTGATTTAGAAATAATAAATATTTTATAACGACGCTTCGAGTCAAACTGGTTGACTTACTAACTCGTGAAGTCATGACTTATTTTTAGTTCTGCGAACAGATCTATTCAAGTAGTATCTTCAAAACAACGGGGCTGGCTCATGTTGCATAAGCTTTTATCATACAAAGCCACATTTTTCGATTATCCAGTGATAGATCATCATGATTTTTGGGACAATAGGAATCTAAATACAGAGAAAGAATAGTAGGAACTTACAGGATATTGAAAACGAATAGTTGACTAGTGTTGCACCTCTCAATCTAACATAAAGAGAGCAATCGAGACAGCAAGACATTACTAACCTGTCTCCTGTATCCGTCCAACACCCCTCTCACCACACTATGTGCAGGTAGATGTCCACACGTGTTCGGCTCCTTGTTCGCTTCCACGTTGTATACGCCACTCCGGTACTGTTTCACCTCTCGCTCTATCAGCTTGCGTGTGAGCGAGACGACGCTAGATAGCGCCGCTTGGTTTGTATATTTGAACACTTCGGGCCAAACTTCGCCTGGGAACAGAAAAGTAGGTACTTATATTAGGTCCTGTACATTTTTAGAGGTAAAACTTGCAGGTGCTTCACAAATACCTTTGTAAAGAAACTTCAATCCACCAGTCAAAAATGTTTCAAGAGCTGTTGATTAGTGTTTAATTTTGTAATGAAAAATTTCTGAATTTGGGATGATGATTTGATTCCAAATAACTTAATATTAAATGTCTTCCATGGTATCTTCCATGGACCTGGACGACCACCGCTATGTTTCTGCCTAACGTAACTCCCTAACCGAATTTCCTAAAGGAGTCACGACCCTCAGTAATGCGGAAGCTCGTCTCAAGGAGGAGTCAGATTGTATCACTTACTGGGTACATAGTCGAGTACATCCTCAGGGCTGCGCGCCGCGTCCGCCGGCGTCTTGCAGTACGCGGCCGGGAGCTTCACTGACTTGCGGTAGATCTGAGGGAAGAATTAAGATTTTACTACAGTAGTATTTATTTTGTGGTTTGCAATGTACAGTTGATTAGAAGGTAGGTACTTATAGTTGGAAATATTCCGTATGTACTTTTCACTGACGCTCTGTCATCTAAATGACAATGTGGTCTAATGCTAAGGACTCACGGAGCGGTTTTTTCCCGCGCCCGCCGTGGTGGCGGCGCCGCAGCCTTTATAGAATACAGATATGTATGTAAAAAACTCAAGCGCATTTCACGACGAGTTTTACGACCGCGGCGGTTGCGATTGTTCGCGGCTCCCGCTGCACCCGCGGGCGGGCGCCGCTCGCGGCACCGCAGCCGCGGCGGGTTCCACCCGCGCGCTCTGCGATCAGCGTCCGGCGAAGGTCCTTCTTGCGATAATCAACCGCCAGGTTTGCGGGCGATAATCGCAGCCGCGGCGGCTGCGGCACCGCACAAAACTCCGGCTTCGTGAGTTTTTAAAATCAAACGCGATTCCGCCACCGCGGCGGGCGCGGGAAAAAACCGCTCCGTGAGTCCTTAGCGTAAGATGAAGCACACCAGCAGTGGTATAGTATAGGCTCATAAACGAGACTATCGGAACACACCGTTACACACCGTCGGTGCTTCGCGATAGACTTTATATTTGAGGGAGGTAGCTAGCCAGGCGAGTATCAAAAATTACCCTATTACCACGTAAATCACACACACATCTAACTATAACTATTAGGCATTATAGACCAACATCATCATGCCATTGTCAGAATATCCAATACAAAAACTTCACTTTAAAAAAAAAAATTGTTGCCTGTAAAGTCGGTATACGGGCGAAAGTTTTACGTGACAACGACTTTGAGTGGTAAAATAATTTTAATGTGAATATTCATTCGTATAGTAGGAAGAAGGATGAAATAATAGTAACAATTTAAAACATTTATTTATACAAAGAATTATATTTAAAACATTAATTTATACAAAGAATCTCGCACTGAATTTCATATTATATTTATTATTCTGTCTCTCTCGCTCTTAGGCGGGCTAACTGTGCTCGAGTGGAAGGGACGCGTGCCTTTCACTTTTTATGTCTGTCTCTCTCGCTCTTAGGCGGGCTAACCATGCCCGAGTGGAAGGGACGCGTGCCTCTCACTCGCTCTCATTGTGAGCGCATAACGTGAGCGGAGCGTAACGCAGTTTCTTGAAGTGTCACCCGGCAAACCAATTTATAAGACGTTGTCACGTCAAAATTTAAATCATCAACCAGTGCTCACCTCAGGCACATCTTTCAGTGCATAGCAGTCCGTCCTGAAGCGTG